>CM042550.1:4717105-5039605 GCA_023630585.1 Cranoglanis bouderius | reverse complement strand
ATTTGAGGGTAAGGTTTTAGTATCAGGCAATCACAGGGGTGTCTTTGTGGTGTAAAAGAATAGAAACTGCAATTTACTCAACTAAATTACATAACTATTGTTATTAATGTTAGAAGACCACAAAGAAGTGGTTCCTATCTGTCTGGTCTGGAAAAATGCAGAAAGAAAAAAGCAGAGAAACCCCAAAGCTCAAAATGCAGGTATGAAATCCATACTATTTAATAATATTTAGTCAATTTGTCTGTTTTCTTGATTCTACTTTTTGATGTATTTGAAATGGAAAACATTAGCACCTAACTAGCTAGTGTATAGAGTAAGAAGTGTTAGGCTGGCACACGTTAAGTTGCTAGTTCATTGCTACTAGCTATGCCAACATTAGCCTATTAAATATAAATATAATCACCGCTCAGGTGGTTTAAATGTCAATCACCTACAGTTCTTTTCAGAACTTTAACAACTCAGACAATCACAAGCAATGAAATGATTTTCCTGAGTTTTTCACCATGCTAAGTAGCCTAATGGTTTAATGGTCATTGTTCAGGCTCTATAACAGAATATTTTGGGGTGTCTACAGCATTAGAACCAATTGAATGTGATGCAGATTTTTTTTTTTTGAACAAATTCAACTTTACTAATTATTTTATAACCAATTAATTCCCCCCAGTCATGTTTAAACTAGCTAAGGTTAATACTTATTTTAAGGCTAGCAATTATTTTAGTTCTAAAATGAGCAGATTATTTGTAATAGTTATTTATTTCTTTTTATTGTTTTATTGTCATTTCTGTTTAATGTTTATTAAACTGTTTTTCCCTCATCCGATGAAGTACTGATTCTGTTCATTCTTGCATATAAATAATATGATTGGTGTGGGTGGGGGGCCCCTGAGTAGGTTGTTGCTTAGGGGCCCCAAATCGGAAACGGTCCGTGACTGTATTGTGTCTCGCTTCTCAGTCAAATGTACTACTGTATATAGTATAGAAATATAACCTTGTCCTTTGGATCAGATTGCCTCTATTGAGCAGCATGATGTGATCTTTTCAAAATAATCTCCATTAACCACAAAAGACTTCTGTCTTTCTAAACCAAAAAGTTGCAGACCTTAAGGGCATAAAAAAAAAAAAAAGTCACATTGTTCATTCACAATTCTATGCGCAACAGTAGAATGGATAATACTGTCAAGCTAAGATCCTGTTACTGTTCTGAAATGATTAAAGATGTCTGTGGTAACTCTAGAGCCCTGTTTTCCATGATTAATAAGTTACTAAAGCCCAACATCCTCTTTACACTATTTAAAAAAAACAAATAACTTTATTAAACATAGTGCATTTTATCATTGTTAAATTATACACAAAAAGATAAGAAAATGGTAGAAACCATTACTGGCCTGCCCTCCCCATCTTTTGGCGGTCTCATAACCACAGGTTTTAGCATGATTACACACAACAACAAAAAAACGGAAGTATCCTCAAGTACAGTTCAAGTGACAAGTACAATTACGGCACCTCTGTTTAATCGGCATGTCACACAAATTTGTTCAAATGATTACAATTAAATACTGAAATGATGCGGTATCAAATATAGTAATACACATTTAGCTTAAAAATACTTTTTTGTAGCATCTTAGCTGTTATAGTTTTAAATGGTCATGTATTATGTACATATCCACAAATGGATCAGTTTTACAGTAAAACTGATTGTATTGAAGCTGTATGATGCAAATGTGCTTCTTTCTCTCTTGTTTTGCTGTTACTGTATCTTCTATCAGGTGATATTATTGGAGATTTACAAAATATGTGAAAATATGACTAATTGTACATTATGATCATCCAGTGTTGTTCTGTTAATTTTTACATGTACAGTGGGGAAAAAAGTATTTGATCCCATGCTGATTTTGTACGTTTGCCCACTGACAAAGAAATGATCAGTCTATGATTTTAATGGTAGGTGTATTTTAACAGTGAGAGACAGAATAACAACAAAAAATCCTGAAAAACACATTTCAAAAAAGTTATAAATTGATTTGCATTTTAATGAGGGAAATAAGTATTTGACCCCTTCGACTTAATACTTGGTGGCAAAACCCTTGTTGGCAATCACAGAGGTCAGACATTTCTTGTAGTTGGCCACCAGGTTTGCACACATCTCAGGAGGGATTTTGTCCCACTCCTCTTTGCAGATCCTCTCCAAGTCATTAAGGTCATTTTCAATGCCCTGGCTGAGGGAAGGAGGTTCTCACCCAAGATTTGACTGTACATGGCCCCGCCCATCGTCCCTTTGATGCGGTGCAGTTGTCCTGTCCCCTTAGCAGAAAAACATCCCCAAAACATAATGTACCCACCTCCATGTTTGACGGTGGGGATGGTGTTATGACTTGGGGTCATAGGCAGCATTCCTCCTCCTCCAAACACGGAGAGTTGAGTTGATGCCAAAGAGATCTGACCACACCTGACCACAACACTTTCACCCAGTTCTCCTCTGAATCATTCAGGCAAACTTCAGACGGGCCTGTACATGTGCCTTGAGATCATTAACAAGATCCTCCCATGTAGTTCTGGGCTGATTCCTCACCGTTCTCATGATCACTGAAACTCCACGAGGTGAGATCTTGCATGGAGCCCCAGACCGAGGGAGACTGACAGTTTCTTCCATTTGAGAATAATCACACCAACTGTTGTCACCTTCTCACCAAGCTGCTAGGCGATGGTCTTGTAGCCCATTCCAGCCTTGTGTAGGTCTACAATCTTGTCCCTGACATCCTTGGACAGCTCTTTGGTCTTGGCCATGGTGGAGAGTTTGGAATCTGATTGATTGATTTCTTCTGTGGACAGGTGTCTTTTTACAGGTAACAAACTGAGATTAGGAGCACTCCCTTTAAGAGAGTGCTCCTAATCTCAGCTCATTACCTGTGTAAAAGACACCTGGGAGCCAGAAATCTTGCTGATTGATAGGGGATCAAATACTTATTTCACTCATTAAAATGCCAATCAATTTATAACTTTTTTGAAATGCGTTTTTCTGGATTTTTTTGTTGTTATTCTGTCTCTCACTGTTAAAATACACCTACCATTAAAGTTATAGACTGATCATTTCTTTGTCAGTGGGCAAACGTACAAAATCAGCAGGGGATCAAATACTTTTTTCCCCCACTGTAGATCTGCCTACAAACCCAGGAATAGATAAGTTAATAAACTATGGCATATGCTGCCTTTCTCTTTCTGGTTCCATCACCCCTCCTCTGGTAACAAGACAGCGTTACCTTATTACAAATAACATATCTTGGGAAAAAAAGGATTAGAAACCAGTCCATTGCACCACAAATGTCTTTATACAACCTGTTTGCCTTTCCTTGGAGACTAAAAATGGCATCACTAAATAGCACAAGGTTAATGGGCACATTACTGAGTAATGGCTTATTTTATGTATTTAGGAAGAACTAGGAAAACAACACACATAATTTATGGATAGGTTCACCTTGTTATCAAAAGACCTATGCTGCCATTTTCTTAACCTCTAACCACTACAATTAATAACTTATTATTTAATAACATGTAGAAAATTGGCTTGTCATTTGTGGTTAAGAACAACTTGTACCTGTAGTATTAACATGCCATTACTATGGTGGCCCTGAAGGGCAAGGCACAATAAGCGGTCAACCCACTTATCATCAATCTCTAAAGTAAATTGCTATTGTACGAGGTGTAGGGTACGTGAAATATTTGGATTAATGCTATTCAGCATTTCTGGGGTTAAATAAGCTCTCAGTAACCAGATGTTTTAGATTGAGTATTGACTTCAAAAGTTTGAGTTTGAGAACAAGTAATAATGCATTCATATGATCTTTTTTTCATTTTACCTGAACAGTGCAATATGTTTTCTAATTATTTTGTGAGCAGAATTGAGAACACAGCATTATTAGATTCAGCGTTTCTCTCAGAAGAACTCTCTCTCTCTCTCCTAATGCTGCCTAGTTCACGTCTTCCTATATTTGATTCTAGTGCTGTGGGTTTCATTTTGGAGCCTGTGAATATTATGAGATCCAACACCTGCATTATTGGTCATATACACCTACCTCTTAGAAAAGCCTACTTGCCATTTGCTGACACATTTCTCCTATCATTAATGAGGGGTCTCGCTTATCTAAAATGCAGGTATTATGTTTGTTGCTAACCAGTCAGGATGCCTGGCAACACTGCTGTGATTTCAGTAAGAAATTATATTCTAAAATATTGCTAGAATAAAACTGTTTTGACTACTATATGATGTGGAACAAATATTCAAATAGTTTATTGGCCAAGACACTTTTCCCTGCTTTGCCTGCTAATTTGCCTGCTAATTTTAAAAAATTTTTTAGTACAAACTTTGTTATAGATTTAGATTCCCAAACATTAGTTTTCTAGCACAAAATTAAATGTTACAGAAAAATGTTTGTATGTCATTAAAGAAAACACTATATTACGTAAGAGACCATTTTTCAGACAAAAAACACAATGAAGGCTGCCGGGTTTTGCTGCAAAATAAGACGCAAGTAAGAAAGTCAAAGTCTCCAGAAGAACTGTGTCTGGTTCTGCAAGATGCTCAGTAAAACTTACCAGCTCATTTCCTTATAAAACTGCACAAATTGTACTGGAGACTACTATTTTTTTTTTATTAATTTTTTTGTTTGTCACACCAATATTCATTTTGTTTAATTTACTACTGTTTATTGCTCTTTACAGTACTTTTTTAAAATGTAGAAACATTTAATTGCATTATTTTGAAGGCATCTTTGCTCTACAGCATCTCTTTGCCTGTGCCTAAAACTTTTGCACAGTACTGTATGTATATATATATATATATATATATATATATATATATATATATATATATATATATATATATATATATATATATATATATTTTTTTTATGGCATGCTGTTCAGGAAATTAATGTATTTATAATATGACTGGTTGAATATATGGAATTAAACTTGAATATGTGGAATGAAAGTCTGAATATATGGAATGAAAATCTGAATATATGGAATGAGAGTGTGGAATATATGGAATGAAAGTCTGAATATATGGAATCAAACTTATATTAAATGAAAACTGATGCCATCAAGCGCAATCTTGTGTTTTTCATTTGTGATTGTTCTGTACAGATGTTGAAATGAGTGAGTCTGCGCAAAATCTAGTTGCAGCAATCCTAAGTAACGATGAACTAATTAACACCCAGACGAATGCATGTAGGCCTTATTCATAAGAACTAAGAATGTTGCAATAATGGAAATATGATCCTCAAGATGACGGGATGTAAACTCCAAACTGTTTGTGTTGTTTGGAGTATGACCAGCTGTTGCAAGAAAGTTTTGGAACAAAGTATTGGAAAATTTCAAGCAATGCCATTTTAAAGTCATCAAATTGAGAAGGATGTTGTTCTGATAACAAGGACATAATAAATAGCTATATACTTCATTAAGTATTATCAAATTTCCACTTTCATTCCATATATTCAGAGTTTCATTCCATATATTCAACCAGTCATATTATAAATACAATAATTCCCTGAATGGCATGCCATATATATATATATATATATATATATATATATATATATATATATATATATATATATATATATATATATATATATATATATATATATATAATATTACATTATATATATATATATATATATATAGTCCACCCCAAAACTATTGTAATGGCAAGGCCAATTCATTTTTATTTTATTTTTTGCTGTAGACTGAAGACATTTGGGATCAAAAGATGAATATGAAAAGAGAGTTTAGAATTTAAGCTTTTCCCCCCTGGTATTTATATGTAGATGTGTTAAATAGAACACAGCACATTTTGTATCAGACTTCCCAATTTGTAAACAAAGATATTGGAACATGTGACTGGCAGTGTTTCTTGTTACCCAGGTGTGTCCTGTTAGACAGATTGTTTAAACAAAAAAAAAGCAGCATTTCACCTCCTGAAGAGGAGACTGAAGGGAGAAACCCCCCGAAACAAACAGCAACTGAAAGAGGCTGTGGTAAAAGCCTGGAAAAGCATCACACAAGAAGAAACCAACAATTTAGTGATTTTAATGAGTTGCAGGCTTGATGCAGTTATTGCAAGCAATTACTTTAATTTACTTCAAGACATATCCATGCCTATACTTTTGCTGACCTAAAAATTGGGTGGTCTGATACAAAAGGTTCTATATTTTATGTTGTTTAACACATCTAGATGTAAATACCAATAAAAAAAGATATAATAAATAAGAAATAAGTAAAAGAAAAAGTTTTTTTTAAAAAGAAATAAAAGCTGAAATCCTGAACGCTCATTTCATATCCATCTTTTGATCTCAAACCCAAATGTCTTTGGTGTATAGCACAAACAAATGAATTGGCCTTGCCATTCCAATAGTTTTGGAGGGGACTGTATATGCTGGAGGAGAATGACCTTGCTAATTTGAACTTACAGAAAGGCTACTGTAACTCAAATAACCACTGTTTACAGCTGTGCTGAGCAGAAAAGCATCAGAATGCACAACATTTACATTTATGGTATTTGGCAGACGCCCTGATCCAGAGCTACTTACAGATGTGCTTTGATAGCCTATATCGAAAAACACATCATCATGCAAATTCACTAGGTCAGGGACTAAGAATACCATCAATCTAAAAAGCCTGTTAGGGAGGTTAGTACAGTTTGAAAAAAACAAGACAAGGATAAAAAAATAAATAAAAAAAAGTGCTAATTTAAGTGCTTGGTGAAGAGGTCTTTAGTCTTCGTCTCAAGTTGACTCAGTTGTTTGGACAGCCAAAGGAAACACATGGAACATTGAGGCAGATGGGCTACAACAGGTTACTACATCAGGTTCCACTCCGGTCAGCCATGAATGGGAATCTGAAGCTACAGTGAGCACAATTTCACCAAATCTGAACAGCTAAAGATTGAAAAAATACCATGCACTGTTTTTTTTCCAATTTGTGATTCCAATAAGTAGGTCTGTAGGTATTCCTATTAAATAAGGCATCCTTTATTAATAGTTCAATTTATTTATGTAATAATAAACACCTGTTTCTTATATAGAGGTGTAGATGTAGATGAGTCTCTTGAAAGAAGCATGAAGCATTTACTTCTATACATTTATTTCAGAATAACAGCAGAGAAAAAAATGTTTTCAATTCGTTGTAAATTCTGCTCAAGGTATTTTGTGGTTGGCAAATTGAGAGGACCTCCAGAATAGAGTCTAGGCCTAGCACTTTAGTATAGCATGGTTGAATATGATTGCTTGGCACTGATAAAAAGCACATCAAGCATATAGCATGATACATGTGGCCTAATGTTAGGTGAGATAAATGTGTGAAAAATGAAAGATGACATTTGCTGGAGCTGCATAAATGAAGATGGTTATCTCTTAGAAATACCAGCTAAGTCCAAGCAGAGGGAAATAGAGCCTAAGCTGTCCTCGGTGACTAAGCTAAAATGGGGAAGGATTAAGGATTTAAGGAGGCCAGTAACCTATAACATGCAGTGAACTTTTGGCTATCTATATATATGTCACATGTTGTTGCAATTTCTGAAAGCAAATATTAAGTTTTAAGATCTGCCCAATAACTAGCTTCACAGAACATACAATACAGTTGATTTCCCAGGTAAATGTTGATTATAATTTCCTTCCTTTCTACGCTTCATTCTTTATTTATTAATTCATTCTCTGAGTCACTTTTCCTATACTTTTGTATCATAAATTCATTCAGGCATTCATTTTCAAATCTCTGAAAGCTTCATTACTCATAATTAACTGAAATACATTAAAAGTAAAGAAATATTGAACAGCAATGTTTTCATTGTGTTCAAACAAACAGAGGTGATTCTGCTAAGCAATAATCTACTGTAATATTAGACACAGAGGAGGAAAAAAAAAGCCAGGAACAAGTGCAGCCTTGTCTTAAAAGAGAGTCAAGCAGTCCATGAGAATATGTTGGTTAAAAATATGGATGATGTGAGACCCTGAATATGTCTTTTATCTGGTCTATTTTCACATTAGCCTTTAAAATAGAGTAGGGAACATATGTCTGCTTGGCATGAAGCCTTCAGCTGGTGTGCAGAACTGGGAAAAGATGAATAGAGAGAGTGGGAGGGCATGGACAAACAGGTGGGATAACAGCCTCAGCAGCCATCATGTGAGGTGGCTGGGGAAGTGCTGACTGAGGCAGCCTGAAACAAAGCCTCCAAAGTGACCAGACGATCCTGGACTTGGGTTGGCTCATGCTGGCACACAAAAAGGCCGTCTCAGTCAGCGGTCCACTCAATCGATGAAAAGATAATTCCCCCTGCGCAGACCTCATGCAATGCTGGGGCCCGTTTGCGAACCCCGACAGAGAGAGATCAAGCAGAAAGGATATGAGTGGGAAACTTCAAAACCCGCTCATGTTTCTGGGTCCGTGAAAGGATTTGTATAACACATTCATTTTTTGATGGATTTTCCCATGTTTCCCTGGACAGCCCTTTTTGTGAACATGTTCGAATAAAGTAACTCTTATGTTTAATCTTTTTTTTTGAGAGAGTAAAAGCTATGGGTGAGCTTGTTTTGCAGCGATGCTGGCCAGTGTGAGGTCAGTCAGTCTCATGCAGCAGGTGGGAGCACATGGAGTACCGCTGACTCCTCGGCTGCCAGGGAATCGGGTGAGTGCAGGGGGACTTGCACCACCATGAAGGTTAAACCGAGCTGGTTAATAATTTTAACAGCAAGCTAATAATTTTAGACAAGCTATGTCTCTTTGGATTAACAGATTACTTTGTAATAATGAGACAATAGTGAGGCTGCTTTTAATAGCTGCATATTACAGGACTGAGAATGCTGTAAAAAGTATTTGGTTCACTTGTTCCATGAACATTATTAATTATAAGGTAGACTGGCTGAAGGGACAATAAAATAAGTCTTGGCATGTTTATGTTTTCACAAACTCCATAAAGGCAATTTGATACAAATATGAGATAATGAAATGCCTTTTGGGAGTAAAAAACATTCTTTTGTTGTTCTTGTCTTTTGTTTTCAGAGAGTGAAAAGGAATTGCTAACAAGTTGTTTTTCTCAGGTGCTGACATGGAACGTATATGTTTGATTCTTTTGCTGTTATATAAATTATTAATAGTTAAAGCACAGTTCAATGGATACAACTGTGATGCCAACTTTCATAGCCGTTTTCCTGGTGAGTATGTCAAAGAAATAAATATGAGCTCACCAGCCTATTATATTTTTCATACACATTCCTCTCTTTTATTAAATATGTCAATCATAAGTATATAATTATGAAAGGATGTATTTTGCATCTAACTCTATTAAATCCATTGCCCCTCTAATAAATTTCATTTGAAATGAAACTGCATTGAAATGCACTGAATGTCTGTTTTTTTCTACAGCTGAGCGGGACATCAGCGTGTACTGTGGAGTACAGACCATCACTCTGAAGATTAACTTCTGCCCGGTGCTTTTCTCTGGCTACACTGACACTGACCTGGCCCTGAACGGGCGCCATGGTGATGCCCATTGCAGAGGGTTCATTAACAACAATACCTTTCCTACAGTGGTGCTGTTCAGCATCAGCCTTAGCACATTGGAGGCCTGTGGCAACTTGCTAGTGGTAGGACATTGCTCTTGCAACAGCAGGAAAACTGACAAACCTGCTAATCTATCCTCTGACTATTGACTTAGAAACAGCAACCTTGTGCAAGCTCCCCAGTAGTGATATACTGAAGCAAGAGTGTGGGAGTGTTGATCAGGTTTAGTCAGTGTTTAAGATGCGAACATGCTTCTCAAAAATTATAGCCTGGTTGAGGATTTAGAAAAGATCGATGGAACTACTCATGGTGTAAACAGCAGGCTATAATATGCTTATCAGAAATGATTCTCATTGCCATTTCTGAAACACAGTAAGAGTAAACCAGCTTTTGGTTATCTACTGAAAATCTTTGGCTGAAATGAAAGATATACAGACGATATAGGCATAAATATGCTTGGATATATTGCTAAACATTGCTAAAATGTCTCATAGTTCTTAAAACTGACACCAATGCATCCATATAAATGCAACCATATAAATGTTGCTCAGGTTATAAGTGATAAGTAACACTCATGTTTGAGAAAAGCTCTGATCCAGAGATTAGTACTGTGTGGTACAAAAGCTCCACTGTGGAGGTGGGAAGTTGATGTTATCAGGAACACAGCATCAACAAGCAATGCAGCTGGTGTGTGTGTGTGTGTGTGTGTGTGTGTGTGTGTGTGTGTGTGTGTGTGTGTGTGTGTGTGTGTGTGTGTGTGTGTGTGTGTGTTTGCAGGTGTCCACAGCTCAGGGGCCCAATGCATATGGGAACCTTTCATTGGTGCAGATTGGGAATATATCAGGGTACATTGACACGCCTGACCCTCCTACTGTCATCAGCTACCTGCCTGGACTGCTCTATAAGTTCAGCTGCAGCTATCCACTGGAGTACCTGGTGAACAACACGCAACTGGCGTCGTAAGTGCTTCTCTTTACCAACCACTCTTACAGTCCTCGTAATACACTCTGATATAGCATTGTGACCCATAATGTCCTGGCAAGACTTCATATGGGTGCCAATATTTTGGCATGAAACACAGTATGCATCCTTATTTTAAAAAATGGCATAGAGTATCAGTTTTCTAAAGCGTCCAGACAGCTTAAAAACAAGTCAGTATGACTAATGGTTAACGTTGTGTATCTTTCCGGCTAGACATCACCATGCTTTGATCACAGCATGATAAGGAACAAATCAACATTAGCAAATCCTAATTATGTGCAGAGGCATTTCTAAAGACTGCAAACACTCCCCAGCTAGCTCTCCCCTTTATTTATCTATCTATCTATTTATGTATGTATGTATGTATGTATGTATGTATGTATGTATGTATGTATGTATGTATGTATGTATCTATCTATCTATCTATCTATCTATCTATCTATCTATCTATCTATCTATCTATCTATCTATCTATGTTTGTATGTATTTACTTATTTACTTACACACATACTTATTTGTTTGTCATTGATCTGCCTGAAGGCCCTACTTCAGGTCTAATTGGGCTAGTTTTCGAACAAGGTTGCAGGTAAAAAAGCAAGCCATCTGGTGGCATTATATTTTTTGGTGCTAGCATGGGGGAAAAAAAAACAATCCATGGCTACTATGATCTTGTTTTATAGTAAATACTTGGAATTAAATCTAATTTCCACAGTTTCCACAAAGGTAGATAAACAAACAAAATCTATGATATACAGAACGTTTATGGTGGATTATGGAGTGGATAATACCAGGCGATGATATAAAAGTGTATTGTAGATGTAGAATTGTGACCTTGTTTCACATGCAATGGCTGAGAAAAAGGAGAAAAATGCTTATCTGGGCTTGGGTAGAAAAAATAATTTTCCTATTCCTGACCTTTTTGGCCAGTTTCACGTCTTTGTGTAGTTTTTGAGATGCCTCCGATTATGTAGTTCTATAAGATCTTAAGATTAAGTTAATATTTTGACATGATAAACAATAGTACACATGCAGAGAGGAGGCTGTGTGAAGTAAAGCAGAGGCTTTATACAGGAGTCAGAGGAAATAGTTATTAGGAGTACCAGGAGTATAACGATTTTTATTTTGGATGTTCCTATTATCGCTATTATAAATCTGGTCATTTTCTTTTTCTTAAAGGTCTGCCGCAGCAATTTCAGTAAAGGACAGCAATGGTACATTTGTAAGCACACTGAACTTACTGCTGTACAATGTAAGTAGCTCAGTTTATTCTCTTATACTGTGATTTAATTTAACTGTGTTTTTTTTTTTTTTACAAAAATCTGAAGCTGTTGATCTGAAGCTGTGCAGTTTCTTTATGGATTACTAACCTTATCCACAAAGGGTCGGTGTGGCTGCAGGTTTTTCGTTCCAGCCAAACAGGAGCCACACCTAACAGTTGTTTAAAGATGAAGATCAACTGATGAAAGAAGTGGAATCAGGTGTAGCTTCGGCTTGGGTAGAAAGAAAATCTTCAGCCATGCCGGCCCTTTGTGGAGATTGGTGACTCCTGGTGTAGAATATCTGTTTCTGATATGCTTTTTTTCAAACATTATAGACAATAAACAATAGAGTGAGTTGTTAGTGTTCAGAATAATGAATTAAATAAAAGTGGTAGCCCCATGAGAGCACTTTATTTTGTGCTTTGTAAATACTCATAGATGTGTGTAGCCATACCTGTGTATAAATGCTCAATCATTAGTATGTTTTTCTTGCTCTGTAGGACTCCACATACGTCCAGCATCTGGCTATCCCGATGGCAGGCCTCACTCTGAAAACCCGTGTGTTTGCTGCTGTCAAAGCTACAAACTTGGACAGGAGGTTAATTAAACAGACTTCATAAAAATACAGAATAATTTTTCAAATATTCTCAACAAATTAAATTCTATTGCCATAGTTTTCAACACTGAATTACATGTATTACTTTCAAAGACTCTCTCCCCCCTCTTTTTTTTTTTTTTTTTAAATCTATTGTCTGTTTTCTATTCTCTTTTACCTTGGATAGATGTCTTCTCTCTCTTCCTCCTTCTCTACCTTTCCATCAGTAAGATAGCATCTCACATCCTCCTTTGTTTTTCCCAAAGTATTTCATTTCTTTCCTTTTTCCTAATCTTTTCTAGCATTTCTTTGTGGTCATCACTTTACCTTGCTTTCGACCCTCATCCTTTCAACCGCTATTTGTCTCAGCCAAGTAAAATAACAGCAACACAGGTACATAACAATGGGGGGCACTTTACAATAACAGCACATGAATAATAATGCACTAATACCTGAATTACTACTTACTTATATATGAACTAATGATGAGTTAAGGCATGTACTAATCACAAACTAATGAAGGGCTAACCTTAACTATGACATGAGTCTTATGAATTCATGCGTGAATAACGACCACCTTAAGTACGTTAGTACGTTTGTTAGTTAATGTATTCATTAACACGTATGGGGAAACTAAATCGAAAATGCTCTATAAGAAAGAATATGAATTAAACATGCACAGTTTCAAATTGTTTATATAGTTTGCCCACAATTTGTTCATAATATGCACACAAACATCATTGGATAGCGTTGATAGAGATGAAATTATTGGTGTTTATTATTAGTGCGTCTTTCTATGTTCAATAAGGAGGATCAATGTAAATTATGAAAGTAGTCCAGCGCCATCCAATGATGTTTGTGTACACAGCTACATATGGCAAATTTGAAATTATGCACATTTAATTCATATTTGTTCTTATAGAGCATGTTTGATTTAGTTTTAATTAATACATTGTTAATTAATACATTAACTAACAAGCATGTACTACTAAGTGTTACCTAACAATGTAACAATGTATGTGCCAGTTGGATATTACATGCATAATGTGTAAGCCTTTTTTCTGATGCGTATTAAACCTGAGCCATATAAAAATAGAACACAATCATGTGAAGTGATTTAATACTGGCTTTTCTTGGCAATTGGAAGTTGGCAAAGCAAAGAAAAGATTGGCTTCTTCATTAAAAATAAAGTCCATGTCACTTTCCATGTCCAAGACTTAATTTTTTTTTTCACTTCTGTAAGATGGGGTTTTCTGAGTTAATGAATGTATCCCATGCTTACTACCCTGCACAGGTGGAATGTGCTGATGGATTACTGTTACACCACTCCATCTGGGAATCCTAATGACAAGCTCAGATACGATCTTTTCGTTGGGTAATTATGTGTTCTATGTCATCTCATGAACAGTAGTGTGCTTGTTAGCATTTGTACTTGTGGTTTTGTGAATATGATAGTGTGTCTATGTAAGCTGAAGCTGAACATCTCGTATCCCACTTCTTGTCCTCTGGGGAAGGTGTGACAAGGACCCGCAGACGACAGTGTTTGAAAATGGAAAGAGTCAGATGGGTCGTTTCTCCTTTGAGGTGTTCCGCTTCGTCAAGCACAAGAATCAGAAGATGTCTACTGTCTTCCTGCACTGTGTGACCAAGCTGTGCCGCTCAGATGACTGCCCCATGCTTGTGCCGGTGACACTTTTTAGTTCGGCACAATATGTGCTAATCACCTTAAAAAGTAACAACTGCAATCAATTGAAACAAAAGAAAGTATTATGTAATGTCAGTTGGAAGAGTGCATGCAAGAATAATTAACATCTTGCTTTGAAACAGATTTGTGGAATGCGTAAGAAACGGGATGTGTCCGAGAGTACGGAGTCTCATGCAGTTTCTGGGAATGCTGTTATAACTGCAGGACCCATCATCACTAGGAGTGGTAAGAAATCCTCACCATCTTTTTATACACATTCTGTCTGCATAACCACATGCACCGTAATGCTTCTTATCAGATAAATGTAATATTCTTTTATCACAGCTTTTTATGTTCACTTCTGGTATTATATATACAATGTTCATATATCATATTTTGTTCATTAGCTCTGAAGGGCTCTGTGATGACTTTTCTCTCACCTCATACATAATCCTTTCTTTCCCTCTGATAGATGAAACTCCAACCAACAACTCTCAGCTGGGTAAGCTCTTTTTTTTCTTCTTTTCTTTTTTTAAAAATTTTTTTTATCTCTCTTTACTTTTAACTCAGATACAACACTGATGAAGGATAAGCTGAGCTTTACTCACTGCTCGGTGTAAATAAGAGGTTCTTAAGACGCACCTATGAGAAAGAAGTTAATAATGAATACAGGCAGAAAGCATTTGCATGAAAGGAACAGCAGAATCACAGATGTGTTGTGTTGTGTGTGTGTGTGTGTGTGTGTGTGTGTGTGTGTGTGTGTGTGTGTGTGTGTGTGTGTGTGTGTGTTTCAGCTCCGCTAAACAGTGGTCCATTCAAGATGAACTCAGTAACGAGTGCTCTCGTATCTGGCATCATCATCCTCGCTGTAATGAGCATGTCCTTCTTCATCTTCTCTCTGACCCTCCTGAAGGGGAAACGTCCACCTCCAACGCCATTGTCTGGGGCTCGCAATCCTGCTTTCAGCTAAACACTCACACCCCACACCAGCTTACTGGTGCATTATATAGAAATGTTGCATTTAATGTGGTAAATATGATGAATTTTGGTTTATATTATTAAACAAGAGTCTCATATGGAAATTTGTCATGATAGTTATCATGATTTTTGACTAAATAAACTAAATAAACTAAATAAATGGACAAGTGTTAGGAACTGACACTGCCTACAGTCATAAACATTATACATAGATTATACATAATATAAACTATAGAACCAACATAAACAATGCACTTTGAACAGTCACATACTGTAGCTACAAATGCATCCATTTTGACAGAATTTCACTCCTCAGAGCAATCTAATCCTAATAGCTCTCCAGGTGAGTGATTTACACCACTATTAGGATGCATATCTACCTATAAATTTAGTGGATGTAGTAAAAATTTTAAGTGTAGTACACAAAGATTCCAGTGAAACAGGACATTTCAGACAAATGTCCTTCATCAGCTGTGCAAGCAATGCACACTGCAGTTACTTCCTGGATTCTATCGATAAAACTAGTCATATTCTATTGTATAACACATTCTGAAATAGAGAATAGATTTGAATGATACGTATCATATTTGTTGTAGATTTGTTTAAATCCATGAGCAAACCTACAGCTCTGTTTATACATGTATTTAAGTAACAGCAAGGATCCAAATCTGTGAGAGTGAATCTTAACTTAAAGTCAATACCTCAGTCTCTCACCATCTGATTGCAGGGTGTAGGATCTATTACATTTGCGTGCATAGACACAGGTATATTTTACACTTCATTTATCACATTGTGCCACAGTTATTAGGCTGAAATAAAGTCAAGGTACAAGATATGAGGAAGAGGGAAAGAGAGACTGGGTATAACACATTATGAAGTCAGAAGGAGACTTGTAGCCTAATTGATGTGGTTGCCATGAATAACAATGTTACTATATATAACTATATAGTTGTATGAAATTGTACCTTTCCTTATTTATTAGTACCTTTCTGTTTATTTTATAATTATCTTTGTTTCAATTCTGATTATAGTGATTAGAACTTTTATTACTATTTTAAATGCCAATAACAAACATTTTTTCTCACTTTCACCTTCCCTTCTGTTATCAATTTTAAAATGTATGTTTCTACAATGTTACAATAAACTAAAATGTTCATTTGGATGTATTTTTCAAATATTAATTTTTTTAAAAATGTATTTTAACTATGAACAATAAAAGTCTAGAATGAGCTTATTCTACAGTAAAGTTGAAACTCAGTATGAAAAAGTTAGGGAAAGGTTTGTAGAACACAATGAACATCTCGGTCAATATTTGAGTAAAAATATATGCAAATGCATAAATATTACCATATTCGTTTAAGGACAATGTGACATCTAATTCAAATCATGCATGAATAATGATTGTTCAAGTACATGTTCAGAATTTCCAAGGGAACAAAATGATTGCACTTCTATGACAGATGGCAAAAAAGCAATTTCCTTGCACCTTGAGTAGTCCTAAAGCCTTGTCTTTCTGATTATTAAAGTAAGGTAATAATAGGTAATAAGTCAGGGACAGCGATGAATGTCGCACTGCTGTGAAGCTGAAACGAAGCTGTTTGGTGAAAGCAGACATTATAATATTACTGCACACTTAAATAGCAAGGGTCATTTATGGTTTATGCATTAATGCTCTCAGCAGTTTTTATTTATTTATTTATTTATTTATTTTTAGCAATACCACAGTGACAGCTATTGTGAATTTTATTACAGACTACAAACTACATTTTACTTAGTTCTGGCACCTAGGTCAACAGTGAACTCCTGTAATGTAATGAGATAAATGAATGTTTTCTCATTTCAGAATGAAAGAAAAATATCCTTACCTATCATACACTACAGAGTAGGGTTGCACGGTATACCGGTACTATGGTAGTATCGCGATACTAAAGCTTCAAAATACCGCCGATGCCACTGTGTTTTTTAAATGGTAGTATCGTCAATATGGTGGTAATGTTGTATGTGTGGCAATGAATACTATTTTTACTACAACGACACATCTCACTGCTTTTGCAGAATACACAAAACGTTAGTGACACTTCATTTAACCTAAATTCTTTACTTTACTCTTTAAAGATTTCCTGTTTGCTACCAAGCGAGCTAACATTACGCTAACTGCTGGATGTAAATGATAAAATTGGCCATGTTTGCTAGTAAGCGAGCTAATGGTATGCTAACCACTGTGTGTAAAATCAGGGTTTGTACAAGGTGCTTAAAGTGCTTGAATTTGGCTTTTTGAAATTTAAGTACTGGAAAACCTTGAAAATAACCATTTTCTATCCAGTGGTGCTTAAAAAGTGCTTGAATTATAAAAAGTCTCTAAATAAAAATAAAAATAGTCTCCGGTACAATTTGTGCAGTTTTATAAGGAAATGAGCTGGTAAGTTTTATTGAGCATCTTGCAGAACCAGACACAGTTCTTCTGGACACTTTGACTTTCGCACTCGCTTCTTATTTTTGCAGCAAAACCCAGCAGCCTTCATTGTGTTTTTTGTCTGAAAAGTGTCTCTTACGTAATATGCTGCTTTCTTTAATGAATACAAACATTTTTCTGTAACATTTAATTTTGTGCTAGAAAACTAATGTTTGGGAATCTAAAATGTTTTTTGTACTGACTTGATAATGTAGAAGTCATAAATTAAAAAAATCTATAACAAAGTTTGTACTAAAAAAATAGGGTACTCCCTCTCTCTCTCTCTCTCTCTCTCTCTCTCTATATATATATATATATATATATATATATATATATATATATATATATATATATATATATATATATATATATAATATAATATAATATAATATAATATAAAAATATATACATTTAAAAAGACGAATAATAGAATACAATACAATAGAAAAAATAAATAAAGAACGTGTTTGAATGACATCTCTTGTATAGTCCTTGAAAATAAAAAATAGTGCTTGAAAAGTCATGGAATTTCACTGTGAAGCATCTGTACGAACCCTGTAAAATTAGCCATGTTTGATCATAAGTGAGTTCATTTCCAAATTCAGTTATTTATTACTAATATTGTGTTCATTCTAAGTACTCTGAGGACAATTACCATTTGCATGATTTCATTGCTTTGGGAGCAACAGATTCCAATTGTATGATTGTTCTTGAGCTTTTCCAATAGCCAGATTTGTCTGTTTTCATTTATATCAATGTATTTCTGTAAATTTGGTTCATTTTGTAGATTTGAATTATGAATTAACACAATATTGCGCGGTATCATGATACTACTTGGAATTGTGATACTTCAGCTGGTATAGTATCGTAAGATATGTCTATGGTATCGTGACAACCCTACTACAGAATGAAGTGAGGAATAAAAAAAAAAGAGAAGGGTTTAGTGTTCTTGGGATGTGGACTTGTGTGTTTTGGTGTATGTGATTAAGAAGAAATATTTCTCATAGTATATATGGTAAGCAAACATCATTAATCTACAGTATATGGTGATGGTAATCTTCATAATACTCACATCAGAGCTGGACTTCAGTTGATGTATCAGTCAGTAAGAAAGAGATCTTAGAGTGCAACATCATTTCCACTCACTTGCTATTTGCGACATGGGGACTGCTTTTATTCCCCCCATTTTCAGCCATGTGTAAGTGGGGCTGAGGGTGTAATTTCAGTACCCAGGACAGCAGCCATTGGTCTTGGAGTCACTGGTATTATGCTGTGTTATGCTGCATTCAAAGTGAGGTTGCAACCAGGAAAAGCCATAGAAAATGCCCCGTCGACTAGAAATTCATACTTGTCAACTTCTTCTTAACTACGAGTTCCTTCTCAGTTTATGGAGTGACATCAAATCAACATGGCTTATCATTAAATGAGTAACACTGTGTATAATACTATATATACTGTATGTGTCAATGAACAAACAGACATTTGTTAAATCTATAACACTGACTATACAGATCGCTGTTTGAGGAGCAAAATATACATCACTCATCACAGTTAACTGGCTAGCTTGTTGCTACCAAAAGACAAACTTGGAGGCATCCATTATTTTTTCCACTTTGTGTGTTGAATACTCCAAGGTTGCCAATGATGACAGCAAACTGTATAGTCAATCTGATAGATTTAACAAGCTAATACATGTGTATGTATACTGATCTAAAACAAACATTGAAGTCGGTATTGAGGAAACCTTTCCAGAGTTTCTGAGTAGGAATTTCTGTGTTGAGACGGCATTTTCTTTCGTTTTTCCTGTCTGAGGTTTTAGTTGAAGATAACACTGGAGCTGTGTATGGGGTTATTTTTTAAAAGTCCACTAGTTCTGATTGTGCCCATCCATGCCAGCAGACAACCTTGACTATTCCCACTTGCAACTTCAGATACTTCGAACATCTGCCTGTCTGTGCATGTTTCTATTTCTACCTGCCCTCAGAATTTTTAAATAAACACTCAAGAGTACATCTTTTGTACCTTTAGTGTGTATCCTTGCATGGTAATGTGAATGTATTGTTCATACCTTTTACATGATTTTGGATACATAATTGTCCTTATAAATCTATATTGTTTTTTACTATAGAATAATACTTTAAAGGTACACTATATGGATGTTAAAGATACAAACTAAAGGTACACTCTTGAGCGTACCACCCTACTGACAAGGAAAGTACCATTCCTACTAAGAGACATGGGAACACTGCAATTAATAGAGCTACTGCTAATTATTAACTAGATGCTATGTTTTTTTCTGCTCAATGTTTTGTTGAAATTCCAGTCCTCATGCACACCACTGAGGGAATTTGTAAGGTGTACCACAGCCTGCCACCACATCAAAATCCATCTTTAGGCAAAACTGGCTCTGTTCTGTCTCCTGCTCCTGAACAGCTGAGTAATTAGTATTACATTGTTATAATTACTGTGATCTGATCTCTTATCATCATGGAGGGTGAATGCACTGTGATTCGCCTGTAGAAGAAGCTTTCATTTCCCTGTGTGAACTGAAGAGATATTGATCATAGGGTGACTGACTGTGATGTGCTATGCTTTGTTGCTCCACACACAGCAACTGTCAGAAACAACTAGATCTATTCCAATGCTTATTCACCTGAGTCAGAATGGAGCCTGTGAGTCTAGGATTTAGTTCTGGGATACAAAAAAAAAAAAGAGAAACAAATATCATTTATCAAAACATAGACTAAATTAGTAGTTTAAATAAAGCTCATAGATCATGTTGCCATTTTGTCTTTTACCTACCCTTGCATCACAAAGATTAATCCAGTGGTGAATAATTAGCAGAGAGGAAAGTAGTTGATAATAAGGAACTGTGAGTTACTGCAATTTTTGTAAGTTAATTGTGACCACTTTATTTCTGCGGAAACTCTGACATATTGAAACCTGGGCTGACCCTAAATATTTGGTGTTGCTACTGGTGACACAGTCTCATGTGTCTTATGTAAAATTTGTAGAATGGGCCACGCCTATGGGCTTCCCTCGTATGAGATTACACAAACCTCAGTCCTCTGACATCAGTCTCTATACACAACATTTCTAACAAGGACAAGATAATCCCCAGGAGTATAAAGGCCAGGCATATGAACACTGTAAATATATTGTTATTGCTAAAGATGCAATGAAACCTGCTGCTCTGTAGTCTTTATATGAAGAAGAACAAAGGTGTTATTCAATAACAGTGTTGTGAATATGATGTTAAAATATTCTTAATTTTTAATAAAACATGCTGGAATGTAAATCTATTTGGTAAAACATAAAAGTAGTAACATAAATATTATAATGATCAGTAGGAAATAAAAATATAACATTATAGAATAAGAAATATTATAGTTCTAAAAGCATAATGTAATGTAATTGGATAGAATGCCATGCCTATAGCATTGTCCAATCAAGTCAAAACACACTCACTGAACTTCTTGTGTACTATGAGCAATAGATAATGAATCCTTCAATAAGCTGCACAGCATAAAATTACTATATTAGATACTTCAGGCATTCGCAAACATTTGTCCATATCATGTGTGCACAAAAAACAAAAAAAATAAACACACAAAAAAGCCCTAATACATATTCCATTAGACACTTGTAAATGATGTGTTCATTATTCAGTGGACTCTATTTATAAACACCTTTGGTTCATAATTGGGGATCTGTTGTGTGAAAATGACTCCTAACTGCCTTAATCACATTAGTTGTGATCAATTATTAAATACCCTTGTTATGCAAATTATTGAGCATGAATGAATCATCTAAATTCATATCTTATTAGTGTATAATTGGCATCATGTTATTCCTGTAGGTTCTAGGCAACAGCGAGACTTAAATCAAGACTGAAATCTGACTTCTAGGTGAAATTCCTTTTCATCTTTAGCTTACTAGCAGACAGCTGAACTAAAGTTGACTGATATTCATGATTCCCTCCACCTTGATAAAAGCCCCAGTTCTGGCTGAAGAACAGCAGCCTTAAAGCATGATGCTGCCACTACCATACTTCACTGTGGGCATGGTGTTCTGTTGGTGATGTGTTTTTTTTTTTTTTTTTTAATCAAACATATCTTTTGGAATTATGGAATAATGTACCTTTTGGAATTGGTCTCATCAGACCATGATACATTTTGCTAGATGGTTTAGGGTGATTTAGTTGAGCTTGGATGTTTTTTGTGAGAAAGGCCTTCCATCTAGTCACCCTACCCCATAGCCCAGTGAATGTTCTACTTGTATTTATTTGACCACAACAGGCTCAGTGAGAAATGTACTATATGTCAAGAGGCAATATCATTTACTAATTTATTTTTAATCCTGTCTAGTGATAGACCTGAGGATAAATAGAAAGGAATCCAATAATGGGGGTAAATTGGTGTATAAACTTTCGTGTAATTAAAAAAATGAAACTTGACTCTGTAGAACTGTCATAAAATGACATAAAATATTAGCAAACGGATTTAGCCTTCAGTCATTTGAAATGTATTCAACATGTTGCCTTAGAAATAACAAACAAAATACAACATTTAGAAAGGATATATTGTTCACCTTATATTTTTTCCGAACATGTTGCACAGGCTGTATTTAAGTGCCTTTGTAATGGGTTTTTTATTGTATCATGGGAAAACACTTGATGCAGATATCAGGTTGACAATGATTACTGCAAATATGTCACTTATGTCCAGCCTACCTTTTTTTTTTCCTTTAAATCTCAAGGATAATGTTACTTCTTGTGGTACTTTAACTTTTGGATTAGTACATTGTGTGTTCTAAGGATCTTCTATCAGTCACCATAAAGGCTCTTGACATATTTCTCAATGTTAACTTATCCTGAAAAGGCCCTTCAAAGCATTGTCTTCAGTATCTTGGGGCTCACGACATACTTCATGAACTTTCTTATTGTTGTGTGAAGGGATTCTGTATCTAAAAAGGCACACAAAGGAAACAGGTCATTGAGAGTTGTGTATCTTTGAAAGTTTTAGGTGTGTCATTTCATTCAGAGAAGTTTCCATTGCAAAGTATTCACATAAAGGCTATTCTCATATGCTGGACACAAGGGACATACAAAATTGCAGTGACCTTATTTTGGGCCAATCCAGCTGAAGAACATTCCTTATAAAAATGCAGCATTAAGCCCCTTTAAGCTTTAAGACAGAGAATATCCAACCAAAGGGCAGAGCTGAAGTATCTGATACAAGGTGCGTACTTGTGCTCTGGATCTGTAATTTTGGGATGTATCTTCATATCTTCTTCATACCTTTGTATCTTCTAAGGATGCTTGAAACTAAACTTCTGGACGTTGCAGTATCTGACTTGAATGTGTGTTCTTTATGCACAGGTTTGAGCACAACCAAGAAGTGGAAAATGTTCCTCCAGGTTTACCTCATCTCCATTGCTGTGACTGCTGTTAGCAGTCAGACAACACTGAATTGTGCAGGCTTCCTCAGATTACCAGGTACTTTCTTAATGAAATGCACTTTCTTTTTTTTTTTTTTTTTTGATTAACAGTATCCAATATTTTTGATCCACAGCTTTAGAAATATGTGTAATGCTTTGTAAACATGTCACTTCTACCACAGTATCAAACTTATACTTTTTTTTAAAATTAGCTGCTTTAGAGATTTTACATCTAATAATCAGACAATGTAATCAAAATTGAATAGCTGCATTTTGTAATCATACTTCTCTTCCTCCTTTAGACAACAATGACATCTCTGTTGATTGTGGCACAAACTACATTAGTCTAGCCATACAGCTCTGCCCAGCTATCTATGCCGGCTACAACGAGTCATCACTTTTTGTCAATGGCATTACTAATGACCCCAATTGCAGAGGCACCTTGGATAATACCGTCGTTCCTCCTGTGGTACGCTTCACCTTTACAATGGGTGCAAACAACAGCTGTGGCAGCAACCTCAATGTAAGAAAATGGCACTACAACACAATATACAAAAAGTACATCAGTTACAGCTGTTATATGGGGTGGCTCAATAAATGAATCATGCACAAAACACACAACAGGAAATAATCTTAATATAAATTTTATTAAAGATTTGTCAATATAAATGTACAGATCAAACATTTTGATATGTTATGCTGGGGCTGTATTACAGAAACATCCCAACTTGCTAAAATCTGTTAACAGAGGATAGGGTGTTTACTTTGCTTAGGCAACATTAGCTTGCTTACCAATACCAACTAGCATAATGCTGTTACCTTTATATACTGTATATATTGTTTATTTTAATTATTATTTGAATAAATAATTAATTATTATATATTGCAAGCTGTTAAAAAAATAATAATAATAAATAAATTAATAAATTTTAAAAAATAGACACATTTGTAAATGCTGACTAAAATGATGTGAAATTATGGCTTCCATGAGTCATTACAGCAGGAGAAATAGTGGCTTTGATGTCTTTCATAGTGGACTATATAGCAAATAGGGAGCCATTTCAAATTAACCAGAACTTAAATTTGTAGCTGTGCATGCATATTTGGCTGCTAGCTAACAAATATGACAATTGATTATCTACTAGTTTAGGATTTCATAACCTGAGATATAATGTCTAATAAAGATGTAACCAAATAGGATACATTATTTGGAATGAACGGATAATGTGTTCTAAAAAGAGACAAATACAGATACTGGTCAGGACTGTGACTCCACAGAATGCAACAACAACAAAAATCACACAAAAGGGAGATTTTTACTTTCATGTGGTTGAGTGGTCAGATATGAAGCTCATGGGACAAAGAAAGACCATATTCATCAACATGAATGTGAATGATGCATTTATAGAGATGCATTTACAGTGTTCATTCATTCATCCTTAGTAAATGCCTGGTCAGTGTCATGGTGGTTTAAATTAGGCTACTAGTTTGTTTATATTTTAGGAAATAGAAACAACTAAATGTGTTTAAAAATGTTGTGGCCATAATAGCATGACCAGGAAAAAAAAACACACACACATCTCTATTAATAATAATAACAACAATGACATAACATAACATAACATAACATAATGCGCATGAGCTGCCACTATTGCTAAATTATAAAATGTGCCTTAAAATACTTGTTTATAAAATTTATATCCCACATTTTGAGTAATCCATGGAATGACTAAAGAGAGCATTAGTCACAGAAGCAACCATGACAGACGCTCCAATATTATGGGCTATTTTGTGTAGATTCATGACATACAGTATAATCCCAATTAATTTCGGTTCCACGCTACAAAATGCGGAAAAGTTTAAGGGGAGTGGATAATTATGCAAGTCACTGTATATTTCTCATATACAATATTAAAATAGGAGATTCTAACTCCAGAGCTTTATGGAAAGCTGCGACCTAGGCTGTGTTCTGTGTTGTGTGATGTAAAATAAAACTGCAGTATTTATGTATTTATTGGATTATTAAAATGTGTCTTAAAATATATTCTCTTTGGTCATTTTCGGAAAAACTGAGAGATGGGCCTTGAAAATTTGAATCTCTATTAAAATCTCTGTGGAAATACCTGATTATAGCATGAACAAACATACTGACATCTCTTATTAGTTCTATTTTGTTATAGATTTATGATCAAATAATTTGGAGTAATCCCAGGAATTACTATTAAAATGTACCTTAAAATACATTCTTTGGTTATTGTTTGAAAACTGTGAGATGGGCCTTCCACTCTACTGATACCTCCTATTAGTTTTCACTAATATATTTTGTTGCTATTTGGACCCGTAAACAGATACAGATACAGACATTATTCCAAAATTAAGATATGATTTCCTTCTGTAATATGAATAAAAACAAAACAAAAAAACAAAACAAAAACAAAAACAAACAAAACTTGCACTTACCAGATCTTGACTTAGGACATTTTCTGCAATACGGAATTTTCTGTAATGTGGCCCTGGATATAGGTAAGGTTGACAACAGAGTTACCCTGCTCAGTGTAATCACTTAAATTGTTATTGTATTCTATATTTTACAATAATGTTAACACAGAATATTACCAGTCATTGTTAATTAGCTACAGCTTATCTATAGTCTTTGGATCTGCTCTGCTCCCCAGACCACTAGTGCTCCAGGCACCGGAATGTTCTCAGACTTTTCCAACATTCAGTCACTAAACATCAGTGGCCTGGTGCAATCAGTTGACACCTCAGCGAGTGTGGTAACCTACAGCACTGACCTGAAGTACTTTTACTCTTGTGCCTATCCTCTGGAGTACCTGATCAACAACACACGACTTGATGTGTAGGTATTTCCCATAGTTAACAGATACATCAACATGGTTCGGGAATTAATTATATTCTTTTATTATAAGATTAGTATACAGTACACGACAGTCACACCGATAAATGTTTTCAGTAAGATAACAGTGCTATAGTGGTCATCTCTGAGCATCCTCCTCTCACCTGATTTAGATATAAAATACTGAAATGCTACTGCAACTACTTCATGAAAATATTATAGTCAGCATAATAATTAAGACCTAATCTTTATTTGCTAATAAAATACAAACCCTCTCTACATACAGGTCATCTTCTGCCATTGCAGTGAAGGACAGAAATGGCAGCTTCGTCAGCACTCTCAGCCTCAAGCTGTACAGTGTAAGGCATTTCAGAAACACTGTATCTTTGCATATCAGCAAGTTTGCTACATAGAGCTGAAAATTTAATGAATGCGCTACAGTACAAAATTTAATGAATGCCTTACACTGACCTACCTCTATATATGAACATTTCTTTTTGGTTGTTTATAAAACTGTGAAAACTTTAAACAGATTTTTTTTTCTTTTAGGATGCAAACTATACCACACCTCTTGTAATTCCCACTCAGGGGATTCAACTGAAGTCAAATGTGTATGTTCTGGTCCAAGCCACCAACCTCACTTCTCAGTAAGAGAATTTTTTTAAAAATTACTTTATCTATTGAATATTGCTCCTGACTCATTTTGTCTTGTCTTATTGGAATCAGAGAGAGATAAGTAATGAAGATTCTGTTTGGCTACAGGTACTACGTGCTGCTGGACAGGTGCTATGCTTCTGTATCCCGTGAACCATCCGGATCTACCTTCTATAATCTATTTGTGGGGTAGGTTCTACCAATTTGACAATTAAGCATAAATACTACTCCTTATATGTGGTATGTGATGTCCTTGAATAGATTTGTTGTGATATATTAACAAAATTCAAAATATGAATAGAATCTATTGCATAAGTTTGTACCCTCTTGAATTTTTCCACATTTTGTAGTGTCACAACCTGGAAATAAAATGGACTTGATTGTGATTAATGCGTCATGAATCTACACAAAGTAGCCCATAATTGTGTAGAGGGGGGTCCCCATTCATCAAAGTTGTATTCATTAAATTAGTTCTGATGCAGCCAGTTATCAACAGAAGTCACATAATTAGTTGAATGGACTCCACTGTGTACAACAAGTTCAGAACAAATTTCTGGAAAAGTATCAATCAGGGCTTGTTTATAAAATTTATATCCCACACTGTGAACAATCCATGGAATGAGTAAAGAGGGCATTAGTCACAGAAGCAACCAAGAGAGACGCTCCAATATTATGGGCTATTTTGTGTAGATTCATGACATACAGTATAATCCCAATTAATTTTGGTTCCACGCTACAAAATGCAGAAAAGTTCAAGGGGAGTGAATAATTATACAAGTCACTGTGTATTTCTCATATACAATATTAAAATAGTAGATTCTACTGACTCCAGAGCTTTATGGAAAGCTGCGACCTAGGCTGTGTTCTGTGTTGTGTGATGTAAAGTAAAACCGCAGTATATATATGTATTTATTGAATTATTAAAATGTGTCTTAAAATACATTCTTTGGTCATTTTTTGGAAAAACTGAGAGATGGGCTTTGAAAATTTTAATCTCTATTAAAATCTCTGTGGAAATACCTGGTTGTAGCATGAACAAACATACTGACATCTCTTATTAGATATGTTTTGTTACAGATTTATGATCAAATAATTAGGAGTAATCCCAGTAATTACTCTAAATTATTCTGAAATTGTTAAGGGTATGATTAACGAAAATGCATTAGCATGTTCATAAAATGAAATTTCAGATAATCCATAAACTAAACTATTTAGTTTGGAATGTGAGGACATTAGTAATTTCAAAATAGCCATTATATTGCATTAATATACACCGCTCTTAATGTTCACCAGGTGCGTCAAGGAACAGATGACCAACATCACTGAGAATGGTTTGAGTCAGACCGCTCGCTTTTACTTCCAGGCCTTCCGATTTAGAGAGCAACAAAACCAAAGTATATCTAGTTACTATCTGCACTGCATCACACGACTGTGTGAGAGCTCTGCCTGTGTTAACTTTAGGGTGAGTATCAACTTGCATCAATAATACACACCCATATACACATGCATATATACTGGTCAACCTATACTATTAAGAAAAATAAGTTAGTTAAGACTTGCTTTAACATTATAATAAATAAGACATAAATGATAAATAAATTACTTAAAATTATAAATAAAATATTTAAGAGAACACTAAAAATTGGAGTTCAGGCAGTATTTATTAATACCATATGCAAACAATCAAAGGTTAAAATGGGGGGGTCTGTAAAAGGGTGTCAGGGTGGCTGCATAAGCTGCGTTTGTTTTGTCAATTTATTAAATCTGCTTAATATCCTAGGACAGCAGTTCTCAAATGTTCTTTGTGGGTATCCTTGGCCTTCACATACAATACACGGATCTGTTCTGGCTACTATTTTTAAACACATATCATTCTTTATAACAATTCTTGAGAACTGCTGTCCTAGGATCTGGACAATGATTTGTGTACAAAAACTTGTCTCCATATATGCTTATGTTTCTTGTTCTTTTACTGTCCATCAGACATGTTCTGCAGGCAGAAGGAGAAGAGAGGTGCAGCCTACCGTTTTACCTCAAGACGGAATCACAGACTCCACTACTCTCACCTCACCCCTCATCATTACCAGACCTGACATCAGTATGAACTTCAAATTATATCCACACACCCACACACACATGAGATGATATAATGTGACATGACATAATATAAACCTATTTGATAAAATCCGTTTATTAATCTAACTTCTCATTGTTTTGTTGCGGACACAGCTTCAGGAACAAAAGAGCAAGGTAATCTACAGCTGTATGAACCACCATATGAATTTAACAGACTTATATTGTATACAACCACTGCTGCTGCTGTATTTAGCCATATATTGCTGAGTATAATAAATATATGATAAATGCCTATATTATATAATGGAGGATGCTTTTCTGATTATATTTCTTTGTAATAAGTGTTCTAGCTGCCAGGATAACTTTCACAAATATACTTTGTCTGTCATTTCTCTTAGCTGTATCAACCAGTAAGGCTGGTTCGGATTCCTTTGTAGGCCTGGGTGTGGCAGTGGGCATACTGGCGTTTGCCTGTGTTGGAATTATTGTTCTAGGTGCTATATTCTACAAGAAGCTCATTATTTCTGGCGCCTCCAAAATCCTTCGTTAAATGGACTGAAGTGACCTTCCTCCAGAACGATAACTGTAGCTTCTGTTATTCATACTCACATTTACATGGGCAAAAATGTCTTTGGTTTCTATAATATGACTTTCACTCATTTTTTTGAGATTGTGAGAAAAGAAAAATAACTCTGCATAATGGATGTAATGTGGCATAGCACTAAGTTAGAAGTCACTGCAAGTTATACACATTGTGTTATTTATTGAAACAAATCCATTTTGTAAAAAGTATGGACCATGCCTAATATAAAGCAACACATTATAAAACCCACATATAAATGTAAATCAATGCTATGTGAAGGGATTTTTCCAAGAAAGAATATTATTGTTTCAGACTTATTATATAAAATGCACTTGCACATTGTAAAGGATCTTTATTATGTTTCTAATTATACATTGTTGTCTTAATTGTTAATGTATATATATGACTCATTAACTCATGCATGCAACATGAATAAAGATGATCTAAAGCAACTAATTCTTGTACCGAATTCTGTATGCACTAAAACAATACAGCAAATGTAACCTAGATGTTCAGGTTAGTGCAATCTGTAAGCAGCTGGACATTTTTATTTATTTGTTGTTGTTGTTTTGGATCTGTCCTCCAGAACATATGGAATTAATCAAATACTATAATGTGATAGTGCAGACTATCAGATTTAATACAAGGGTAAAGTTTGTAACTGATATTTTCTTTCTTCGTGTTGGTAGAAAACAGCAAATATGTCAGATTCTGGGGTCTCATTTATCAACCGTGTGTATGCATAATTTAACGATGCCCTTAAATTTACTTGAAACACGAAGGAAGCTATTAAAGAACAACTATTTCAGACATTTGACCTGGCTGTGACCTTGACCCCCATTTGGATCAGTTCCACAATCCAATCAGTTCATCTGCTGGCTACAATGATAATTCCACATAAATACTAAAAAAAGACAAAAAAACACAAGACATTCAACCACTTATTCTTGAGATAATGTGCTAACTTCACTTCACTACACTGAGCTTGTACTGGTCTCAGATATTGAGCTAGCATGTCTTCCTGGATGTTAGACATACTTCCTCCAACCAGGTTAGGCAAAGTCTTCTTTAAGACCAAGGAGGTAGTGGTGGTAGGATGCAAATGTAAGTTGTTTTTATATAGCATTTCCTCAATGTATTGGTGTTCCTGACAAACCAGATCATAAAATTACCAGACAAAACAATACTAGGAAGACAAAAACAAGCTAGGAACGTTATACCATGAAAAATACTGTATGACTGACAAAAAAATCAACACAAAATAGGCTTAGTAGCAAAGCAAACAAACATAATGGCTGTATGCCATTTACCAATTCACCTACGTCTATTAGCAACATTAAGAGAATTTGTGGTTAGATTTTGTCGTTATCAGTTAAACATGTCCTAGGGGAATTGTACTAGCCAGTCCACCTACTCGCATGTTTTTGAGAGGTGGACGGGAACTGAAAAACTCAGAGGAAACCCACATTGGAACCAGAGCTCAGGATCAAACCTGAGACCTTGGAGCTCTCAAGCAGCAATACCCAACTTGTTTGAGCTGGTGGGTTACAAAATGAATTTAAACAACTGCATACCTTCCTACTTTTGCCTGCCTTTGGCCTCCTACTAAATTCTGTTAAATTCTGCATGTGTTTCCATCATGTGTAGTATATTTATAGTATGTGCCTACATCACGTAGCTACTTGAGACTTACCTCCTGACTGCTCTAGTAGCACACACAAAGCTGCTGCCTTGAGTCATTCTCTTTGTGCTTCTGTATAGCTTTCAAATGCCTTCTCAAAATGATAGAATAGATATTAGTGACAGACCTGACTGATTTTTCCTGTCTGATGTAAACTACAGCCTTTTCATGATGTTTCCAGATGCACCCCTGTCTGCATGTCCTTTCGACTGTTGACACATGCATAAAAATAAAGAAAATACAAATAATTTCCACAGTTTCCAGTGCTTTCACAGTGTTAAAATATCCACAATTCTGTTATTATTTGCACCAGACTTTGTCTGAAATATTACTACTTTTGCATGTAAAAGTGCATTTCAAGAGGGTCAACATTTCATCTTTCAACATTTATCTTATCAACTATAAGATGATAAATATAATCAATACTGAGTAATTAATTGATGTGTTTATTAAAACTCAACATTCCAAAGCAGTACACCAAGTTACATTTAATGTGACTGTTTTGATCATTCTGTTTAATTTAGGAAACTTTCAGCTCTCAGGGATTTTATGTGACTAAAAGAGCTAATAAGGTCATTGAATGCATTTAGAAAAACATATTGGAACCATTTTCCATATTCTTTGCCTTCAAAGGCTTATTATGAGATGCTGGACTGAAAAGCAACACTAAAACATGGAATGATGCTATTTTTTCCAGTCCTATTGAAGGACATGCGTTGTAACAGTGCTCTATGTACACACAAAAGTAGCAGACAAAATAAAGCAAAAGTAGTACACCTGTATATAAAAAAATACGAACATAAAGGATGATTTTATATATGGTGTGTATTTGTGCTCAGGATTTGACTATTAATATAAGATTATTTTTTTCTGGATGCTCCTAAATTTTGCAGGGTAACTGATTTGTATGCTGATTTAGTTTCTTCAGCTTCCCTTTCTTTGCACTACTACAACTGCTGCTATCAGTCTGTTAAATGTGTTACGAAATACACGGGGAAGCTGGATGCAATCGCTGGGGAAACAGTCAGTTTATTAGGGACATAGCCAAAAATAACGGAACATCAAAGCATGGGAGGCAAACAATAATCCAAAACTAGCAAGGCTTAAATCCACAAAGTAACGAGGCATAAATCCAGTGTCCAGGAAACACGAGGGCAGAGAAAAACAACAAACATACATCCACAACACATGGGTACAATACAGTTGAGTACTCTGCGAGACGGGGTTTAAATACATGAATTAACGAGAGACACCTGAAACTAATAATGACACAATAAACAGAAAACCAATGAATGAACAGGGGCGGAGACATGACGTAAACCAGAGAACAGAAAACCAATGAACATACGAGGGCGCAGACATGACAAAAACCAAAACAAAAGCACATGGCGAAGTAAACAACACGAGAGTCTCTAACAAATGTTGCTACTTGCTACTTACACAACCAAGTATACTTTTATTTATGTCTTTTGGTGAAATGTTTGGACAGGAGGACAGAAGCAGACGTTATTATTATTATTATTATTCCACAACGCAGGGTTTATGTTGAGACTATTTCACAATTTCACATCAGCAGCATTGTGTGTCTTTCCCATGTCAGTTCATTCAAAGTAATTTCCGTAATTGGTCATTCTTCTATTTTTACTAAGGAAGTAAACTTTACCAAACTCCTGATTATCCATTTGGTGAGATCAGCAAGGGCTTTGCCACTTATCCCACCACCTAGTATGACTCTAATATATGGGTTATAATATAATGTTTGTTTGTTTTTTAAGTGAGTCTTGCTTTTATTCTAATGTGTTCTTCATAACCTTGAATTTTCAAATGCTGAATTCTGAATCCTGAACAAATTAGTTGTGTAGTGCTGCAGTAAATAGTGTTATGCCTTCAACTGATTATAATTCACTGTAATTATTTAAGGATCAGTTTTCTTGCAATGTATGTAAAAGTAACATTCACTCACATAAGATTCAACATCTATTATAGTTTATTGAAGGTGCAATATATACAGTACATTTACACTCAGTGACCACTTTATTAGACACATATACTTTGTTCTTTCACTAATTAGCCATTTAATCTAGTATAAGGGGACACCATAGGACCATTGCTGACAAAATAATATTTGGTTGGAGGATCATTCTTAATGCAGCAGTGGTAGTAGGTGTGTTGTGGTGATATCCGTTACCTCAGTGTGTCTGCTGGGCTGACAAACATACCCAGCTAACATCAGTCCTGTGATATGAAACTGACACTGATGAAGGGCTAGAAGATGACTAACTGCAACTAGAACTGTAAATGTATATCAACAGTGAGGTGTGCCTAAAAAAATGGCCAGGAAGCTCACATAGTGTTCAAAACCTCATGGAAACTACCAATGCAAATTATATCTGGTAAGAAGTGTGTAGTACTTTTCCATGATCGATGAGACAGAAGATATCTGACAAGTTGTGCATAACAACACTGATATGATGTACATGATGAATAAACATGTTTATGCATTTGTGGATGAAGATGTATAGAACTGTGTCTCCTCACTGGAAGTGAAACACTTCAAGAACCACCTCTTTTGTATCATCAAGAATGACTCATGCACGTAAAATTTCTCTGAACATAGAGCTATGTTGTATGCCATATAGGCCATTATGTTGCCTTACATGATGCAGAATTGAGTGTCATCAAGCTTGGTCCTACTTCACGGCACTTTGCAGAACCATACTGTTTCTACATGCTAAGATATGTGTAATAATAATATGTTAATGTGTAATAATAATACATTTAAAAGCTATACCAACATTCTGTGGGATTTTAATACTTGCGGCGAAGTATTAGCATCGCAACTCTGTTCCTTTGTCTTCTACCAAGCTGTGTTTACGTGGACTGTCTGTTCTGGTATTTGGATATTTGCTATGCCCCTCAGATTTTGGATTATTGCCTTGCCCTTGTCTGGATATCGTTTGCTTGTTTTGACTTTGCTTTTTGCGTTACGTTTCCCCCCTGTTCCTAATTATTTGACTATGTACCTAATAAAGTGACTTTTCCCCTGCATGTGCATCCAGCTCCCGTTTCTGTTATCTAACAAATAATAGGAAACATGGTATTCTTGAATATCTGCAAGTTAACTTATATTTGGCTGGGAAGAAAACCTGCAATGACACCAGCTCTTTGCAGATATGATGGAGGCCATAGACAGTTATATATGCTCAGAAAAAGTCTAGAACTACATACCGTTAGGTTAAACCACAACACAAACTCCATTACCAAGCACACACAACAGCCTACAAACACGACCGCCCCGGACTCCACTTCCCACAACACACCTACAATTCCATGCTCACAGTCACTGGACTTCTAAAAATACTCACCTGTTGTCAATTAGACACTAATCACTGTGCACCTTTTAAAGTCTGTGTTTTAATACATACTTTTAAAATTTGAACTCGAAACTAGCAACACCTGTATGTCAGTATTTCATATAACACATGTATTTTGCATCACAGTTGCCTGTGAAATTACTTGATTATTAAACTACAAATCTACACACTACACCTTTAAAATGAGTGACATGACCAAAAGCCTAACTATAAAAAACAATGTTTGTTCTAAAACATCATGCAGTGTAATTCTGCCTAATAATTCCACATACAGTAGAGGAGTTGTACTGCTGTATGGGACTGGGAGCTTGGCCAGGTTAGTAACTTTATCCTGACTGCAGGTCACATATACAGTTCAAAAGTCCTGATACTTTCATCTCTGTCACTGTGTCCCTAACGGTCAAGACAATAGGATGGAATTTCCTAGTGAGAGCACCAGAAAAGCTTATTGAAAAGGCCACTGAGAATGATGGGGAGAGAGAGAGAGAGAGAAAGAAAGAAAGAAAGAAAGAAAGAAAGAAAGAATCAGGTAGAACTGTAATGATGACCCCAAGCAAAACAAAACATGTCCAAATATTGCTTGCTAGATGAAAATTGAAAACACTGCTCAATTTCCAAATGCCTGTGTCATCATTACAATAACACTATTGTTGGTTTCTCCATGTGCTTATTTTGCTCCTGGTAAAGATTAATCATGATCATTTGAGAGAAACCCTGCACAGCACAAAAAGCCAATTGGTACAAGTATTCCAGATAAGCTTTTAATTTCTTTTTTCAAGCGAATATTTGTAACTGGAAAAAAAAAGAAAAAAAAAAAAGAGGTCTTTGTGTGAGCGCAGTCAGACGCAGTAAATAAGTTCAACCCTGCAGGCATGTCCCTATCAGATCTGTTTCAAAGAAAGCATGAAGTCTTTTTTTTCCACTTTTGCATTTCAAAAATGGTTTAAAAATCACAGTGGACAAAATTCTCCAGGAACAGTGTGATATTGTCAGTCTGGTTGTATTTTCCCAAGAATTATTAAACACTGTCCAAGAACAATTAGGTTCTCTGAGCACTAATCCTAAAAATAAAAATGATTGCTTTCAGAAATGCTTTTGATTTATTTAGGAGCAAGTGGTGGTTCCAAATAAATATTTCATTTAGAAAAAGAGAGGCTTGTGAATTATTTATAAAATTCGAAGTTAGACTTTCAGGAGTGTGGCTTGTCAAAGTGTAGCCATTTGAACTCTGTGGTGCAGTGGGTATCGCTGCCACCTTATGGCTCCAGGGTCCCTGGTTTAAACTTTAGCATGGGTTACTGAATGTGTGGAGTTTTGCTTGTTTGGTCCATGTCTGTGTGGGTTTCCTCTAGGTTCTTTGGTTTCCTCCCACCTCCCAAAAACATGCATGCAGGTGGATGGGTTACACTAAATTGCCCTTAGGTGTGAATGTGTGTGCGCGGTGCCGTGCGATGAACTTGCATCCCATCCCAGATGTATCCTTGCCTCACACCCAGTGTTCCCGGGAGGTGCTCTGGATCCACTGTGACACTGACCAGGATAAGGCAGTTGAAGATGAATGAACAATTCGAGCGCACTAAAACTGTAGCTTACTGTATGCAACTGTAGACCTGTAGAACAGACTTATTCACTGGCAATAAACACAATGGTATTGAAAAAGGAAATGATATTAGCAATGTATTCATGATAGCCCTCAAAAATGCATTAAGTATTGTTCAAACTACAGATAAGTTCAATTAAAATCAGCAATGTTAACAGTAATTAAGCTGAGAGAATAATTTCACAGAGAGTTTGGTCTATAAAACATATAGTATTTACTGTTGCCCTGAGAATTCAGCTGAAAATACACAAGGCAGTAATTACCTTTTATCACTACTTAGTGTCCAGAAGCTTCAAAGAGGAAAACTTTGATTTTGAATAATGAGATATGTAAACATATTACTCATTAAAAAGAAGATTCACCACCATGTCAAGCAGAACCATGCCAATTAGGCAATCAAAGTCTGGAAACACTAACAACACACTTAACCCCATCCACCCACTACATCATCACACAGGTTTGTAAAGGTCTGCGACACCAATGAGCAAAAATCTCATTCAGATGGTTCAAAGCCACTTTACTCAAAAACACGACTACAAGCATTACTAACAAAGTATAAAAGCTAGTAAGAGCATCAAAGCTGGCCATTATACAGGTGACTCACTGAGCATCATGAAGGACTCTTCAATAACACACTATGACTTTCTAGATCTTTTAGTAGAACTGCAATATTTATGAGACATCAGCAGTGCATCCAAGCATTAGCAACCAATCAGCTTTCAATTGATTCTTTTCAGAGTAATAGTAATAAATAGTAATTTTCCTAAAACACTGATTCTATTAATTAGGAAGAGAGAGAAAGATGAGAGCGAGATGGCGAGAGAGAGAGAGAGAGAGAGAGAGAGAGAGAGAGAGAGAGAGAGAGAGAGATTTTTTGAGATTTCCATACCTCTTTATTTATTCAAATCATTATGTACAACACAAAATCTGTGTTTCCAAAACAGATATAGATTTAAAAAAAGAGAAATAAAGATTTAACTCGGCACAGTCCCAAAAAAAGAACATCCTCTACAACCGGACATAAAACGTTTTTAAAACACCATATACTTGTGAACTCCTCTACATTATTTGTAGTACTATAAAAGTCAAAATCAACTTTTAGTCTGGCTTCCATCATTCTAACAAAAATGCTGACATTTCACTCTACATTTCTGACTGTATCTAAAACCAAGAATAAACGCATGCTTAGAAAATTTTTCTCCAAACATCACAAACATTTGTTGTAACAGCTGAAAAAAAGAACGTAGTCTGTCACAATCCAAACAGCAGTGATACACTGTTTCCCTCTGCAAACAAAAAGGACAATTATCACTTACATTGGGATTAATAACAGAAATGAAAGCATTAACAGCCACAATACCATGTAGGATTCTCCATTGCAAATCTCCAACCCTTTTTGTCAACAGTGGTTTGTATAACGCTCTCCACTCAGGTCTGACCTCAGTGTCAAGCTTTATAAAAGTCCACAGGAAGACCATCAATGCCTGGAGCCTTGTCACTCTCTAGGCTCTGTAACGCAGAATGTAGCTCATCAGCAGAGATTTGTGTATCCATCTCTGCATTAGCCTCTTCAGAAACCTTGGGTAAGTCCTCATAGAAGGACTGTTCCACCTCTGGTCTCTCTTGGAACTCCTTCTTGAAGAGCTTCTCATAAAAAGCAACTGCACATTTACGGATCTCCACAGAGTCCTGCAGGAGTTGCCCGGTGCTGGACCGCAGAGAGTGCATAAGTCTCCTTTGTCCACTCCTGCGTTCAAGGCCGAAAAAAAAGTGAGAGGTTGCATCCATTTTAGCAATATTTTGATAACGAGAGCGAACCAGAGCTCCTTGAGCAGAAAAACCCAACAGGAAAGATAGAGCTGACTTTTTTCTTTTGAGAACTATATAATGTTCTTTGTCTCTTGTGGAGTCTGCTAAATCTTGCAGCTTCATTATTACACTCTCCAAAGCTTTCATAGACCTAGTCATGTCTCTTGTGACATTGAGAGTATACTGTAGGCACAGCTGTTTAATCTTGCTCTTCCCTATATCCCACCACTGTTGTAAAGAAGTATATTCAGATTTTGTCTTTGTATAACCATTCCAGAAATATCTGAAAGCTTCTTTAAAAACATTATCAGAAAGCAGAGTTGTATTAAAATGCCAATAAGCACTATTGCATTTCACATCTTTAACAAAGATAGAGACTTGTACAAGGGAGTGATCTGAAATTCCAACTGGGTGTATTAAACAACTTTTAAGTACATTACTCTGATGTTTGAAGCAGTAGAATCTGTCAAGCCTAGCCAAGGATAAAGAATTGTCTTTTACATGAGTCCAGGTATATTGACGTTGAGTAGAATGAAAAAGCCTCCAAACATCACATAGATCATTCGCCTCAGTTAGTTTCACAAGACATTTCTTACTGGCTCCATGAGGTCCTGGGTGATTTCTATCTAAAGTTGCATTTGCAGTGCAATTAAAATCGCCACCCAGAAACATGTATCCATCATCACTGCAGTTACTGATTACAGTGTTGAGTGTTTAAAAAGACCACCCTTTCTGTGCCTACAGTTGGAGCATATACATTAATGAAAGTCAGTTTCAAATATAGCTTGTATTTTTAACAAGCGACCCTCAATAATTTCCTCGGGAACACAAGAAATAGGTAAAAAAATCTCTAGAAAACAAAATACTAACTCCACCACTGTTACTGCTCTTATGACTGAGATAAACTTCCCCATCCCACTCCTTCTTCCATGCAGTTTCATTATCAGCTGTGCTGTGTGTTTCTTGTAAAAATATAACATTTAATTTCTTAAGCTTAAACAAACTGAAAAGGGAAGCTCTCTTCTCATCCTCTCTGGCACCGTTAATGTTTAATGAAGCCAGCTTTATGTCACACATTAAATGTAAAGCTGCATTTAAACAGAACAGAGATGTTAACACCAAAAAAGAAAAAGAGGAGATGCTTAACCAGAGAGCTAGTTGCTCTCTAACTTTTGTCATCAATTTTCGAAGACGAAAGACTTCTTGGTCGGTAAAGGTCGGTATGTTCTGTGTTTTTCATAAACATTCTAACTGAGTCAAGGAACAGCTTTAAATCTGGGAAGAAATCATCATCTTTAACTGATCTGGTGCCTTTTATTCTTTGTAAAAAAAAAAAAAAAAGATTGGATTTTGGTGAAAGGGTAAACACTCTCCACATCCATCTGTGTCTCCACTTCCATCACTTTCACTCTCCTGTGTGTTTATCAAACTGTCCTCTGACTGAGATGGACAGATCATTGGATTTGTTCGTGACACTTTTATAACTTGTTCAGTATTTGATTTGTTTTCTGGTTTTTTCCTCTTGGTTGACGATGTGGACAGATCAGCGTCCATTAAAACCTCTTCCTCGTTAACCAACACTGACTCCGCTGCTCTTGTCGCAGTGTAACCGACATTTAAGTCCGTTTTTAAGTCATCTTGTGCTTTTTGTTCACTCGCTAAGTTTTTCTTTACCTCATTCTCCTGATCGCTATCATCTCGGTTTTCCTCCTGTGAAACCTGCATGCTTCCCTGCGGTTCGTCCGGTAAAGCGGCTCCGCCTTCAGCTCCACCGGGCGCCGGTTCCGGTGCGTTAGCAGCCGGCCGGTTCTCACCTACTCTCTCCGGGCACGAGCGAATCACATGCCCTACAGTTCCGCACCCAAAACATTTCATCGTTTCCGATGTTGCGTGCACAGTATAATTAAAGTCATTAACTTTAAATTTTCAATTCTTCGTCACTCTTTTTCAGAATCATTTGAACTTGTCTCCTAAAAGACATGACGTGTTTAAGATGAGGAGACTTACAGCTGATGGGAGTCATTTGTATCGGAGACACTAATTTTCCGTGTCTCGCCAGTTCTTTTTCCAATAGCTCATTTTTTTTTTTTTTTTAAGAAACGGGGGGATATTCGAAATAATGACCTTTTTAACAGGGCTTACTAAGGACAAAACTGATGTGTAGGTACCTTGGATCACTACTCCATTCACAAGTAGCTGATTTACTTTGTCCAAACTGTCTAGAAAAATCACGACGGCACTATTCATTCTAGAAGCCGATTTAATACTCTCATATCCAACAAGCTCACCTACCGCTAGACTACAGTCTTCAACCGAACACCCGCCAGGTGCGGACAGTTTAATTGCGTGTCGGCGTGTTAGTTTGTTCATGTTAAACTGTTCACGCGCAGCCATGCTGACCAGCCACGCCGGCTTTTTTTTTTTTTTAGAAAAAAGAATCAGAAAACTCACAAGCTTCACCACACCCACTCCCAGCATGCACTCAGAGAGCGAGAGAGAGAGAGAGAGAGAGAGAAATAAATGAAAGGCAGTTTGATATTACTCTAGGTGGAACTTCTTTATCTAGGTGGAAGCTTTATCAGTGTGGTCAGTCTATTGTGAAAATAAAAGCTTCATCAACCCAGATCTAGTGTGATTGAAAAACAGAAAGAGAGAGAGAGAGAGAGAGAGAGAGAGAGAGAACATACGTGAGAGGAATTGAGTTTTGCCAGAGAGCAGAATGGATAGAAATCTCGGTGTGATTAGGTGGCTTCTATCTGGAAGAGAAAGAGTGAGTGAAAGAGTTCATTACAACACTTGGTCAGTATTATGTCCTGCACTTTGTCTCAGACATCTCTCCCCCTCCTATAAAAATTATACCATAGACATGTCCCCTGTGGTATTTCTGAAATGCTGCTCTAAGGGCATCTGTCTATCAGTGAATGCCTGAAGGTGAAGAGGATTAAAGTGTATTTCAACCTATAACCAAATAGAATCAAAATCTCCAGCTCAGTGTAGGGCGAGCGACTTTTATATACAAAACACATTCTGTAAATTCTCCACATTCTAGAATATTTTTGTTTGTTTGGATTTTGAGTTTCAAAGCAGCTAGCCGCTTTATTAAAATTTATACTTCAGTGCATTTGAATTCTCAATTCTCATTGATCAGAAGGTGTTGATTCATTTTTTATAACAGCACAGCTCGGACAGCAGCGCCAGCTTTAATTCAAATCACAGGTATATTAATATGCTTATTCGATCCCACTGTTGTTTCTATAGTAACAACTCTTTCACAAGGACATGTATGAAAGATATTCCACTTAATCAAAGGTTAAAAAATAAATTTAAAAAATGTTATTTAACATACAAAAGCTTTCTGTAAAGTGTTTATTTAACATTTACGAAAGTACTTTGTAACCGTCAATAAATTTTCAACCATAGAAGAGTCTTCAGGATTGAGGACTTTCTGGTTTTTGGTTTCTCTGTAACATGACAAGTGATTTGGAAAATAATCTACTGTACTTCAGTAATCACACAAATTCATGATTGATTACTTTCCTATAACAGCATGCCCTGAAATGTTTTATTCCAACCATGTTTCATTTAACTACATACAGGCAGACTTCCAAACAGAGAAAACCTAAATAACTTATCTTTGTAGCCTTAAATAAGGCCAGAGTAAGCCTGAAATAAATGACTTTTGATTACTAGTACAATAGTTCTGCTGTTTCACCAGTAGGAGCCAGTCTCGAACCACTACAGTACAGCCAGGGGGGGTTAATGCTGGGGATGTAATGACAGAAGAAGGTGGGATGCTGAGAAATTGACAGACAGAGAGAGAGACAGAAGGAGAGATGAATCACATGCTAATAGGTGATGCATAATTAGTACAAGTTCAGGTACTGTATAATCTCTGCAGTACAAAAGCTCAATACACAAACCCCACATCTAATTAGAATCATTTCCAGCTGTATTTAGGCAGTGGACTTTTGAAAATTAAGGCCCCCTTTCGGCAAATTACATCAAAGTACAGCTGACAGTAGCACACTGACCATTAGCAACTAACTTCCAGCTCGTCATCAAAGGCAATAGTTGCTATGTGGCTGAGACGCTACGGTAGTGAAGAGTGTAAAGGAAACACCACCTCCCTGCACCAGAGATTCAAGATTATTACACTTCTATATAACATAGCTACAATAATAATAAAAACAATAAGCTCTGCATATACTGGGAATAGAATTACATTCCCGTGAGAAAAAAATACCCCTATACTTGATGCTCTCTCAGCCTCTGTTTGAAGACTACATTAAATCAAATCTTTTGATGGTTTTGCTCAGAAAACAGTGCGAGGGTGCCAAAGAAATTTCAAATGAAAATCTGTCTCAAATTAAAATGAGTCAAATTTCAATTCGAAGTAAATGATAGGAAGTCTCATTCATATTCTATTCACCTTATTATCACCGGATCATTGAACAAATCATGTGTGTGTGAGCATGTTTTTATATCTTGGTGAGGACCAAATGTGATAGGAATATTTGACAGTTTTGACCTCGTGGGGACATTTGGCTGGTCCTCACAAGGAAATCTGCTTTTATGTAGTGAATGATTCAGCTTTTATTGAAAAAAAAATTTAACATCCAAAAGGTTCTTTTGGTTACTGAGGTTAAGGTTAGGTGTAGCATAGCATTAATTAGGCACATATAATAATTATGTCAGTGTACCATCCTCACAAGGATAGAAAGGAGACACACACGTGTGTGTGTGTGTGTGTGTGTGTGTGAGAATGAAACTCCTGGATAGCACTTTCACCTGTTCGGAGTGAAAGGGTAATTGCCTGTGAATAAATGTAGCTTTAATAAACAGTGGAGCCGTGCAATGTGTGCGGAGTGCCTCTGCTCCCTTGCTGTTCTCTGTGCTGTCATATCCACAGGAACTCGGCTGGAAGGCCCTGGGCCCTTTATACTCACCCCATTAATCTCTGCCAGTGGGCCACATAAAGTCATTTACCTATCACATACTTACCTGTTTACCACTGGCAGTGTAATAAGCAGTCTGGGATAACAGTTTTAATTGGTAATTTGCTCAAGTACTCAGGCATGGAAGCGAGTGAGAAGAGTAGGCTCACAACCGAGAGGACAGTGAAGGAAAAGATTTCTCCTAAGGGTACTGGGGGCATTTTATTGCCGCAGTCATTTTAACAAATGTCATCCCTTCCAACCTGATCGAGTACAATAACACAAGGCTACCACAACAACACTGTGTAATGCTACTGTACTACATTTATCCACAGAGACAAATAAATCTGTTCAATAAATTTGAGTTGTTAGATGTTATATGGTGAATGGAGGCTTTGTTGAAGACATTCTATATTACTATTGGTAGAAAGTTTTCTTTTCCTCTGACCTGATTCCTTTCTCAAAACTAATTGCATTGACATTTAAAGAACAAAAATCCATCTTGTAGGCTGATGTGTGTTTATGTAGGTTAATGCAAAGAGAGATGTCAGTCTGCTGGGATTAGAGTGAGAGGGAGCAGGAAAGAGAAAAAGAGATGTCAGAATGTCATCAATGCTTTAACCAGTCCACTGGCATTCCATTCTGCCAGCGGAAATCAACTTATCTGACATTTTCAATAAGTATAAAACATATGAATTATTTTATTGCTGCAAGTTTGTTATAAGATTAGTCAGGACACTGTTGGGTTTCTGTGTGTAGAGTATCATGACTCTGTGTTTAGCTGCTGGTGAGCAGGGTGATGGGAAATGGGAGGGGTGTGAGTCCCCTGCTGTGCAAACAATTCACACCTCTCCACAATAATATTGGTACAGAGATAAAATTTACAGCACAAAAAAAACCCTAAAGTTTTTTTTTTTAATAATAAAACACTGTATACCACTGCCACAATAAAATTATGACATTTAAACCTAGTAGGATACGTAAAAAAATAAAAAATAAAAAACTAGGTAGAAATTCTTAAAGCTCTCAGTATCTACTTTCATATGAGCCATTAACCCTACTGTGGATTGTGACATCAGAAAAAAATTCAATGCTGAACACCAGCACCCCCAAAACAGGCAGAAAAGTCAATTTTTTGGCCTCTGGAAAAAAGAATTATTGTACTAACCACAGAATTTCCAAATGCCTGTGCCATAATTAGAATAACATAATTGTTGTTTTTTCAATGTGCTTCATTTGCTCATGGGAAATATCAACCATGACCATTCTTGATCGAAGCCATGCACAGCACAAAAAGTCAGTTGGCAAAGTGTTCAGGATAAGGTTTTAATTCCTTTTTTTCAAGCTGCAAAAAGGTCTTTGTGCAAGCACAATCAGATGCAAACCTGCAGGCATTTCCCTATCAGGTCTGATTCAGAGAAAGCAGGAAGCCGTTTCCCCCACAACACACTGAAAATCTTGTTTAAAAATTATTTAAAAAAAAAAAACAGCAATGGCCACATTTCTTCAGCAACACTTATTCCTTAGGGCTTTTTTAAAATTTTTTTTATCAACCTACAGGAAATGAAAAAAAAAAAAAAATTCAAAGTACCATGATTTTTTTTCAATAAACTTGCACAAAAGAATACACATGCTAAGTTCTCTCTGTGTGTGCTTATAGCTCATGAAGCCGGCATTCAGAGTTTTATTGTGCGCTATTACCAAGGTGACGCCTCAGTAAATGAACACACTTTTATTCTCTCTGTCTGAAAATGCTGCTTCTCAGCTATGCTCTCTCCCTCACATTGTTTTTCCTGGTGCCCTTGTCGTGTTGTCCTTGTGAATAATGCTTGAACTAATACAAACACTTTGTCAGCCAACGATCTAATCCTGAGTGTGTGCTTGTTGTCTGAAGAGCTGCTGACATTGAGGGGTGATATCATCCAAGCTCACTCAGAGGAGTGGTGGCAAGGCCAGACTGTCACCTCTGCTGAAGCTCATTTGAAATTCAGAAGATGTAAATTATTAATGCTGAGAGAATTAGACATGAAGACATGTCTAACAAAAAAAAGAAGCCAAAAGGCCACACCCCTTCCCATTTTCCCCTAGGTATTATCAAAAAAAGAACCCTTGAGTAAATCAGGGTTGCGAGGTTTCAGACGTGTCCCACTGGTAAGTGAATTACATGCTGTAAATCAGCAATTTTATATGGCTCTAAAGTTGTTAATTGGATTAAAAACAAAAAATACCATAAACCTTTTAAATGGCAGCTAGGACTGAAAAATCAATCACACACACACACACACACACACACACACACACACACACACACACACACACGCTCTTCCTTTCTCTCTGTCTCCCTCACTGTCTGATTACACACATGGCATGTTTTTATCCGAAACACGTCTTGAATGCTCACTCTCTGGCTTGGCAGTGAGTGGAAAGTCACTCAAATGGGCAATGAGTGGCCAACACTGAGTAAATCCAATTTCTACACATAATGGCATTTCCGTCTGGAGCTGTCCCAAATCAATTCCACCCATCGAGTGTCTGAATATGGATGGCAAGGAAAATATAATTAAAAAGCAGAGCTGTGCCATAAAAGTGAATTTTTTTTTATTTTTTATTTTTTTGCAGTGATTTAAAAGTACACTGCATCTGTAAACAAGCCTATATGAATTTGTCAAGTGGCAGAAGTGGCCCATCAGATGAGGTTCTTTCTTAGTTTTATTATTTCATTTTATTGTTTTACTGCTGCACAGGGTCCTGGCTTTGTTCATAAGCTCAGGTTACTCTCTGTGGATGTTCTTCTTAGATTGGCTATCCAAAATTGCCCCTAGGTGTGAATGTGTGTGTGCATGGTGCCCTGTTATGGACTGGTGTCGTATCCGGTGTGTATTCCAGCCTCACTGCCAGTGTTCCTGGAATAGGCTCTGGATCCACCAGTAGAAACAATAAAACAGGTCTGTGTGTATGTACAGTACATATGCTATAGTTCTATTTGTATATGTACCTGTGCAATATCCTCAGGTACTTATTTACATACATGTACAAGATCTGTGGAATGACAATGAACCATTGAGTGTCTGTTTCTGTGAGACGCCATCAGTGGAGTAGGAGGTACTGGATATTGTAGCATTGTGGAGTCTGATGGCTGATGGCACAAAAGAGCCCCCCAGACGTTTTGAGGCACGTGACTGGACGAATCTGTGGCTGAATGTGCTCCTGAGCCTCCTCAGCTCAGCGTAGAGAGGATGAGAAGGATTGTCCATGATAGCTTTCAGCTTCCCTCTCATCCTCTTCTCAGTCACTTCCTTCACTCTGTCCAGTCCATCCCTACAACAGAGCTGGCCTTCCTCACCAACTTGCTCAGTTTGTTGGCCCCACAAGTCCCAGTGCCACCTCCCCAGCACACCACAGCAAAGAAGATAACACTGGCCATCACAGATTGGTAAAACATCCGTAGCAGCCTAGTGCACACATTAAAGGACCTGAGCCTCCTCAGAAAGAATGCATGGTTTAATATCTGGATAGTATGTGTGTGTGCTTCAGCTCAGGCATTTATGTCTAAATACATGCTGAGTTCCATTATACCAAATCTAGGGTTTGATTCACAGAAATTACAGTGCAGTGCTGGTATGAGGGGAAAAAATAACAGCACTAGAATTGACAAAGCATTGCACAGAGGAAATAACGGGGAAAACAATCTTTGTGACTTAAATTTAGATTTAACCCATGTGGTCAACGCCTTTATCGAAAGGGACATACAGTTGAGACAGGATACACGTGAACAGGTGAACTTGCTCAAGGAGCCAACAGTAGCAGTTTGGTGATGATTTGAACTCACAACCTTCCCATCAGTTGCTTGGTGCTAATCAGGAATTATTGGCACCCACAACAGACTCTAGACCCAGAATAGTTTCACTGTGTGTAAGTCAGTGCCTCAAGTGTTGATGCTTATACAGGGGTAGCAAAGCATAAATTCATTTGCTAGCCCATCAAGCAAGTAAAAGCTCCAGTGTGCTGCCCAGTCCCAGGTTTAATTGCCCAGAAACCTAATTGACTAAGCTAAAAAAAAAAAAAAGTGGTAGCAAACATAATGCAAGAACATATGGCGAGCTAAATCTAGTTAAGCACATTAATACAGACTAAGGGAAATGAAGGGGTATATGAATTCCTGTGGACAACTTTGTGTAGCTAATCATTATACTTTTCTTTAAAATGTTTCTAAAGTAGAATATCCCACTTGTGCCCAGCCATTGGGCCTAAAAGCTTCGGCTATTAAATGTGGTGTTCTGTCCTTGCTTTACATGTAAAAGATTTGAGTCTGGTTAACATCTGTATTTTCTCTTAATACGGTTAGTAATGTAGTAAGCATGTAGTAAGCAGAAGAGTTTTATGACAGCTTCAATTTGTTCAGAAAAAGCATCTGTCATCCAAGGTTACTAATTAATCCGCCTAGTTAAAATAATTTTTCCAACAGCCAGCTTGTGATCTGTGTAGCGCAGCAAGTATAAGCATTTAGAAGCTCAATATTAGCAGCCTACCCCACTTGTCTGCCTTAGAACCTTAGAAAAAAACTATGAAAAAAAAAAAATAGCTGACACACGATAAAGAATGGCCTATTCCACTTATACGAAGGATGGTTTATTCCATTTTAGTGGCTGGCACATGAAGCTCAGTGGTTCTGTGCTAGACACCACAAATCTGTGAGTTCAAACTATAAAATAACCTGTTGCATACTTAAGCAAGGCCCATAAGCAGATGGAGATGCTGTATAGTTTTATTTTAACATACGATGATTAAACAGATAAAAGGTTTACTCCAGTTGTGTAATTTTGCAGATGCAATTGTCCAACTGAAGAACAGCAAACAATTACACTGTGCAATCTCAGGCAAGAATACACATGGTACGGGTCTTTATCCAATATTGATTATACAGGCATTATGTTGTGAAATAGACAGTCTCAGTGATTCAATGCAAGATTTGGATTCATTTTGGACAAATGGATGTAAAGTGCTCTTTCAGAAATTGGTGAATTTTAGCTGTCAATGGTTATGAAATTATAATAGCAGACAAGCAACACTTTGGCCATCAAACTTCCTGAATCAAATAACATTTGGTAAAATCTTGAGATTATAGGAACAGCAACAATGGAATTGTTTATGTCTAGACTTACCCTAGTTTTAGTGAATAATCACTTGGACACTGTTGATTTGTACCTTCTACAGTGGGGGAAAAAAGTATTTGATCCCCTGCTGATTTTGTACGTTTGCCCACTGACAAAGAAATGATCAGTCTATAATTTTAATGGTAGGTGTATTTTAACAGTGAGAGACAGAATAACAACAAAAAGTCCAGAAAAACGCATTTCAAAAAAGTTATAAATTGATTTGCATTTTAATGAGGGAAATAAGTATTTGACCCCTTTGACTTAGTACTTGGTGGCAAAACCCTTGTTGGCAATCACAGAGGTCAGACGTTTCTTGTAGTTGGCCACCAGGTTTGCACACATCTCAGGAGGGATTTTGTCCCACTCCTCTTTGCAGATCCTCTGCAAGTCATTAAGGTCATTTTCAATGCCCTGGCTGAGGTTCTCACCCAAGATTTGACAGTACATGGCCCCGTCCATCGTCCCTTTGATGTGGTGCAGTTGTCCTGTCCCCTTAGCAGAAAAACACCCCCAAAGCATAATGTTACCACCTCAATGCTTGACAGTGGGGATGGTGTTATGACTTGGGGTCATAGGCAGCATTCCTCCTCCTCCAAACACAGTGAGTTGAGTTGATGCCAAAGAGATCTGACCACACCTGACCACAACAGTTCTCCTCGGAATCATTCAGGCAAACTTCAGACGGGCCTGTACATGTGCTTTCTTGAGCAGGGGGATCTTGCGGGCGCTGTAGGATTTCAGTCCTTCACGGCGTAGTGTGTTACCAATTGTTTTCTTGGTGACTATGGTCCCAGCTGCCTTGAGATCATTAACAAGATCCTCCCATGTAGTTCTGGGCTGATTCCTCACCATTCTCATGATCATTGAAACTCCACGAGGTGAGATCTTGCATGGAGCCCCAGACCGAGGGAGACTGACGGTTTCTTCCATTTGCGAATAATCACACCAACTGTTGTCACCTTCTCACCAAGCTGCTTGGCGATGGTCTTGTAGCCCATTCCAGCCTTGTGTAGATCTACAATCTTGTCCTTGACATCCTTGGACAGCTCTTTGGTCTTGCCCATGGTGGAGAGTTTGGAATCTGATTGATTGATTGCTTCTGTGGACAGGTGTCTTTTTACAGGTAACAAACTGAGATTAGGAGCACTCCCTTTAAGAGAGTGCTCCTAATCTCAGATCATTACCTGTGTGAAAGACACCTGGGAGCCAGAAATCTTGCTGATTGACAGGGGATCAAATACTTATTTCCCTCATTAAAATGCAAATCAATTTATAACTTTTTTGAAATGCGTTTTTCTGGATTTTTTTGTTGTTATTCTGTCTCTCACTGTTAAAATACACCTACCATTAAAATTATAGACTGATCATTTCTTTGTCAGTGGGCAAAGGTACAAAATCAGCAGGGTATCAAATACTTTTTTCCCCCACTGTAAGAACTGCTGCTGTAATCATAAACAGCCAATCCCAGAATTCACAATATCCTTATAAACACCTTTTCAACACACTTAGCACTGTTTACCTTTACTCTTCTACATCTGTACACTGTAATGATTGATGTTACAAGAGGATTCCCTTTTGAGTCTGGTTCCTCTCAAGGTTTGTTCCTCATGTCATCTCAGAAATTGCTCTTGCCACTGTCACTGTTGCTTGCTCATTAGGGATCTAAATCTACATCAGGATTTCTGTAAAGCTGCTGTGTGATAATACCTACTGTTAAAAGCACTATACAAATAAAATTGAATTGAATTGAAGCCATAAGCTCATAAACTTAGCAGCTAGCTTACTTTACATCCTAAAGACTGAAATACATAGATGGAAAAAATTTTATCTATTTTATGTATATTTTAAACAATCATTTAGGGCCATTCTTTTGAAGGGTGTTAATAATTTTTGGAATTGACTGACCAATGGAAGGAAAATATTTGAGCGGAAATTTCTGCTTGGCCTTAAGTAAGACACTAAATATCTGTGGCTGTGGATCAGGTGGTAGAGCGGGTTGTCCACTAATTCAGGGTCGGTTTGATTCCTGGCCCACATGCCTCCACATGTCGAATTGTCCTTGGGCAAGACACTGAACCCCAAGTTGCTCCCAATGACAGGCTAGAGCATTGCATGGCAGCTCTGCTGTCATTGGTGTGTGAGTGTGTGTGAATGGGTGAATGAGAAACAGTGTAAAGTAGAACTGCTAAGGTTAAAAGGCGCTATATAAGTGCAGACCATTTACCATTCTATGCACACTATTCTAAAGGTTTTGTTCCTGCAACAGACAGGATATGTAATTTGTTGATGCAACAGCTAACTGAGACAAATAAATATATCTGAGTCACCCAAAGCAAAAGAATGCCTAGCACAGATCACAATGTTTTAAGATGGGCCTCTCAGTCTAAAGTATGTCAATATGACTCTTCAGGCATTTATTTTCTGTGGAAAGGTAAAATTAAAATGAATACCACACCACACACACTATGTGATAGACTGGTTATTATATATGGATAAAACCTGTGTACTTAGAAGTTGTTCTCATATATGGCAAGATTTGATGAGCTAGTAACACATAAGCATCTAAATTATTGTGTGTTATGCATATGGCTATAAACCTAATATGATTATAAAACATAGGAGGAAAATGTAAAATTTATAAAATATGGTAAGGTATATTTATGTCATTTTTTCCTTTAACATATTCAAACATATGCACACATAAATACACACATAGACAGGCATAAACGTTATGTAAAAATGTAAAACGTGTCTCAGTCTGTTCATAAGCCAGTTGTGAAACCTCTGTTCCTGGATGGTTCTCAAATTGGCCTTTCAAAACATTTCACAGAGAAACACTTTTATGGTAAACAGAAGAAAATAAGGATGATGTGCTATCACCCACACACAGACATGGACACAAATTCTTACACACACACACACACACACACACACACACACACACACACACACACACATACATGTAAATCGACATTTCACACTGTATAATGTGGTGTCACACAACATTGGCACGCCTGTAAGATGATTTACAGAATCACTCAATTGTAGTGTTGAAAAGCAAATGTAATTTATGTACTGCACAAGCTTTTAACATAGCTTTAGGTAATATGATCAAAGGGTATGGAATTAAATTTGTGCCAAAAGTATTGAACATAACTTTTCAAGAAACAAAACAACTTCGCTAATCATGGTTGATGAATGCGTTGCCAGAGTTTTCATTTACGCTTTCAAACTTTTCATTTATGCTCCACAAGTCCATAAGTTCACCATTCTTCAAACCTCTCGTGTGGGTGGGCTTAACAGCAATTTACTCTAATTGGCTAGTGAGATTTGGATCGACAGCTCTCTGACCAGGAAGTTTTTGGAGAGCGTTCTGGACACAGTTCTCTGTATAGTTATAGTGTTTGCACTTTGTAGTGAAAATTACTTACTTACTTAGTCAGTATATTATTTCGTAATTAAGATTTGAGGTTTGGGTAGTCTCATATGACTATTTTTTCGAGATGAGCTCTCAGGAACGACACTGAGCATCATCGCCATCATCCACGTCATCCTCCCCCTCCTCAGCTGGACACTCGAGTGGTTGATCTAAATCTCATAATGAGAGAAAATCACTGTTAAGCCCTCCCACATGTGAGATTTGTGCCAGAATGGCAAACATAGACTTGTGTAAGCATAAATGAAAACGTTGAAAGCGTAAACGAACACTCTGGCAGCGCATTCATAAATTTCAGTTTCAGTATCAGTGTTTTTCCACTGATATTGCCATTTCACAGCTCAGCGTCCAAACTACAGAAACATGTACAGGTAAGTCATTAGCTTTCTCATCTTTTAGTGTTTTACACTATGAAAGCACTGTATTAAACTTACGATATCACTTCGATGTTCTGTAGTGATTACCCATTGTCTTAAATATAAGTGCCGCTGCAGTCTACAGCCCCTGGCAAAAAATTATGGAATCACCACACTTTGAGGATGTTCACCTGGATTTCTTACTTTGTAGCAGATAAACAAATTACTGATATAATTCAAAACAATTTTTGTTTAATAGCTGATCATTCTGGCTCCATTAAACATACCTCAAACTAATTAAATTAAATTGTTTTAATTAATGGCATATTTTTTTCCAGATCAAGTAGAGGAAAAATTATGGAATCACTCAATAATGAGGAAAAAAAAAAGACAATTAGTACTCTGTTGCTCTGCCTCAGGCTTCTATGATGGCATGGATTCTTTGAGGCATGGACTTCACTAATGAAAAACAATATTTTCCATCAAGATGGTTCCAACTTTTTCGAATAGCGGTTGATAGACCAGCTTTGCAAGATGGAGACTTGTCATGGACCAATTTTTTAAATTTCCATCATAAATTTTCAATCGGATTGAGATCCGGACTGTTTGCTGGCCATGTCACTGAGTTGATCTGCCTTTCCTGAAGAAAAGCTTTAACACTTTTTGCTCTGTGGCAAGATGCATTATCATCCTGAAAAATGACCATCATCACCAAACCTATTTTCTATCGATGGAATGAGAAAAGTGTCCAGAATTTCACAGTACACCTGTTTTCTTCAGGCAGTCATCTTTTTATGTTTCATTAGAACGGCACCAGACAAAAGTTCCAGCATCATCTCCTTGGCCAATGCAGATTCGTGATTCATCATTGAATATCACTTTCATCCAATCATCCACACTCCATGATTGGTTCTCTTTAGCCTACTGTAACCTTGTTTTCTTCTGTTTAGGTGTTAGTGCTGGTTTTCGTTTATCTTTTCTATATGTAAATCCATTTCATTCAGCTGATTTCTTACAGTTCTGTCACAAAAATTGACTCCTGTTTCCACCCATTTGTTTTTGTTTTTTTTTTGTACATTTTCTATGAAGGCATATTGAAGGCATATCACTTTGAGTTTTCCATCCTGACATTTGCTGTCTTCCTTGGTATACCCATAGGTTTTCCTTTTATAACCTTCCCATTTTCTTTATACTTGCACCAAAATTTAGACACAGCTGACTGGGAGCAACCAACATCCTCTAAGTGTGGTGATTCCATAATTTTTGCCAGGGGTCATATAGGTAATGCTCAGGATAATGTGTAAGGGGCATCTTTTCTAGATAGCAAACTCTGTAGCTAGAAGCATGAATGAATTAGCATTAGCTAGCTAACAAATCTAGCAGCTACAGAAACCTCAACAGTACTTGGCTAAGTTAGCTAGCCAGCTAATGTTACCTTTCATTATAAACTGTTGATAAACAAAGTGGTGTTCACTTCAGCACAGCTGATATGGATAATTAACATAAGAACAGAATCCAAAATAGAACATTTAAACTCAAGGAGTTTTTCAGAAGCCAAATTATTTCCTCTTACTTAAATAATTTTCTTGATGAATGCTTTTACCTTTACTCAAGTGAATTATTCCTACAATAGCAGTGATTTTACTCAAGTCAGTTTTGTACTCTTTCTACCACTGCAGATGACACAGGAACATGTCCTGAAGAAACAATACTTACTAGGATGCTTATTCAGAACAATGTGAGGGCTGACTTAAAATCTTAAACATAGGAGTCATTTCAACTCAAGGTTATATACACCTTGGAAAAAAGACAGAATAGTGAGAAAGATCAGGAGAGAGATACTGTTAATGAAAGAGATTTGAGAAGATGGATAAATAGTGTTTTTTTTTTTTTTTTTTTTTTTTTTAGCTTAAAGGGAAATTAAGTTTTCTGAGGCATTTTGTAGTGTACAAAGCATTTACATCCCCTGAAAAGATGATCTGTGACATTTAAAGGCTTAACTTGCTGGACTGGTCTAAAGGTTACAGAAAAATGCTATGGATCAGTGTCAGTTGAAAAATAATGAATAGATTTTCCATTGATCCCAAATGTGGTTAATGAATCAACATGCATTCTGAATTCATATAGGCTAATTTAGGAATCCAAATTGCACAGTAGTGAGGTACTGCTGTACAGCTGGTACTGAAATATGAAACATTATTGAAGCCTTCAGCCAGCAGCCTGGGAAAATCCTTCACTTGGACAAATTTTGACATTTTCTACTATATCTACATATGTACACCCACCATCCACTTTATTAGGAACACCTGTACACCTGCACATTCATGCAGTTATCTAATCCGGCAATCATGTGGCAGCAGCACAATCCATAGAATAATGCAGATACAGGTCAAGGGCTTCAGTTAATGTTCACATCAAACATCTGAATGGGGAAAAAAATGTGATCTCTGTGACTTTAACCATGACATGGTTGCTGGAGCCAGATGGGCTGGTTTGAGTATTTCAGAAACTGCTGACAGTTCTGTGGGTGGAAATGCCTTGTTGATGAGCGAGGTCAGAGGAAAATGGCCAGATTGCTTCAAGTTGCCAGGAAGGATATAGTAACTCAAATAATCACTCTTTACAACCATGGTGAGCAGAAAAGCATCTCAGAACACACAACACAAAAACTTCAGGTGGATGCGCTACAGCAGCAGAAGACCACAACAGGTTCCACTCCTGTCTGCCAAGAACTAGAATCTTAGGCTATCATGGGCATAAGCTCACAAAAACTGGACAGTTGGAGACTGGAAAAAGACCAGGTGACCCTTTTCCCCTAATCTTCAATTGTCCAGTTTGCATGAGCCTGTGCCCGTGATAGCCTCAGATTCCTGTTCTTGGCTGGCAGGAGTGGAACCTGATGTGGTCTTCTGCTGCAAGATGCTTTTTCTGCTCACCACGGTTGTAAAGAGTGAGTATTTGAGTTATTATATCTTTCCTTGTAGCTTGATCCAATCTGGCCAATTTCCTCTGACCTCTCTCATCAACAAGGCATTTCCACCCACAGAACTGTCGCTCCCTCAATGTTTTTTTTGTTTGTTTTTCTCACCATTCTGTGTAAACTGTAAAGACTGTTGTCTTTGAAATTCCCAGGAGATTTCCCCCATTCTGATGTTTGATGTGAACATTAAGTGAAGCTCTTGACCTGTATCTGCATGATTTTATGCATTGTGCTGCTGCCACATGATTGGTTAATTAGATAACTGCAGGAATGTGCAGGTGTACAGGTGTTCATAATAAAGTGGATGGTGAGTGTAGCTCTAAAAATGACAGACTTTGAAATTAAATATTTAAAGTCTTGTAACCCCCAAAAGTCAAAAAGGAGAAAATGGCATTTAAAGATTCCACTTCAAAACCCCATCTACCTCTAATCTACTTATGGAAAAATATCATTACTGCCAAATTTTAAAGAAATATAGGCTTACAATGGGAAATGAGTTATCACTGGGACTATCAGCATCATCCACATCAGTCTCTGTCTCATTACCTGAGGTAAAAGTCACTTTAAGTGCATTTAAACACAAACCTCATCATCGTCTTTTCACCAAATTTATTTTTATTAATGTATTTTTATCGTCATTTAAACATCTAAAAAATTGTATGCTGTCATCTGTGTGTAAGCACGTTTCTTTGTTCAGATGATGTGATGGTGCAGCATCACTGACATTTTGACAGCTGGTATCTGATTAAAAACTTAATAGGCTTATGTCCATGAAATGTAAATATCCAAAAATATAATCAAACTGTGTGGGAATCACACTTAGCTAACAAGATTCTAGACATCTTTAGGCAGACTGACTGAATTTACTACTGAATTGGTTAAAATGGCTTTTTACCCAATGTGTTCTTTGCAGGCAGATACCAAGGAAAGGTTAGAAAGTAACCTAAATAAAAACATTTTCACATCACTCTAGTAAAATATATTAGTTTTCTTAAAGCAAAGAGGTATTTTATTGGCAGAAAAACTAAATTTTGGTCAAAACCAAATTGTTGATCATTTTTGGCTGTGTTCCAGAATTCAGCCACAGCAACATCCAGCTGGTTTTCACAGACCACCAGACATGGAAAATGATCACTTGATCACTGAATAATGGTAATAATGAATTTGTGTACATTACCTGTGCATTATACAGTTTGAATGCACACCTTCCAGCCAATCAGAATCGAGTACTCAGACAGACCATTGTATAATAACAATGATACATAAAAAATTAGTATAAAATCTACATGTTATTGTCACATCAATGCCTGAAGTGACATCATATTACAATCCCCAAAATACATCGTGGCCTATAAAGATGCCCGTAACAAACTACAACTCCCACCCTGCTTCACAGCCTATAGAAATGGCCGCCACAGACTACACACATGAACACACACGAACTCTGTCACGTTTTCTGTCACCATTACTCTAATCACACACACCAGGACGTATCATAAACACTCCTATATAAACTCACACAAACTTACATTTTTTTGTGAAGTATCTGCTCAGTGCATTTTTTCCTGATGCTACCTGGGGGTTTTGATATCCGGTTATTGATCTGGTTTCTGGTTTTTGATTCTTGTGCCTTGCTTGAACATCTCGTTCCTTGTTTGTACATCTCCTGACCCTTGCCTGTTTTGTGACTACAACCTTCCCTTGGATTTGGATTTGTTTGCCAGTTTTTAAATAAAGCATTCTACATGCAACTGCTGCAGTCTCTGCCGTTTGGCAGAATACTTTCCCATCACATGGACGTAGCAGGAATGTTTGACTGGCAACAGGCTGTAGCGGCCCAAGTCTGACTCATCAGAGAGCAGCAACAGCACATAGCCCTGGTCAATGCTCAGCTAGCTCAGCTAACTACCACACTGAAACAAATGCTAGCTCCGCCAGAGACACACTCTCAATCTGTTCCTCCCCGCATCACTCGCCCTGACAAGTATTCAGGTGATCCAGCCATGTGCAAGGGATTCATGCTACAGTGTTCTATGTATTTCTCAAGCCAAGAAGGAGTTTGCTCAATTGCTCAAATCATTAACCTGCTGACCAACGAAGCACAAATTTTGCCTACAGGGGAGCATACAACCTCCTATGACCACTTTCTTGAACTGTTTAATGCTTGTTCAACCACTTTTCAAAGGTCAAAGAGATTGGAGAGTGACTCCTGTCCCTTCGACAAAGTAATCAGAGTGCCGCTGAGTTTGCACTCACCTTCCGCACCCTAGCCACTGGCAGTGGCCGGAACGAGCTGGCAGAGAGACTCTGCTTCTACTGCGGCAGACCGACACACCAAGTGGCACAGTGCTCCTTTAGACCACCACCCAAAGTTCCACAGCAGACTCCAGAGAAAGCTCACTCCTACACGGTGAGTCCTTCCAGATTCCTCTCACCTCAAAACTCACATACCTGCTGCAACACCCTTGCACATCCAAGCTCTGGATAGTGGACCAATAGGAAGAGGGTAAATAACCCACCGTACTGAACCTCTCACTCTACACATCTGTACCTTGCACAAAGAATGCATTTCATTGTTCATCAAGGCCTCAACCAAGTTTTCAGTTGTGCTGGGGTTCCCCTGGATGCACACCCATGACCCACAGATCTTCAGGGCTGAGAGGGAAATTGCTCGCTGATCTTCATCTTGATGCATGCACTGTCTCCCCTTGCAGCATCAACATCAGTTGAAAGCCCTGAAACCAACTCTAAGCTGGAAATCCCCTGAGCACCAGGTCTTCAAGAAAGTGTTCAGCAAGGCTAAAACAAGAAGTCTTCCCCTTCAGCGTCCTTATGACTGCACCATAGATCTCGTAGCAGGGGCCATTTGTAATAAATGGAATGAAGGAATATGTCTGTACCTAATAGTCTGTATAGGATATGATGCCTTTGCACTTAAACTCTGGAAGCACAAAAACTTTCAACTCTTAGCGTGAGTGCAGCTTCTGGCCACTGAAACATTTTCCTAGTTTTTCACATTATGAATTTAATGTGTATTTTTCATCAACTTCAAGACACTTGCTACTGTAACTGCATTTATTGAAAATGTACTGTATTTACTCTTAAATATACACTGCCTTTTGAACACCTTACAGTATATTCTAGCATTTTTAGCATCTAGCATCTATAGGTTTAACAGGATTTCTCTCCAAGTGTGCCTGCCTTTAATAAAGCACTCATTTAGTGTACAATTAGAATCTGAAAGTGAGCAGTTAAAATGTTCCCCAAGATTTAGCTTTCCTTATTTAATGGCTATTCCGTGTCATTTTGTTTGATTTTGGCAGTAATAGTGATTAAACTGCTCAAAAACTTTTGATTGGCAGAGAAAGCTAAAGTGGCTGATGGTTTAGAGTGAAATAGTGTGTGCCTAGTGTTTAGTGCACCCTGGGAGACTGCATTTAAAAAATAAGTGCTGATGTGGAAAAATGGAGTCAGTTCTTATAGTAAGTCTGAAGCATGAAGAATAAAGATACATTAGAGGGTATGGTAGAAAGCCAGGCAAAAGAGAGAGACAAAGAAAGACAGAGCTGTATAGCCATGTTAGTAGCTCAGACTGAGACTCACACCTCCACCCCCTCTGTTCTGTAAGTACTATGTCAAAAGCATTGTGCACTAGTGATGTCATTCCCAAATGAATCAACTTTGAGCCAGCTCTTTTAGGTAAGCGTCGGGAGCTGACATGCATATCTAAAGAGCTGTAATATATCCTTCTGCTGAAATTCCATTAGTATTCTGTATTCAAGGATCTCTAATGCCTTTGATCACATACAGTGCAAACATGACTGAAGAGCATCTAGTGAATCTTATCAGCACCTGAGTTGTTTCGTGCAGCATACTGATTTAATGTCAGTTTCTGTAAGAAAGTTAGGATGTGTGTTTGTGTGTGACTGAGGTAGCATGGGGGGTGCGATTGCATTGCTGCTTGTTAGAATGATGTGGTGTAGTGTATTTTTGGAAGTGAATATCAGAATACAAAAATCACCGAATTATAATTTTAATGAAAGTTAAGCAGCACAATAATATTAATTGATTAATTGAATTCTTACTGCACATTAGAAAGCAAATATGTACCACCTTGCTGTTTTTGTTTTTCCATTTATTTAAGTATTAACTTAGTGGTAGCAAACAGAATGCAACATATAATGCTATTTGTTATTATTCAATAACAATTGATTGTTATTTATTGTTATTATACAATAAAAAGTAAGATTTTATTGCCAAGTTTAAGCAATATACATGTATAGACTTTGTATTAGAGGTGAAACAGGATGATGCAGCAGATAGTGTTGATGCTTCACAGCTCCAAACTCCTGAACTCTATTTACTCTATTTACGTGAAGTTCATACGTGTACATCACAGGGTGTACATGATGTTCCTGTCTTGTGCCCTGTGTTCCTGGGGTAGGCTGCATATCCACTGTGACTGTGACCAGGATAATGTGGTTACAGAAAATGAAAGAAGAAATGAGAAATAAAGATTCAGTGGCTACCAGATCTATCATGAGCAAAGAGCTAGTATTAGAAGCAGAGCAGGAAGATATGGAGATCTGAGGCTTGTGTCCTCTCCAGTTCTAGGCAGACAGGATCCTGACCTCTCTATAGAATGCATGGGGAATACACGCACACCTTTGACTCACGAGACACACACACACACACACACACACACACACACACACACATACACACACACACACACACACACACCAATGCACACAACACACTCAAAATACACTGTTATTGAATCACTCATTCACATGTACTACCGCTAGGACATATACTCCCCCTGACTCAATCACACCATGTAGATTAAACTATAAACACAATCACATACTCATTTCCTTCTCAAGAGATGTGTTCTTAGCAACTCCCAGCACTCCTTATGATCACCAATTAGTAATCCCTAGCTAGCTGCCATTCTCAGTTTGAACTGTCAGTAAAAGAAGAGCTATTATAGAGTCATCACAGATAGCCTGGGGTATTTCCAATAAATAGAATTTCCTTTCATCATCCTACTCTCAGATACACTAAAGAGTGAGTGAGAGTGAGATAGACAGAAAAAAAGAGAGAGACAGAGTGAGAGGAAAATAAAAAAAAAAAAAGTTTTTTCTCCTAAACTGACTGATGGTACATTTTTTAAAGAAGTCTGCAACCCTGAAGCTTCTTCCGCTCTTTGACTGCGTGATGATGGAGGACTGCTCTGGGGATTGAGACTGTCACCGATCCGACAGTTAAGCAACCGTCTCATGCCTCTAAATAAGAGAGCACAAGGGAGCTGCAGAAAATGAACGCTGCCACCTGCATGCATGAATAAGACTTCTCCACTTCTCAGCCTGACAGAGCACACAGCAATCCAGTAGAGCAATCGCACAAAGTAAAGATGCACACACACACACACACACACACACACACACACACACACATACACAGTTCACTGAGACCAATCTTCCTAAGCAGAACAGCAGTAGAATTTGTCACTGTGCATGTTGTCAGATAAGTCAGTTGAGGGTCCATAATGGCTGAGTTATGGAAGCAGAAATTCGAGGAGATCTACAGAGATCAAATGAGGGATGTGCCATATGAGATAAGAGGACACCAATAGCAGAAAGTGAGATAGAGAGAAGCATTAGATCATCCCACTGGGACTTGGGAAGTGAAGAAGTCTGGTGTGCATGTAACTGATCAAACTCTCTGATTTCCACAGAACAGTTTATGAACCATTAGCAGGGTGAGCACTACAGTATTGAGCCCTGCACCCGTACAAAGTGCCCAAGCTGTCAGTGTATTATGTAACTGTTAAATGACACATGCTCTTTCTTTAATTCTCTCCAGCATACGCTGAGTGTGTGGGCTCAAGAAGACAGCAGAAACCCTTCCTGGATGGATTTTCGCTTCCATTTTCTCTGTCTGTCTTGAGGGAGTGTTATTGATTTTTCAAAGAGAAGGAGCCAGCATTATGTTTGCTGTCATATCTTAAGCTGGCTCATTTGTAGCTGTCAATTACACGTGCCCCATGGCTGTTACCTGAGGAGTGATGGAGACTAATAACAGGCAGAAAGACAGACTGATAGCAGCTCATCTTCCAAACATACAGAATGCTCAAATCCATGCCAATCAATGATGATGTAATCGTAAAATAAAAACAACTTATTGTATTCTGCATCATCCAATTTGCAGGGAAGTCCAATTAAAGTGTCCAATGTAATAAAATTTATTCTGTTCCTTGTATGTTGTTGCTTCAGTGAGGCTGCGCTCATTACTGCAGTGATTTAATTAACTGTCCAATTAATCGAGGAAAAATGGCACCATTCAGTGCAATCCTCTCGCTGTAAGTTAGCTGTAGACAGATGTGAGATCGCTTACAGGCACTATTCATTACTTTTGTTGGAAACAACATCAATAACTTTCTCCTGTACATCTGCTGTCTGAGATCTCCTAGCCTTGATAATGAGTTTCCTTGGTCGGTTCACATACCCAGCTATTATATTAAGAAACCTACAGCCTGTTCAGAGAAGTTTTCCACTTCATATGTATTTTATACAGGTGGCCACAAAATCATGAGCAACATTTTGAGTCAAATAAATCTCCATATTTTGTGGCATTTACTGTATTTCCAACAGTACTGCACATACCAAAATGAAAAAAGGTCTTCATAAACATGAATGCTAAAAGAAAGCCATATTTCAAAGAGAATTAGAATATAATTCTCTCCATAGCCCACATATGCCTGCTGTCATAATTCAAAATGAAATTTCAAAAGTTATTGGCCACACTGTTAGAAGACTGATAGTGATATTGAGCCAATTTGATGCCTTAAACTTAACCTTTATACAGAAATGAACAAACCATCAATCCATGTATGAGGACATTTTACACTTTTTACACACATTTTACACAATATAAATCATATCCTAAATTAGGCTGAACATATTATACAAAGCTTGCTTTTTTAAATTTTGCACTGGAGCCACAATGCTATTATGTACACAATGCTTATAGCCTCCAGTTTAGCACTACAGGACTAGATCATAACACTTGCCTCATATACAGGTGCATCTCAATAAATTAGAATGTCGTGGAAAAGTTCATTTATTTCAGTAATTCAACTCAAATTGTGAAACTCGTGTATTAAATAAATTCAATGCACACAGACTGAAGTAGTTTAAGTCTTTGGTTCTTTTAACTGTGATGATTTTGGCTCACATTTAACAAAAACCCACCAATTCACTATCTCAACAAATTAGAATATGGTGACATGTCAATCAGCTAATCAACTCAAAACACCTGCAAAGGTTTCCTGAGCCTTCAAAATGGTCTCTCAGTTTGGTTCACTAGGTAAATCACAAACATTCATTGCCAAAGAAGCTGGCTGTTCACAGAGTGCTGTATCCAAGCATGTTAACAGAAAGTTGAGTGGAAGGAAAAAGTGTGGAAGAAAAAGATGCACAACCAACCGAGAGAACCGCAGCCTTATGAGGATTGTCAAGCAAAATCGATTCAAGAATTTGAGTGAACTTCACAAGGAATGGACTGAGGCTGGGGTCAAGGCATCAAGAGCCACCACACACAGACGTGTCAAGGAATTTGGCTACAGTTGTCGTATTCCTCTTGTTAAGCCACTCCTGAACCACAGACAATGTCAGAGGTGTCTTACCTGGGCTAAGGAGAAGAAGAACTGCACTGTTGCCCAGTGATCCAAAGTCCTCTTTTCAGATGAGAGCAAGTTTTGTATTTCATTTGGAAACCAAGGTCCTAGAGTCTGGAGGAAGGGTGGAGAAGCTCATAGCCCAAGTTGCTTGAAGTCCAGTGTTAAGTTTCCACAGTCTGTGATGATTTGGGGTGCCATGTCATCTGCTGGTGTTGGTCCATTGTGTTTTTTGAAAACCAAAGTCACTGCACCCGTTTACCAAGAAATTTTGGAGCACTTCATGCTTCCTTCTGCTGACCAGCTTTTTGAAGATGCTGATTTCATTTTCCAGCAGGATTTGGCACCTGCCCACACTGCCAAAAGCACCAAAAGTTGGTTAAATGACCATGGTGTTGGTGTGCTTGACTGGCCAGCAAACTCACCAGACCTGAACCCCATAGAGAATCTATGGGGTATTGTCAAGAGGAAAATGAGAAACGAGAGACCAAAAAATGCAGATGTGCTGAAGGCCACTGTCAAAGAAACCTGGGCTTCCATACCACCTCAGCAGTGCCACAAACTGATCACCTCCATGCCACGCCGAATTGAGGCAGTAATTAAAGCAAAAGGAGCCCCTACCAAGTATTGAGTACATGTACAGTAAATGAACATACTTTCCAGAAGGCCAACAATTCACTAAAAATGTTTTTTTTATTGGTCTTATGAAGTATTCTAATTTGTTGAGATAGTGAATTGGTGGTTTTTTGTTAAATGTGAGCCAAAATCATCACAATTAAAAGAACCAAAGACTTAAACTACTTCAGTCTGTGTGCACTGAATTTATTTAATACACGAGTTTCACAATTTAAGTTGAATTACTGAAATAAATGAACTTTTCTTCGACATTCTAATTTATTGAGATGCACCTGTATGTATATTTTCAACTCTTATCTAGGGGCGGACAAATCATAAATTCAAAAGCTATATAGCAGACAAGTGAAAGCTCATGGTGCTTGCCCAGTCAAATGTAATGCTTGCCCAGAGGCCCAATTGACTAGGGTGAAAAGACTAGCTAATCCTGTGCATTACTAGAGACTATGGAAAATAAGCAAGTATTTGAATCCCTGGGAGAGTGACTTTATTTAGCCATAATCTTATGCCACAGTATCAAGATGCTGTGCTCCAGTGAGAAATATAAGAACTGTGTTGAGTTTTTTCTTTTTCAAGTTGTTGAATGAGTGAAGTTAAAAAAAGGAAAAAAATGATATCAACAGCCCACTGAACCTGCTTGTCCACTGGATGACTGTGAATGAAAAACATACAGTTATGTGAAAAATAAGTACACCCCATGGAAATTGTTGGCTTTTTTTGACATATTTAGACAAGCAAACATTTTAACCTTTTTGAAACAGTGCCTATTAATAAAGTTGATATAATTGAACAAAACCACAAGGAAAATAGCTTTTTCAATCATTTGTTCAACATAAATATGAATAGATGTGATATTCTTCTGTGGAAAAAGTAAGTATACCCTTGGCCTCAGAAGCTAGCTGTTAGGTTGCGCCGTGACCGTGACTCCACTTCCCAGCATGCACAGCGGTCGGCGAACATGGCCGCCGCGAAATCCACTTCTCATGTGTTGTTTAACACATCTACATATAAACACCAGGAAATAAAGCTGAAATTCTAAACTCACTTCTCATATTCATCTTTTGATCTCAAACCCAAATATCTTCAGTCTACAGCAAACACAATTAATTGGCCTTGCTGTTCTAGTAGTTTTGGAGGGGACTGTAGCTCATCAGCTGCACCTGGTTAGCCACCAGCCAACTAGTTAAAACAGCTTAACAACTGGCTAATGATACAAATGCCCCAACAAGAACAAACTGGCTGACTATCATTCACTAGCTTTCCACTAAATTACAAAACGGCAAGATAAAACCAAAACTCCATCCGGAATTAATTTTATCTTGTAGTATAATAGCAGACTCTTTCACATTTAGCTTTAGTTTAGTTTAATTTGGTTTCTTTACATTCTCTCTCTCTGTCTCTCGGCTATGACTCCTGCCAGTCACCATGTAGCTGGACTTCTTTCAGCTGGGTGCATGATGATGTCTGATGTATCTGAGCTGATGTATGACGTTGCATACAAATTTATTTCCAATTCTGACTGACACCACCGACACAGTGCTGGGTGTGAATTACTATTGCAGGATTGTCACAGTGACTCACCGCAGCTCAGGAACAGATTACAGAGTTGTTTTTTTCTCCATGACTCAATCATCATTTTTTTCTTTTTTTTTCATTTTAACAAAAAAAAAAAAAAAAAAAAATCCTATTCACTGTAGCTTTAAATGTCCATCAGCAAGTCTCTCAGAACACTAAGGATACTCTAACCTCTAAGTCATTATATACTGCTGTGGCTCTTAGTGTCGCCTTGCCAGACAACTCTAGCCCTGTTTTTTGTCCTCTGTTAGTCACCACTATCAGCAACACTCAGGAACTGGCAGTGTGTAATGAGAAATGTAAAGTGAAGAACCTGTCACTGTAGCTGCAGGCTGTGTGAATAGCATTTACATGTTATAGGAGTTTTCCATTAGCTGCACTCTACATAAGCAGATATGTTGAAAACACAAGGAAAGTAATCGCAGGCCAACAATCCATTATTGTAAACACAAGAACAGTTTGGCAAGGTCAATATACACAAATAGCTCTTCTCCAAAGAACAGTGCATGCCACGGCTTGACAACAAATGCAAACTCAGGACTATTCGTATCATGGCCAAGGGCAGGTGTCGTTTTCCCATCACATAAATCTACCTGTGAAAGTAGGGGGAGTTTCCCTGAAGGTTATTTGGTGTTAACTTGTTATGCATGAATAGTAAAATTGTACTCAAAATTCAAATGAATAATATAATGAAATTTAAAATGAAACTGCATTTAATGGTTAAAAGTGGTGGTGGTGCTTTCCTAGAGCAGAAGTAAACACAACGAGTTTGTTTTAATGGCAGTTTGCAAATTAAATTAAAAAAAAGAGAAGAGGAATATCCCTGCTGGAAAAAAAATAGAAACCCTCATACAATTTGTAATGGTTATAAGGGGAATTCTATTTGTCTTAATGGAAACTGTAAAGGTCACTCTGGGTGTCTACTGGTAATTTGTTGCCTTCTATTGGTGGAATTTATGTCTATTGGATACCCTTAAGGACGAACAATGGTAATGGTTTTAATGGTTAGATGATGGTTTGTAATGGTATTTGTAGTTGAAACCATTAGAATTTCTGCAATGGTTTCTATTGTTTTTTTCAGCAGGGATAAAAGAGGAGCAAACTTGGACTTAATGGCTGCCCACACTCCCAAAGACAGTGCACACACACACACAAATTTCAAATGTCTTTCTACACTATTCATGAGAACACAAGGTAGGGTGTTCAGTTTCATTATATTATATCCTATGTAGGGCCAAACAAACTGATGACAATATGAAAATGTTACTGAGGGTAAATATATAAAAATGAATCAGAATGACTTAAATTGCTGGTCTCCAGACAAATAGAAAATAGTAAATAGTAGAAACTTGAGCAGACACCACATTAGCCTAGTGTTAAAGATTTTTGTGGTGGTAGAAAACCAGTTCAGCAAGTCTGTGCGACTGCATGCGCTCAATTGACAGTCTGCACTATTTTTAGCTCCACTCATAAGTTCCGGATCTGCTTGAGTAGTACCTTGGCAAAATGGGTAACCAAATTCAGCATGGGTATTTAAATATAAGCACTGTTCACTTGGAAGTGGAAATAACGAGGAGGATTGTAAGTAATTTGCTGAGCTGTGCCATGGTGTTCAACCATAACCAGGACTTGAAGTAAACTCTGTGGGTGGTCCTTAATATTTTAATTGAAGCTCCTTTGACTTCTCAATCCTAGCCAGTGTAACGAATCAAAAGATGTTTAAAACATTGAAATGCATTCTCCACCAGTTGTAACGAATTAAAAGATGTTTAAAACGTTGAAATGTATTCTCCACCAATTTATGTAACGAATTAAAAGATGTTTAAAACGTTGAAATGTATTCTCCACCAATTTATGCAACGAATTAGCTCAAATGGCGTGAAATATATCTATATATCTAATCAAAGCGTGTTATGACCAGTTATAAATATACATCAGCCATGAAAGGGAATTAATGTATGTGCACATATACATATAGATAATTAACTACAACGGATTATAATTAATTATGACTATACATGTGGTCTAGATCAGCTTGTAGAATTAGCTATAGTCTAGTTTTAGAATTATAAACTCTAAAGAGGGAGTTTATCCTTCTGGCCAGGAAGGATCATTCTCCATTTGTTATTAAAATAAAGCATGTAGTGAGGTCGCAGTGTTAAAATGACTTTAATTGCGTGAGCAAAACAGAGAAAATCAAGCGTGGTGATAATAGATTTTAATAAGTGAAGCGTAACTACGGATACACACAACTAACTCTAAGCAAACAATACATATATACAGATATATACAAGAAAAGAGAAAGTATAGAAAGAAAGTAATGAAATAGAAAAGAATGGCAGACAAAAACACAACGGTTAGCCTTTCTAAGAGATCCAGCAACGAACTTAGTCTCCTGAAAACAGGGGTACACTCTTAACGCATCTATAGATCGATTAAACTGTACTTGCATGGTTATTGTGTTGTTGGTTTCAAAATTTGCGCACGGTCCAGTAGGAGTTCGTGCTGAGTTCGCTGGTTCGTTGTGCTGTTTGAGAAGGCGTGGGCCGTGAGGCAGTTGCATCTTTGTCCCAGAGAGAGAGAGAGTGGCTGTAGCCGGCCTCCGAAGGCAAGTGTGCCGGAAACCGAAGAAGCGGAAACAGAAGAGACTTAAATAGAAGAGCGGCAAACAGAAAAAGTTTAAACAGAAGAGTCTTAAAAACAGAAGAGATTTAGAGCAATGCGTGTCGTTGTTTTTAAAGACAATGCCAACGCACATGCCTCTCTGGGCTATTGACCAATCAGGAAGCTGGATTTATTGGCAGGATGAACTCTCTTTGTCTGGTCTCAGACCTGAATTTGCATGTCTTGGGAGGAGCTGGTTATGAAATTAGGAAAAAGCATGAAATAATGTATCCCATCATAATATGATATGCATAATCAATCGGAGCATCAAGAGACGATTAACTAGATATCAAATTCGATATGATTGGAAAATATTAAAAGTAAAACATGGTTACAGGCCAGTTCGAATCAGATTCTAAATTAAACTATCCACAATAATCCTAGCTTGGTTACATAGGCACACAATACATGCAAACACGAATACATCAAACTATTTGGGCATCAAATAATTACATATAATTACACGTTACATTCAAGAGAAATTTTTTTGTGTGTGTGTAAGGTAAGCTTGTGTGTGTGCGTGCGTGCGCGTGTAGGTAAGCTTGTGTGTGTGTGTGTGCGCGCGTGTGTATTGGCATTCCGGGCGTCCCAGCCAGGGGGTGCCTGGGGAAGGCCCCCCTGTTGGTGCCTGGAGAGCCTCAGAGACCTTTGAAGTCCCCGGGGGGGGGGTTGCTCTTAGACAGGCTGGAGCCAAAATGGTCATTAAACAGATATGGATTTAAAGCTCAAAGAAAAAGAAACTTCTTTGCTAAGTCCAGGTTGATTCAGAATCTGTTTGATACCGTCAGACGTTACACCAGTGACCTGGAAATCTATTAAAGGCAGCCATCATTAAAGATCTATCAATTATTTAAATGTGCTCAGAGGAATTAAGGAAAGAGGAGAGAAAAGAGAGGATGCTTCCTGTGGGTACACAGATGCTTCCCAAGAGCAATTCTTTATTTCATTGTAGTGCCATGAGCTTATTGTATTTTCCACAATATCTCCACAAACAAATGAATAAAATGGCATTACATGCAATAAAAAATAAATAAATAAATAAATAGTAGTTACCCAATTTTAAAAAATCTGGAACCCATCAATGTTCTCTGTGGAAATCCTTAAAGCTTCAATTTTGACCAGAGTGGGTTTCAATTAGAATCCTATTAGGAAGCTAAGAACCCTTAATTATCCAAAGGACACTTGAAAAACTCTATTTCTAAAAGTTCTAAAGCTGCAACTTATATTGATAAAGTAATGTTTTTTTTTTTTTTTGAAAGTGACACTTCAGTGATCTCACTGCTTTGCAGTTGTGTTTGGCGCCATCCTTCAGTCCCTCAAGGATTTCACGATTTTGTGATCACAGAAATGATTGCAAAATCAAACAAACTCTGCAATATTCGGATGAACTTGCAATTTTTCTACATTAACGCAGATTTTCCGCAGATTTGGGCCAAGACTCATAATATAACGTCATGAAAACGCACATTCAGTCAAAGCTCTCTTCGATTCAAGTGTGTTGAACATGAGCACAGCTAAAAAGGTCTCATTTACCAACAAACATCACTGCAAAAGACCATGCAAAGCAATTTCAAGCAATTGCCATTTTGCCAATTCATGTAGTTTTCCACAAAAAAGCACAAAATAAACTCTGCAAATTGCATAGCAAATTTATAAAAAAAAAAAAAGATGCCACAAAATCAAGCATTTTTGGCCACAATCACAAAAAAACTCAGTGAAACCCTGTATGTGATACGACACTGGGGTTAGAAGGGAAGCAGGATGCACTTGCAGAGGAAAAGTGGTCAGTTTATTAGGAAAAATAATCCAACAAAAAGGCACATTCAAACGTGAGGGGGAATCAAATTACCAAAAATGAAGCGTCAGTCTTCTTAAACGGGTTAGACACAGATGAGATTACTTACAGAGTCACAGTCCCAGAAATCATGCAACTAGGCAGGAATGCAAAAAACCCGGGGACGCCGGGTAAACAAAAACATCTGGAGAACTTTGCATCGTCGCTATCTTTGACATGAATCATCAGAATTAAAAATCAATACATTCCAACATTAATCATTCAAACATTAACCAATACAACATCGTAAAAAAAGCACATGGCCACATAAACAAACACCGAGTTCATGACGTAGTTCAGAGAGTTCCTTAGAATCGCGCTGGAATGCACTCCTGTGGAATGCGGAAGTAGGCTATGCTCTATTTGTAGCGTAGCGAGATCGGGAGAACCTAACAGAGCCCCCCCTTAAGGCGTGGCTCCCAAAGCGCCGCAAGTTCCATCCATTTTGGTGCACCTGGGCCCCTGGGCAGGATCCTAACCTCTGCCCTCCAGGACCTGAGGCTGGTGATGTTCAATGTTCCACCGCCAGAGCAGAATGTGTTGCGTTCTGGACGAGAACTTGGACGAGAACTTGGATGAGAACTTGGACCGGTGCCTGAACCGGTGCCTGAACCGGTGCCTGAACCGGTGCCTGGTCTGGATTTCGGAGCTGCGCGTGACCTGGTGCTTGAACCGATGCCTGGTCTGGATCTCGGAGCTGCGCGTGACCCGGTGCTTGAACCGATGCCTGGTCTGGATCTCGGAGCTGCGCGTGACCCGGTGCTTGAACCGATGCCTGGTCTGGATCTCGGAGCTGCGCGTGACCTGGTGCTTGAACCGATGCCTGGTCTGGACTTGGTGCTTAGCTTGAAGCTTGGCCTGGAACCAGGATCGGAGTCAGCTCTAGCACCTGGATCAGGGACAGCTTTGACACCTGGATCTGAGAAAGACCTCAAGAAAGACCTCGAGAAAGACCTCGAGAAAGACCTCGAGAAAGACCTCGAGAAAGACTTGGAAACAGGACAGAGAACTAGGTTAGACCCAGAACCATAAACAAAATCAAAAACTTGATTGGAAATAGAGCTGACAGCTAAATTAGAGACTGGGCCAGAGACAGGGATGGAGACAGGGATGGAGACAGGGATGGAGACAGGGATGGAGATTAAATTGGAGACAATTTCTGAAACTGGACTGGCTGCTGAGCTAGGAAAGTAATTGGAGACAGTGGAGGAGACAGTGGAGGAGACAGTGGAGGAGACAGTGGAGGAGGCTGGGTCGGAAACGGAGCTGGGAACGGAGCTGGAAATGGAGCTGGGAATTAAATCAGCAACCGAACTGAGAATGAGAGCAAAAACATAACCAGAGATTAAACCTGTATAGCTAGCAACTAAATCAGGAACTGGACTAGGAACTGGGTCGGAACCTGCACTAGGAACTGGACTAGGAACTGGACTAGGAACAGGGTCGGAACCTGGACTTGGATTTGGACATGGAACGGGACTAGGAACTGGGTCGGAACCTGAACATGGACTCAATTTTGCGCTAAAACATGGGCTAGGACTTGGAATGGAGGTCATCCCGTGGACCTCAGGTATGAACTGGGCTTGAGAGGAGGTCATCCCGTGGACCTCAGGCATGGACTGGGCTTGAGAGGAGGTCATCCCGTGGACCTCAGGCATGGACTGGGCTTGAGAAGAGGTCATCCCGTGGACCTCTGACATGGACTTGGCTTGGGCGGAGGTCTCCTCGTGGACCTCCGGTGTAAGCAGGATAGGAGAGGTGGTTCTCTCTTGAACCTCTGGCAGGAATGTGGCTTGGGCGGAAGTTTCCTCGTGGACCTCCGATATGAGCAGGCCAGGAGAGGAGGTTTCCTCTTGAATCTCTGGCATGAACAGGACAGGAGTGGAGGTTTTCTCTTGAACCTCCAAGAGCAGCTCAGCTGAAGGGACCTCCTGTTGGGTCTCTGGCTGGAGCTCAGGGCTGAAGGTTGCCATGTTTACCTCCATGTGCAGCTCCCTTGAGGGGACCTCCTGCTGGGCCTCCTGCTGGAGCTCAGGGCTGAAGGTTGCCATGTTTACCTCCAGGTGTAGCTCTGTGGAGGAGACTTCCTGCTGGGTCTCCGGCTGGAGCTCTGAGGGTGCCCGCCTGTGGAGCTGCTTATGCACCCGCCAGCTGCCCTTAAAACAGCCTTGGGAGCAGAAGTAGCTGCTCCTTACTCCCTGGTTCCTGCAGGTGGGGCACTGCAGGATGGCTGGTCGGGTGCATCCCTCAGTGGCACACTCCTGGGTTAGGGGGTGAGAGGTGCAGGCCGCCACGTTAGCCCGCTTACTCTCATAGTATTTCAAAAAGGTTTGGCTAGGTTGGTCGCCCAGACGGTCCTTCCCCAAAAAGTTCCTGAGGTTGGGTTGGAAGTCTGGGCTTCCGAACACCTGGACCAGTAGATCCACAAAGCCCGAAACTGCCGAAACAGCTTCGTGGATCTACTGGCGAGGTGAAGCTCCGCCCATTGGCGAGCAGAGCCGACCAGACGAGAGAGGAGGAACCCCAACCACTGTTCTTCGTCGGGCTTGGGGTCCTCCAAACTCAGAAAATAAATCTGCGCCTGCAAAAAAAAACATTGTGGTCAAGTGGCAAAGCCATCATAATCATCTGGGGGGTAAACGAAAGTCCACTGAGGAAAAAAAATTGAATCATGTGCAGGCATTTTAAATGTGGCGTGGCATAGCGTGGCGTGGTGTGCCCTCAGCTTCCCCGCTGCATCCATTTTTTAGGCGGAGTATTCTGTTACGACACTGGGGTTAGAAGGGAAGCAGGATGCACTTGCAGAGGAAAAGTGGTCAGTTTATTAGGAACAATAATCCAACAAAAAGGCACATTCAAATGTGAGGGGGAATCAAATTACCAAAAATTCAAAAAATGAAGCGTCAGTCTTCTTAAACGGGTTAGACACAGATGAGATTACTTACAGACTCACAGTCCCTGAAATCACGCAATGAGGCAGGAATGCAAAAAACAAAAACATATTAACAAAAGGCAGGAACCAGGGGATGCCTCGTTAACAAAAACATCGGGAGAACTTTGCATCGTCACTATCTTTGACATGAATCATCAGAATCAAAAATCAATACATTCCAACATCAATCATTCAAACATTAACCAATACAACATCGTAACCAAAACTCATAGACAAAATCTCAATACTCCGCCCCGAAGAGGACACAGACTGGGGTTTAAATACTCCAGTTCATTCACAAGGGAAACAAGATAACATCAGCGACACCTGGACACAATGATCAGAACATTAGGACCAATCAGGAAGCGGGGGCAGAGACATGACGCAACACAAACCAAAAAGTACATGGCCACATAAACAAACACCGAGTTCATGATGTAGTTCAGAGAGTTCCTTAGAATCGCGTTGGAATGCACTCCTGTGGAATGTGGAAGTAGGCTACGCTCTATTTGTAGCGTAGCGAGATCGGGAGAACCTAACAGAGCCCCCCCCTTAAGGCGTGGCTCCCAAAGCGCCGCAAGTTCCAAGAACAGTATGGACTGATCCTTGTATCCTTTTGTTACATCTTTTCCTCAAGCCCTCAAGGTATGGAATAAAAGGAAACAAGGAAGTGCTTTATAAAAATGAGAGGCAAATATATATGGATGCATCCCAAACAGTGGAAATGTACTATTAACACTCAGATAATCTAGTAAATCCATTGAAGATGAAGTGCAGACAATTACACATTAAGCAAATTTGGAGCAAATGGTTTAAGTGTGAAGTACTGCATGTTAATGTAGTATAATTAGAGATGTTACTACCCTACAGAAATCCAGGCATTACATACACAACTGCTGTACATAGGGTATGAATGTGATGCTTAGAGCAACGCTTGAGACGTTTGAGACACTTAGAACAATGTTTGTGACTCATATGTCAGTTCTTATTAGACCTGTGAACCTGGAACAGTGTGGCTTTTAATAAGTAATGAGTGTTAGGATGGAAGTAGAGCCAGTGATAGCCAATCAGGAGTAATCAGGGTATAGAGTATAACTGTCAGGCACAACATAATTGCCTGTATTACATGCATTGCACATCATTTACCTGTATTCTCAAAGAAAGAGCTTCTATCAAATAGCATAACAGTGAGTGACAGAGAGAGAAAGAGATCCATTTCCATTTCTGTGCTTTTTTACAAAGAGTGTGTAAGTGAATAAAGCAATGTATCATTAGCGAGCTCTGCAGCCTTTATATTCAGCCGTTGCCTATCAAAGAGCATAATTATTCCCTTTTCAAATGGCAGCTTACTTTCCAAGCTTCAATGTACCTTGAAGGAGCCACTGTACATATAGCATATCTTCAAGATAGTGGTGTTGGTGTTTATATGATTTTTTTGTTCACTGATGTACACAATACAAATACATTTTTGTTTTTGTTTTTTTTACTGACTGTGAGGACAGTATTCTGATGAGTCTCGTGGCTTGGCACTTGTGGCTGCAATGTTTTCCTCATGTTTAATGGTGATTGGAGCATGAACATCACCTCTGTGTCACCTACACCTTATAGCACCATGTTTGGCTGCTTTGAAATTTTGTCACTCTCTCCCTCTGTCACTGCTAGTGTTCCTGATGAATGTTAGTTAGGGTTGGGTAAGCAAGTTGCTAATTGGCAGAGTCTGATTTCAACCCTACCTGAGTGAAATTTCACTCTCTCTCTCTCTCTCTCTCTCTCTCTCTCTCTCTCTCTCTCTCTCACACACACACACACACACACACACACACATTCAACAGGTGTTGGAATCTCATTAATATGGAGCTGCTTGGACAGATTCACAAATGCCAGAACAAGGCAGAAAGAAGGAGGTGTTGGCATCTTGTCAGTGGTAAAATTCACACCACTGTCTCTCCTTTAGGACACATACTACAAGCTGCCAATGTTTACTCTATATATGGAACCAAGTGATCATGGCGTGGCAGCTCTAATGAAAGAACTCAGGGCAGGCTGCCAACAGGATATGAGCATATACGTGATGCGTCCACATCATATTTCACATGAAACCTGTTTATGAAGCTGGCTGTCTCTCCACTGCTCTCACTTACTAACCTCTGTTTTGTCATACTGTCTGTTGAAATGTCGTTTCAGCCGGTGCAACATGGGCATTGTCTTCTTCTTTTCACTCACTTTGCAAGTGGAAATTTCCAAGATCAGCTTCAGACAGACAGGAGCTAGGGACTAACGTGTGAAATCTGGAGTGAGAGCCCATGTCTGTGTCGTACTGTAAATTAAAAAGAGGGAAACATGATGATCATGTTCGCAACCTCATCCAAATCAGCAGACAGAATGGCAACACCTGCAGGTACAACTTGTTCCCTGTTCCACATGGACCTGTGATCTGCTGACAGACTGACATTCTTGACTGTTCCAGGGATACAAGAAAATCAGCTGACACACAGTAACAAGGGCTCTCTGCTGGACAGTGTGTGTGTGTGTGTGTGTGTGTGTGTGTGTGTGTGTGTGTGTGTGTGTGTGTGTGTGTGTGTGTGTGTGTAAGCTTTAAGCTTTAACGAGCTTCACTGTCTATAGGCCTCAGTGTATTGTGTCAGCTCTACAACTGAAGGCACAATTCACAAGTGGATGCGACTACAAACAGCTAAGCATGCAGTGGAACAATAAAAGCCCCAGCAGTGGGCTAAGTATTGATCTGAAGTCACCTATTTTATAAAGAAATAGGAGTTGCACTAGACTATGGTATAGTCAGAGCCAGAAAGACAAGTGAATGTGCATTTTAATAAAAGTAAAAGTTTGGTTTAGGTTGTGTGCACCTGTGTGTAAGACAGAGAGGAAACTATTATTTCTATTCTTTAATTGGATTTAATGGTGCTCTATGGGATGCTCAAAGTTTGGGATAGTTTTATAACCAAAGCCTGATTAATACTTTTCCTTGGCTCCTTAGTCCTATTTTTCTTAGATATGATGTTTTAATTCAGGGGTTACCAAACGGGATTTGGAATCACATTCAATCAAGCCAAATTTAAAGAGGGCCTATTATGCCCCTTTTTACAGGATGTAATATAAGTCTCAGGTGTCCCCAGAATGTGTCTGTGAAGTTTCAGCTCAAAATACCCCACGGATCATTTATTATACCATGCTGTAAATGCCCCTTTTTGGGTGTAAGCAAAAACACGCTGTTTTCGTGCGTGTCTCTTTAAATGCAAATGAGCTGCTGCTCCCCGCCCAGAAGAGGGCTGCACCTTACAGCTCATGCTTCATATACTACGGTGCGTGGAGAACATGGCAGACTGTGTGCAGCTCACTCCTATCTACTGTATGCTAATAGGGCAGAGTCCGTCACCAGTCGTGGGCGGGGCCTGTTCCTACATGATTTCTGTCACGTTGGAGAGAAAACGCGAAAGACTCATTTTGAGACACTGTTTATGATTTATGGGGAATATAAAAAAAAGGAATGGGTGGATTTTTGCCGGTAAGGGTGGCTGTGTACACACACACTGCCAACACACATTTATATTTAAACACCATATACAGTAAAAGTGAATTTTGCATAATAGGTCCCCTTTAAATGAAGTGTGTACATGCTATTTTAATTTGTTTAGTTTTTTTTCTAGTGCAGGAATTCAACAATAGAAACAGACAAATCTCTCCGTCCATCTACCCCTGCTAAACAACCTAGAATTCTGTCTCAAATTAAGGTAAGGTAAGGTTTATTGTCATTGTATACAATACAATGAAATTTAGTTTGGCAACTCTCAGACAGAAACAAGAGCAATTTAACATAAAACTCTGAAAGGAATTTCAATTAAGAAGTTATAAAAGAAGAATAATTAAGTTAAACTGTTCGTATATCCTGTGTGCACCAATTACTTGAGCTAGTAAAATTAACAAATAAAATAAACACAAAATAATAAATAAAACACCGCTAGTATGGGAGCGCCTAGCTGCTGCGTCTGCACACGCCACCATCTTGCTCCATCTTACTTACAGTATGTACTGTTCTAGACCAAGTATTAACACAAAGTGCTAGTATTGTTTGAATTTTAAAATAAAACTCTCATGTAGCCATCAAATGTAACAAAAGGTCTGTTTTGCACAATTCTTCTGGATCTTCTAGATTAGTAAATACTTTTGAATGTAAGGTCAGAGAAATGTATGCTCACCCATCCCACTAGATTGGTAAGCCAGAACAAGGAATATTTATTTGGTTTTTAGTCACTTACATTACATATATGTTTCTGTCACAATACAATGTTTGAACGATACTGTAGTCCTAAATTGTAAATCTGGAATTTAAATAATGTAGATTGGTCAAGGCTTGGCATCACAGAAAAGTTTGGGAACCGATGCTTTAATTGCAACTCCATTCAGCTAATGACTTGTCTTCTGACTTTTCTTCAACGGCGGGTGAATACTTATGCAATCACATTCGATTTTACATTTTTATTTGTAAATAATTGTGCAAACTGTTTGCCCCCCCCTTCAAAATGTGGAAAATAAAAAAGTTCAATACTTATGGAGGTGAATACTTATGGCCAGCATTGTATGCATTGTATTTGGTTTCATCTGCTAACAAACTGGCACCAACAATTTGCTAACATTCTTGTATCACAAACTCATTTTCACATATACTGCAGATCTTGTGCTTGAGAATGTAAAAGGGAGCATGTCTGAAAAAGAAATCCACCCTGAGAACCATTATCTTTATCTTTATCATCATACTTTTGTCCTATCATGCAGGAAACAAATTGCTGAAGTAGAGAACAGATTAAGTCATTAATGCTATTTAAACAGGGTAAAAGGTATGAACCCGAGGCCACGTTTCAACCTTTTATTTTATATATGGCTGTAACATGTGAGGGATCAACTGATGTTTGCATGAACTTATTTGTGCTCTGGGTGTGTGATCTGTTTGCTGTAATGTAAGCAGCGTAGGAGTTTTTTCCAGAGCTGAATGTGAGATCATTTCTGAGGAGGGCTGCAGCTGCTCTGTCAAAACAAGATTATTATTATTATTATTATTTTTTACAATATGTAAAAATGTTGAAGAAATCATCAGTTAATTGCTGTTTGGATAGGTACTAAGCTTTGTTGAAATGCTGTATTATACATTTAGAGTCCAGAATGTGTAGGTTTTTGCATCATGTTGGTGATTTTGCAGTGTAGTGAGAATGGATAATAATGGAATGTGGATTTATGGTTTATGAGAGAAATGCCTATATAAAACATGGCTTAATCCTAATGTCCATTTCCCAGAACTCAGTATCTAGAGAGTGTAGCTGGTATAGTCCCATTATACAGAGCAAAATTGTGAGTTTGGAACAACACCAGTGCAAAAAGTTCATCTAATATGGTCAGCATGGTAGGTCTTGTTCATATCACTTCAGTTAATATGTTGCTAAGATACTGCAGCATGCGAAGCAAGAGACTTGTGTGTTTGTATGTTTTGATGGTGAATGTAAGGCTTAATAAGCTACAGTATGCTCCAGAACACATAAAATTTCATAAATTAGTCTCTCAAAGGAGAATAAAAAATAGGATACATAGAGTACAGGGTCACATATTAATTCATATGTAATAAGTTATCTGTTTGTTAGTGTTAAATGGTCTGCAAATATATAGCACCTTTTAACCATAGTGGTTCTACAAAGCACTTTACACTGTTTTTCATTCACCCATTCACACACACACACACACACACCAATGGCATCAGAGCTACCATGCAAGGTGCTAGCCTGCCATCGGGGTTCAACGTCTTGCCCAAGGACACGTCGGCATGTGGAGGTATGTGGGCCAGGGATCGAGCTGCCAACCTTGTGATTAGTGGACAACCCACTCTACCACCTGAACCACAGCCGCCCCTAGTGTAGTGTTCCTCCACAGTATATTGGATTACTTCCATCCATCCATTTTCTGTACGGCTTATCCTACACAGGGGACTCGGGGCACAAGCCGGGGGACACCCTGGATTGGGTGGCAGCCCATCGCAGTTATGTTTTTACAACATATTTTAAGTGTTATCTTCTTAATATTTCTATTTCTGGAAATGTGCTGGTTAATGAATGATTAGTTAAATGAATGCTCTAATTATGCTCTTAATCCACTTTCTCAACACATATTAAGAAATAATACCACCTAAATGGCTGTCATTAATTTTTTCAGTGCTGAGATCTATTTTAGAGTGCAAACTCAAAGTACTAAGTTGCTTTGTCAGATAAAAATGATAGTTAATAATAAAAGAGATGAAAGTAGATGGTAACAAATTATGTGTAGAGTGAAAATTCTCATTTTTATATCATATGAGTATTTTTATATCATATGAGTATTAAGGAGATGCAAATAAGCCAATATCTTAGTGGTTAGCACATTTGCCTCAGTCCTCCAAAGATTGGGGTCCGATTCCAGCTTCCGCCTTGTGTGCGCGGAGGTTGCATGTTCTCCTCCATGCTTTGGTTACTCCAGTTTCCTCCCCCAGTCCAAAGACATGTGTTGTAGGCTGATTGGCATCTCTAAATTGTCCATAGTGTGTGAATGGGTGTGTGTGATTGTGCCCAACGATGGGTTGGCACCCCGTCCAGGGTGTCCCCAGCCTTGTGCCCCGAGTCCCCTGTGATAGGCTCCAGGCTCCCCGTGACCCTGTGTAGGATAAGCAGTACAGAAAATGGATGGATGGATGGATGGATGCATGGAATATCTACTCTTGTTTTGAGTCCTAGGTTTCACCTGTGAAGAATGCATTTTATGTTAAAAAGGATAAACCAACATGAAGACCAGAGAGCTGTCTATGGGATCAAAGCAAGCCATTTTGAAGCTGAGAAAAGAGGGAAAATCTATCAGAGCACTTGCACAAGCATAACCAATACAACAATTTGGAATGTCCCAAAAAAGAAAGAAACCACTGGTGTACTAACAACCAGACATGGAACAGGTCAGCCAAGGAAAACAACAGCAGTTGATGACAAACACTGTGAGAGCTATGAAGAAAAACCTAAAAATAACAGTCAGTGACATAAAAAACAACCTCCACAGGCCAGGGGTAAAGGTATCACAATCCACCATTCGAAGAAGACTTCAAGTGCAGAAATATAGAGGCCATACCACAAGATGTATACCACTCATGAGCAGTAAGAATCTGAAAGCCAGATTGGAATTCGAGAAAGAAATCAAGAGATGAGCCACAAAAGTTCTAGAACCAAGATTAACTTTTACCAAAGTGATAGAAAATGTGGAAAAAGAAAGGATCTGCTCATAATCCAAAACATAGAAGCTCATCAGTCAAGCATGGTGGAGGTAATGACATGGCTTAGGCTTGTATGGTTGCTTCTGGAATGGGCTCACTAATCTTTATTGAAGATGGAACTCATGATGGTAGCAGCAGAATGAATTCTGAAGTCTACAGAAACAATCGGTTTCCCAATATACAGAGAAATGCATCCAATCTAATTGGGAGGAACTTCAATATGCAACAAGACAGTTATCCAAAACACACTGCCAACTCAATAAAGGACTTCATCAGGGGGAAAAAGTGGAAAGTGTCCTGAAGAGTGTCTCCCCCCACCTATACTGTTCCTATACTTTTGCTCACCTAAAAATTGGGTGGTCTGCCACCAAACGCGCCATGTTTTAAGTTGTTTAAAACAACTCTAGATGTAAATATCAGCAGTTGAAAGTTGAAATTCTGATCTATCGTATCATATTCATCTTTTGATCTCAAACCCATATGTCTTCAATGTATAGCAAAAACAATAGAATTGCCCTTGCTGTTGTCATTGTGAAATGAGATATTTTTTATTGAGAGTACATATGGATGCAAACAAAAGACTCAAAGACTAAGTCAAATTTCTGCAGCAGTCAATTTCTTTCTACAGCAGTCAAAAGCCATGGGAGATTATTTTCTATTGCTGATAAGGGGCCCGCAATAGTACTGACATATAGCATGGAAATAACAGACAGGGGTAGCAAGGAGTACTGGGATTTCATTTGAGGAGATAAGCTATAATGACTGGATGTGTCAGAGCACTCACAGGAACCCATGAAGGAGTTACTTCCCCCAGTGGCGTCATAACTGCACTCTAAATTGACAGCCAACTAAGCCATAAGTGATAAACCAACAATTAGTTCTCTAAAGGAACAACATTTTGACAGACTGCATGACATTGTTCTAATTTTTCACTGCTAACAGGTTTGATTTAGGACCTGAGTTAATGAATTATTGAGTATGTGTGGTAGCCTTTTGTTAATTTTAATTAGTTTAGCTCTATTTAGATACTAAAATGTTGAGAGAAGAGGTAGTCACTAATTATCACTAATTAGTCACTAATAATGTATGTTATGGTACTAAGAAGATGTGTTAGCGCTTCAGCCAATTTTGTCTGGGAGTCTTAAAATTTCACCTCAAACTCTCAGTTTTCCAGCAATATTACATTTCAGCAAACCTCCAGCAACACAACATCACTGGACTCACATCTTGCATCATCAAAAAGCCCATTAGTCCAGGCAGGAGTTTTAGTGTTTTTCTGCTCACAAGCTGCCAGAAACGATGGTTGATCAAGCAAAGCATTTCAAGCAGTTTGGCAGTGGCAGTGACAGCTTGGAGTTTCAGTTGGGCAGACTGGACATCTGGTCTACGTTCCTGAGATGTCATTGCTGTATACGCCAAATGAAGGAGTTACATTCATGACTACATACACGTACACGTGTGTATGCCGAATTGAAACTGAGCCTGTCAGTTTAATCTCAGCAGCCCTAAACTTCTTTTTCAGCTGTGATGCACAGTAATACTTCCATTCTGATTATCAAGTAACAGATTGAACGATCCCAAATGAGTGCCAGTTCTGAAGCAGAAATCTCTAAATGACAGCAGTAAAAGAAAATGATTTCCACAAAGACAAACTCCTATTTGATGATTTTATTAGTATATTGCCTGCTGTCCCTCCTTCTCATCTGGCATCTGACTACTCCAGCAGCTCCAAATTCTCAGCATGCGCTGGTCATATTAAGAAGAGCGAAGAGTGGAGTTTAATTTCACTTTGCGGGGAATGTTGTGTTGTACTGTGGGGCTAAACTGTATGCTATTTGTACAGTCTTGCTGCTTGCTAATATAGGACTTGTATTCCTTCTTGACGGTCAGCACACAAAGTATATTAAGTGGAACTGGTTAAGAGAGCAACACAAAAGCAGAGAGAACTAAACTTGTATCTATAACAAATGTCTTGAAGACTGAAGACACCTAAATGGCCTCACAGCTTAAAAAGAATAGATGTTGATGCAGGTGTCCATGTCGAAAGTACGCCTGCACAGTATCTAATTTAATTCATAAACAAAACCACAACACGATCATAAAATTACATCTATGATACAATCTCAATTTCTCATTCCTCAGTAAAAAGTTTGTTCTTTGATGTGGACTCGGGCTATTGTTAGTCCATTACAGATTCTTTTTGATTGGTCCTGTCTCTACTTCCATAGTAACTTGTCAGAGAGCTTCCTGGTGTGAGAGTAATTGAATGTGGCGGTGATAATGACTGATAAATATACTGCAGAACAAACTGAGAGAGAGAGAGAGAGAGAGAGAGAGAGAGAGAGAGAGAGAGAGAGAGAGATAGAGATCCTCTGTCCAGCAGTTGACTCAGAACCACATGTTTAACTGTCTTACGGAGGCAGGACAGATGGGTTCTCTGTGCAACATCATGATGCAGCCTGTATTTAATACAGGCATATTTAATCATTTAATCTCTACAAACATACAGCTATATATATATATATATACACACACACACACACACACACACACACACACACACACACACACACACACACACACAGTTTCAACAAGCTTTCCTTAAAGGCTAATGTGTTTTGGAGCCCAGCTTTCAATGAAACCAGCTGTGTACTTGTTAGTGACACCCCTAAGATGCTCTCTCTCTCTCTCTCTCTCTCTCTCTCTCTCTCTCTCTCTCTCTCTCTCTCTCTCTCTCTCTCTCTCTCACACACACACACACACACACACACACACACACACACACACACACTACAGGACTGGCCCAATCCCTAACTCCATCATCCTGCCACACTGCACTCTGTCAGTGATTAATGCGTCTGCTCTAATATGATGGATTAATGCTTCATTGTGTGTGTGTGTGTGTGTGTGTGTGTGTGTGTGTGTGTGTGTGTGTGTGTGTGGTGGGGAGGGAGAGCAAGAGTGAGAGAGAGAGATAGAGATAGAGAGAGAGAGAGAGATAGAGAGAGAGAGAAGGCAGAAGGTACTCCTTCAATTTAAATCTTATTAATAATGCATAGAGCTCCACTGTGACCAATTCTGCCTTTGTCTATGTCCACAAAAGTGTGTGCATGCACATACACACAACAGTTTTGACCCAGACGCTTTGGCACGGCAATCTAACTTGTGTTGTGTCACATGACCAGTACAACCTGGTAATATTTGCTGACCTCTACATTCTTCGCAGATTCTGAGAAATAAGCCCCTAGCTGCACTAAATAAATATTCCTAGCCTAGGCATGCCCTGTCAGCAGTAAAACTCACAGCTGCACACTTCCTGTTTCAGCATATAACAAGCTTTCACTTCCTCAATAAACTCACAGATTATATAATTATTATGTAATCACAGTAATGTTGGATACAGACTCTACCTGTTACCGTCCTTTTTTTATAGTATTTATTAAAGCTGTCTTTAACTCTGTAACATGCTCTTTAATAAACATAATGCCATTAGTCATGCCTGTATTTAATTGTGTTCAGCTCCATCATAAGCTGACTGGGCTAACTTTTGTGTTTATTGTGAGAACTTGAAGAGAGGTTAATGAAGTAGCGTACTCTTACTGAGGATGTGCAGGGGAAGTTGCACAATTGTAATTTCCCAAGACTCTGTTTCTCACTTGGGTTGTATGGAAAGAAAAATGCACTAATGGCTCTTTTTTTATTATTATTAGTAACCATGTAGGTATACATCCTGCCATGCAGTGTGTGTGTGTGTGTGTGTGTGTGTGTGTGTGTGTGTGTGTGTGTGTGTGTGTGTGTGCAGGCTATGGTAATATATTCCACAGTGGGAGTATGTGTGTTGGAGGGGATGTACAGTGGGTCACGACGCTGAGTGGAGTGTAGCCCACTGGGACTTGGAACATCCTTCTCTCCCAGCCTTGCTTATTAGGAGCTCAAATTGTAATGCTAATGCAGACTTTCTAACTCTCATTTTCCAACTCTCCTCCCCCTCTTTGTTTTGTCTCACCCCTTCCCTTTTTTTGTACCCAAGCTCCTCTGAGGATAAGATGGATCACTTTCCTCATCATTAGTCCTCATCATAAGTTTCAAAATGTCAAACTGAAGCCTATAACGTGTAGACTGTGTTTAGAAATCAGATGTGTTTACAGTATGGGCCACTAATGAGGCTGGTAGTTCATACACATTGCGGCTAGTCTCATTATCAAAGAAGCAAAAGCATATAAACACAGAATAATTAGAAAATGAGCTGTTGCTTCTGTCACAGCAAATGAAAAACATTTTTGCAAGTACTGTAATGATTTTTCAGTTTCATAATATCACTAGATTAAATGCTTTTTAATGTTTCTCTATACAGGCACAGATTAGCAATAATAAGCATTGGTGCTAGGCTTATATTTGTGTCGTAATTCTTTCTCAAGAAACCCAGTTAACCTTTTCTGTATTAGAGCAGAGAAGGTATGGATGGTATAGTCTTTTTTACCCTGTCACTAACTGCTGTGTGGATCTGTGACAGACGCAAACCAGTAGCATTCCACTCTGAGCATGTTGATGCTGCATGATTGGTACTTTAGTTTGAAACAGTGTGCTGGCAGGCAGGCCTTTTGTGAAGTATAAGTGTTAATTTTCCATAATGGTGATTCTGTTGTGGTACTCACATCTCAGAAACCTGGCCATGTAAACATCTCTGAAGTTGACCATGTCAGGAGAGTAAAAAACAAACAAACAAACAAACAAACAGATGGCATCAAGAAAGTAACTAAGTGAGCTGGCATTTAAGTCAGACAAATGAGGTGAATAATTGTAGTAAACACCAACTTTCCAAACACACAGATGGAAAAAGTATGAGGTCGCAGAGAAAGGCTTCAGAAAGGATAATGGTTAAAAACTGAAAATAAATAAATAAATTGGTCAGCACACAGAGGTCATTTGCCACCATACATATGCTCCAAATTGTATAATGAAAAAACAAAAAATAAAACATAACACGTACAGGACGCAACATTTACACTGAGTGCATTTGATGCTCTAACTACTTCCACTCTTGTCTCTGTGATAGAGTAGTAACAAAACTTCTTTCAATGTTAATTGTATAGAAATATAAGTAATTGATAATATAAAGTAATTGAGACTTATAATGGACATCATAAAAAGAGAACCATGGTTGATGGTTTCTAAATTTAGCTGTATCACGTGACAGACTTGGATTTTAATTAATGAAGTTTGTTAGTTTGTTGTCCAAACCTCATCAGTATATAAGCATCTATATCTAGAGCTGCTGTAAATTTATAAGAATCTGCACAAGTGAATTTATATAAAAATGAGTATTATGGTGAAAGACTCAACTGGCTCAACTGTCAAACTTGTTATGAGATTGGGTTGCCTGATATGCACATATTCTCTACCATAAAGGAACTAATAAGGAAAAAGCAATCCAAGGGTACATTCACTGGCCACTTTATTAGTACATTATTAGTACACCTGCTCATTCATGCAATTATCCAATCATGTGGTGGCAGCACAATGCATACAATCATGCAGATACAGGTCAGCTTCAGCTAATGTTCACATCAAACATGTGAAAAGTATGATCTCAATGACTTGACCATGGCATGGTTGTTGGTGCCAGATGGGCTGGTTTGAGTATTTCAGAAACTGTTGATCTACTGGAATTTTCACATACAACAGTCTCTAGAGTTTACACAGAATGGTGTGAAAAACAAACAAACAAACAAACAAAAAACATCCAGTGAGCAACATTTCTGTGGACAAAAACACCTCATTGATGAGAGAGGTCAAAGGAAGGAGGTGACAGGAAGTCAAATAACCACCATGATGAGTATCTCAGAATGCACAACACGTTGAACCTTGATGAAGATGGGCTACAACAGCAAGACCACATCCATTCCTGTCAGCCAAGAACAGGAATCTAAGGCTACAGTGGACACAGCCTCACCAAAACTAGGCAGTTGAAGATAAAGACCAGGCAAAGTTTTCCAATGTTTAACCGTCCAATCGGTAAAACAAAAAAGTAATTTATATTATTGTTTTTTTTAAAAATTATTATTAGCTAGAAGGTCTTGTTCATATCACTAAAGTTTGCATGTTGCTGAGATACTATGTGAAGCAAAAGACTTCTACATGGTGAATGTAAAACTTAATAAGCTACCCTAGTGTGATGCTCCAGGGTAGATAACTTTTTATACAATTGAAGCATTATACCTTCAGGCACAAATGCCAAAATAAAATGCTTTGTTTAAAAACATTATTTATTTATTTATTTATTTATTTATTTATTTATTTATTTATTATCTATGAGTGCATTCAGGCATTTAAAAACATCTTATTCTTATACTGGGTGTTTTTTTTTTTTTTTTTTGTTGTTGTTGTTGTTTTTATTCATTTTTTTATTACCCAAGTTAGGAGTAAATTAGATTTCGTTTCCCCATAACCTGTTGACTTACTAGCATTGAAGATCACATTGCTTCAGGCCCTATCTTATATTTTTATAGCAATACAGTTGTTATTACATATTGTCTTGTGTAAATTATTGCAAAGATTTATGCAGCACTATTTATGGCAACAAATATTCAAAACACTTCATTTGTTGGTGTGTGTGCGTGCAAATTATTGATGTGACAGGGACTAATAAAACCATTGTCATATTTAATGGCCAGTCATGTTTTATTATTTATTTTAACTTATTATCCTCAGGTTAAAATGATCTAAAAGCATCAAAATATTTAAAAACAAACAAACAAACAAACAAACAAACAAACAAACAAAAAAAAAACAGTACACTGCTACTTGCCTAACAATTACTTGCATTAAAATTGTATGTGAATTGTACATGTAACATGTACTTTTGGGGTGTTTAAATCTGTTTACTCTGTATCGTAAGTGGACTTGATTAAATCCTTAAATGCATTAAGGCGAAGGGTGTTTATTTATGGATCATTTGGCTTTCCCTACTTAGAAAGAAAAAATTTTCCTGCCGCAATCAGACACAGCTCATTTCACAGTATTGGTAATCACAGAACTACTAGCTACAGCCACACGATCAGGGTCTGGGAACATTAACAACAGGTGGGTAACTAAAATAGTTTTTATCATAATTGTATGATTTCAGTAGCCTTTCAATGTTTGGTCAAAATGTTAATTTATTTCAGGGACATCATTTATCTTATTTATTATTTTTCTTTTAATCTAGATAGCTAATAATGATTTGTAGTTGCATGTCAAGTTTAGCGATGACGTTTCTCTGCCTGATTCAGACCATTAAAAAAATAATAACATTATAGATTAGTATTAATAGGTGGCATCTTAACATTAATAGCATCTCACAGCACAATGTTTGAGAATCAACTGGCCTTTTAGTTGCATATCATGCTTGAAAGTCCTTCTAAATTTGGATGACAAAACTGTATGATACAACAGTTAGTTCCGGTCCACAAATTTGATTGGTTGAGCAGCGTTCCTAGAGTGCTTACATTTACTATAACTACACTGGGACATTTCACTGTGTGTATCACTCAACTGTGTTTGCAATGTAAAATTCCACTATAAAGTGCGTGACTTCTTTGGGATCTATTTCCACTAGCGGAGCAAAAATAAACAGACCATTTGGCCATATTGTGTCCGAAATGCCACTTACTAGATATCAATTTCTTGTTTATAGAACTGTTGTATAAACAAGCTCCTGGGGTCTTGTGACAACGCCCAATCAGAGCCGTGCCTATATTTAGTATAACCATTATTCAGTATATACAATATTGCTTAACTGTATGCTAATGTCAGACAGCTAAGTAGATTAAATATTAGCATAGCTAGTGCTATGTTTTAGTGCTAATTTACAGAGACATTGGCCATCTAATACTGCTCTGGGGTCACTTTTAATGTTAGATGTTGTACATAATTAATAATTTAGTATCTTCAGTATATTTGTCATAGACATCATTTGTCATGAGAAACAATTGCTCAAAATAAGCAATTTACCCATTGAAGTCAACGAGTAATACAACACTCACCTTATTATGACAAATTTCATTTATTCTAGAAGTTATAATTAACCAGGCATTATTCTCAAAGCTAAAATTAATTATAGCTAACCTAATTAGCAGCTGGTCCTTACATATTCTTTTGCAATTCATGGTTTTATTGGCATTAAAAGACAATTTGTGTTTAATGCATTCAGAGTAAATGCTAAAGAATTGTAATTGTTGATTTTACATATTATTATATATGTATTGTATGTATATGTATATGTATTACATATTGTATGTTATCTCTTGTATGTGTTACGAATCACAGGGGGAGCTGGATGCAATCGCTGGGGAAACAGTTAGTTTATTTTGGATAAAGGAAAAACACAAAAGAACAGCAGGGTCAAAAACAAACAATAATCCACAGGAACATAAATGAGTATAATTCAAAACGAAGTGAGGCATAATTCCACAGTGAAACAGGAAATAATCCAGACAGGTAGAACATAAATCCAACAGGGCATAAATCCAGAACGCAAAACGTGAATACAAAACAAAACAAAGCAAACACATGAAACGAGGCTATGGTCTATGAACTATGGTCTTTGAGCTATGGTCTATGGACGAAGGGCGAGAGAAAACGAGACAAGTGCGAGCGCGAGCGCACAGCACACACAAACACTTTACTCTATTTAATACTCCACGCTGAAGTGAAGACAAAAAGTGGCTTAAATAATAATATGACAACAAGACGCACCTGAAACTAATAATGAAACAATAAACGGAAAACCTATGTATGAACAAGGGCGGAGACATGACGTAAAACAAAGAACAGAGAACCAGTGAACATAAGGAGGTGGAGACATGACATAAACCAAAACAAAAGCACATGGCGAAGTAAACACATGTGAGTCATTGAATGAATCAGTCCAGCGGAGTTTGTGAATGAATACAGAAATGCGGAAGTAAGCTGCTCGTCAGCCTTTGCGAGCGGCGCCGAGTGCGGGGGATTCTCTAACAGTATGATGCTGGTAATAAAGTGTGCTGGTAAAATGCAGTTGTGAAAAAGACAACCAAAAAGTTGTGTAGTTTTGATTGTGAAAAAGAGCAAAAATTCTTAAATGAAGGTGAAGATCAATGTAGTCTTGGGCCATCAGAAATGATTTAGTTGACGAAATGTTCAAACTTTCAAGCAAAAGGTGGATAAAACATTTGTGTTAAGAAGGAAAGAAGTGTTGGAGACTGAACCTGCTGTGGCTGAAATTGTAGATCGTTGGCCTGCACTCTTCACTGAAAAACATGTATGTTTTAGCAAGACTTTTTTGTTTAATCCTTATGCATCATCTCACCCTAAGAGAATGTATTTGAGTAGTGAATTAACTTCTTTTAGAGTCCCTGCATGTTACTACTTTTTGTCGTGGCTTTTTCTGTGTTTAAAATGTTTGTCTCTCTATATGTTTGTTTTCTAGATTTTTGCTCAACCAATTTGTTCAACCAATTAGTAGGTAGAGACTTGAAGAAACATTGCTATGAGATCCTGGACAGGCATGGTCCTCGCTTCACTGAGCTTTTCCAGTGCAAAATGGACATGCGGGGCAATTTTTGGCTGATTTAGTAAGACAAACAGAGGTATACATTTATTATATTGCTGCATCTACAATGTATTGGTAAACCAATTATCCCAATTCTGTCATAGTTGTAAACAACAATCCGAAACTAACACCCGCCGAGCACCACTGCTGGTGCAAATCTGTGAATTTTTGCTATCTCCACTACCAGACCTTTGGCAGATAAGCAAAAAGCAAAAACGTGTATAGCATGCGGCTCGTGTGTATGTTCTCAAACTCCCCCTTGACCTGTGCTGTCTTGACAGTGCTCAAAGATCGTATTCCATATACATCCAAATGCGTTATGAAGCTAACATCACATCTGGCAAAAGCCAAAGTGTAGTTTATGAGCATGAATCATATGTTTCATTGTCTGCTGTATTCCTTTTTTCGAGAAAATAAACTGTGGTCTTAAATATTGCAGCTTGAAACATTTAAAAATGTTTGCACTTCATGGACCTAACTCATGTCATCTCGTCTCCCTATCAACCCCGATAAGATTTCAGATGTGACTGCAGTGAGGACCTTGGTCCTTATGGGCATTCCATATTATTGGGTGATGACACCACTAATTTCCTCATATCTTGCTGTGTAAGAAATTTCCTACATGTAAGAATAGTTCACACCAAACAAGATCTTTTTACCCTCAATGGTCAGTTAAAGCAACTAAAGTGTATTGTTTTTGATCAATCATATGCTTATTGTAGGAACACAAGCATCAGCAGTAACAGAGATATTTGTTTTGATGCTAAAAATTATAAAGGCATTATAGGCATTATAATTAATACATTAATACATAAATTATAGGCAACAACAATGGAGAAGGTAGACTCTAATGATGATGAACCAGAACAATCTATTAAAATACATTTTTATTTACAGTGGTTAAACTTTATGCACAGCTATTAAAAAATGCTATGCATCAGATTTGTATTCAGAAGTCCCTGCCTACTCCACCGTGTCCAGTTGTGATTAAGTGCTGGACTTCCACATACAGCTCCGATCCCAACTTTGGTATAGGTGGCTCAGCTTTACTTGGCATGGTGGCACCTGCTCTGCAGCACTTAGTGTTTCCTTTGTGTTCTATTTGTTTCATATTCTGTAAAGTAATGTTTTTTCCTCCTGTTAGGGGTATGATTGTTCTGATTGACATTCCTTTTGTTTGCAGGAACTCGATTGTGATGACTTCTTCTGCCAAATCCCAGTTGGTGTCCTCATTACTGAGTCAGAAGGCACTGATCAACTATCGAACGCCCTGCATCTGAACCCCACTATGATTTCCTTCGTCCTTGAGGGGGCCGTTGTGATGGACAAACTTCAAAATGTTCCACAAGCTATGTGTATCGTCTTTTGTCTCGTACGCGCACTTCACCTTAACTACCCACGGGGTATGAAGAATACATTCAAGTAATAAACTTGTGATTTTTTTTAAAAACGAGTGTTTTTTAAGCAAACATGCTACATGCTGTTTGGTCCCTGACAGGGAAAATTAATATTTTATTTTCAATGTTACAATTGATCTTATCCTTTTCCTTGCACTGAAAATGAATGCTCTTTGGTACAATTTATGTTCTGTTCCTAACATTGAAAATGATCCTGTTGAATAGTCTAAAATGTTCCTTTTTAGACTATTCAAAACTCATTTCAAAGCTGTTAATAAATATGTGTAACTTGAACACAAAGATGTCAGAGATTTGTAAAGGAGGCGGATGCAAGTGCAGATTTATTATTTAATAAAACACAAACTATACAGAAAACATAAACCTTAGGCACCAAAACAAAGCAAAATACATACTGTACATAGACTAGAGGGTACAACATGCCAACAAACAACAACAAAATGCAAAAACTAGACAATGAGTGTGGTGCAAGATATGACTTAAATATTCGAGTCGTGCTCATTAAAATAAAACATGACTCAGGTGCAAACAGTCATGTGATGTGATCCAGTGCAGTGACTGATGGGAATTGCAGTCATGCGCCATATTTGGTGTAACCATGGCAAAAGATAATTGATACCAATACATTGTAGTTTAGATCTGAGGTAGGGATATATGTACATTTCAACTTGTATTGTTTTATTTTTACATTTATTATGACATTTCAGATATTTTAGGAGAGTTTTAGTTCTTATGAGATTATGCAACTGAGGTTATGCAGTCAACACTAAATACTTTTATCTTCAAAGAAGTGCTTTTATTTGACACAATTTTGACTTTGACTTTGACAGAATTACATGTATTTGCTTTACTTGTACTTTCTGTCCCTTCCTACTTAAAGTACTTAAGTGTTGACAACTATTAAAAAGTAACTGATGAGAATGCATAATTCTTAGTTAAGAGTAACTTGCATGTTAGTTCTGTTTACTTAAACTGTCCAAGTTTTCCCTACTTAAAGTTCATAGTACATATAACTTTTTAAAAAATAATAATAATTTCCTTTATTTAATTTTTTTAAGGCAATGTGTTTCCTCAAAATTTTTAAGTAAAGTAAACTTAACAGGTTTTATAGTGCAGGACCTGGGAAACAATGTCAAGTGGTGTTGCAATGTAGGATTGATCTGCCATATCGCTGGCTTGCTTTCCTTGCTCACATTACCTGCTTCATTTAAACATTAGATGTAAACAGTGTATTATTCTTTAGTTTTGACACAAACACTGCACGCCATGTTGAGGGAGTACTCCAAACATAAGAACAATCTTCTAAGGATGCAAAAGTGCAACATTTTGAGAAAATCAATCTAATTAAAGGTGTTAACCACTACAAATTACCAGTGGACAACATTTACATTTACATTTATGGCATTTGGCAGACACCTTTATCCAGAATGAATTACAGAAGTGCTTTGAAGTCTCTACCAATCAATACATCTTCATACTGGTTCACTTGGTCAAGCATACTATAGCCAAGTGTACCATCAGTTTAAAAAAAGCCTGCTGGGTTTTGGTAGCATAGTATGAAAAACACACAAGAAAAAACAAGATTTGTTTTTTAATTAGTGCTAAAGTGCTAATTTATGTACTTCATGAAGAGGTAGGTCCTTCATGAAGGACTTATGTTCTTACCTCATATTTTTCTTATAACTTTATATTTACTGTGTGCTTTGAGTGCTAATTGGAATGTGTTTACTGCCAATTAAAAGTTTATGTTAATTCTCCTACTAGTTTCATGACTATGTACTGAGCTAAAGCTAGAGGAAAATGTAATAACTCAGCGACAAATGTAAATTACACCGGTAATTTTACCTTTGCTAGAATGATCTTTCTGTCACAGTCGGTGTTAGAGTTTCCCTCGTTCTCGGACTCGAACACTTCCGCATTCCTCACGCCGTGCTGCTGAGAGTAGCGCCTCTCCATTCACAAAAACCCGCTGGACTATGCATTCATGAACTCTCGCTTTGTTTACATTACCATGTGCTTGTGTTTTCATTTACGTCATGTCTCCGCCTCCTTTTTGTTTATTGGTTCTCTGGTTTATGTCATGTCTCCGCCCCTGTTCATTCATAGGTTTTCTGTTTATGGTTTAATTATGAGTTTCAGGTGTTCAGTGTTTAACGTCGTTTGTTTCTGATTTGTCTGTGTATTTAAACCTCCTCCCGTTTCCGCTTCCTCGTGGAGTATTGGAGTAGAGTTCTTACTAGCATGTGCGTACAGCTTGCTATCTTCTCTCGCTTTCTCTCGCCCTTAGTTCGTGGTTCCCAGTTCATAGTTCCTAGACCATAGCTCATAGCTCCCAATTCATAGTTCCTAGACCATAGCTCATTAGCTCTTAGCTCGTAGTTCCTAGTCCGTAGCCTAGTTTCGTGCGTTTGCTTTTGTTTTGTTTTGCTTTGTTCTCATGCTTCATGCTTTTTGGAATTACTGCCATGTGGTTTATCTCTTGTGGATTATCGCCTTTGTGGATTATGGTTTCTTTCCCCCTTTTTATGTTCCATTACTTTTGAAGTAAACTGTTCCTAATAAACTGACTTTTTCCCCTGCGCATGCATCCTGCCTCCCTCCGTCCGTGTACATAACAGTTGGCCAGTGTAACTTAATTAAATGTGTACATCCTGTAATCCTCCATTTATAACTTCCACACCAGCTTCCAATGATGTATAATTTTTTTAAAAAATGTGTAAAAACTGTGATCATATTCTCAGTTCATGGAAATATAAATAATTATTAAAACAATATTAACAGAGAAAGAGTGTGCACCCATGCATAACAGAGAGTCAAATAGCCACAGTGGGAGAAGATAGAAAAGGATGCAGCTCACAGCTGTAATTTGTTTATATAAATTACCTAACAGAGCTGTAACTTTCCAGCTCTTCAAAATGAGAATATCGAGAGCATGCTCTGATTGTTTTCAATATGCTGTAAAAAGTAATGTTTTTGTGTCTTATTGCTCAAACACAACTCATTTGGTGTCTCTGGTTCACGGCAGAGACCTTTTGCTTCCCTGTTTCCTTCTCCATGCAGGAAAACTATACAATTACATTTCACTTGTTTTTGTTTTGTATTACGTTTACCGTGATGAATCTAAAATTTGAAAAGAAACTGTAGCTAGATTCTAAATAGCAAATAACTCCCTAAATAAGGTTGGCTTTGCTTTACTAAGGTTATCTTGCTTTGTACCCCTGTGCCATTAAATTCTTGAGATAGAAGGTGTGGATTAATTTCTATAACAGCTCTGAATGTAACTCTAGCAGTAACATAAATGAGAGGTTTATATCAATATGCTAGTTCTAATATGTTATTGTTTCTATAGTAACAATAAATTCACAGGGACTGGTATGGTGGATACACTACATACGCCTAATGATAGATGTTTAAAATGTGTTATTTAACAAAAAATAATCTTAGATATGCTGACATTTTCTGTTAGGAGATGTTTATATTACATTTATGGAAGGAGTCTTGGGTGGTGCGTTGTAACAGTCAGTAAGATTTCTGACAGAGGAGTTTGCACTTTTGTGCTAACATAATAAGCTGCACTTGTTTTGTCTTGTGAGAGAATGACTGTTTTTAACTGCTATGAAGTAACTGATGACAGGAACTAACTTGTCTTGTGGCTGTTCCATAACATTAAACGTAACCATAAATGGTTAAAAAGTGCACCGTCATGCATTAATAATTTAAAAATGGCCCATTATTCCTTACTTAATGTCTGACTGCTCTCCGTGAGGTTTATGTTCCCTCACGCAACCAGCGATCAGTTAACGACCAGAACTGACTGTCCCTCAGTGGTGGAATGAACTTCCATCCTCAATCCAGACAGCAGAATCTGTCACTACTATATCTTCAAAAAACGGCTAAAGACCCACCTCTTCCGTGAACACTTAATTATCCCCTAACTTGCCAGTTTTCAATTTCCATCTCCATTGCAGTTCAACTTCAGACACAGTGAAGAAGCAAGTGAGGGCAATAATTTAATACATTCTGTCACATTTAAATTATGGGAAGTGAGAACTGAACTTGTATCATGGTGTGAATGTTTAATTAGTCCACCCTCCATGGCATTAGTGTCTCTAACACCCACAATTGTCATGTCATTTAGGAGTTCATTATGTTTGAGGTCTCAAACAGTTTTGAGGGGAAAAAGGAATAAATAAGAATAACTCCAGTTTATATATGGGAAGTGTAATATAATATTTGACTGTTTTAAAGGTCATGTGTACAGAATACTGTACTCCAGCATTAAAAAGAATGGTTTTACATAGGAAACATGATTACATTTTAACATTTCTATTACATAAAAATATTGAAATGCAATTTCACTCAACGCTGTCCGAGTTGTGCAAAGACATACACTATACAGAATACTTCATTGCAATGCAGAGAACACACACTGATGAGACAGGGGACCCTTTTTCATCTTATTTAAAACTACTCATCATTGCCTGTATGAAATTTTTCTGTAATATCCACTGAACAGGGGTTCAAGTGGCATTTGGAACAAGGTGGTACTTTGACAATGATTGGGAAAGAGGTTGTGGTTTTAGTTAGATTTCTTGCCACATATAGAAAAAAAAATACATAGTGGAAATGAAAAATCTCATTCCACCGAATACCTGCTCTGTCCCTGTCTAGTTTGTGATTTTGAGCTGTTCAATAAAAAAAAGTAAACACAACATTTTATATGTGCATATTTGTAGTAGCAGACTGTATATATCTCACACATAAATGAATTAGTGTTTCAGAAGAATATATTTTAACAGATATATCCTTGAAAATGAACCATTGAAAATAAACATTCAGCTTCCTTTTTGTTCCTTTTCTATCCGTCTTTGTCAGACAGATCAAGATGAAAGATCACAGAATTGACCTGCAATAACATCAACCTAGTGTTAACCTACATAGGTTATATTATGGTTCTCCACACATAAGCTAACAATAAGCAAATCAACTGGGACATATCGAATGGGATAACACGGAAGGCAGATTAACTTTGCAGTAGATTACTGTATGTGTTTGTTTGGCAGATTTCAATTAATTCACTTAGCTAGCAGTTTTCACACATTTTGTACTGACTCTGTGTTCCTGAGATCAGAGAACATTATGGATTAGCTTGCTAGCTAACCTAAGCACCCAGCCAACAAGCTACCTACATTTATACATAATCTGATAAATTTGGACACAAATAATTATCACATATACTGTAGGTAGCTAGCTGGTTAGTGTTAGCTATAATCCTTTTTGATACCTAGCATGTTTGGTCACTTTTTAGGAGTGATGTTAAACAAAAACAATTGCTAAGAAAGTAAACAAGACCCATAAGCTATATCAACCATTAACTCTTTTACATTTTAGCATAGCTTGTTAGTTAGTTAGTTAGTTAGTTAGTTGGTTGGTTAGTTGAATTACCTGGATAATTCATGACAGCTAACAATTTTTGGATATCTAGCTTGCTTAGTTTAAAATTCGTTAGAGAAATATTAAGGTACAAGTGTGTCAGCTATTAAATAGTGGAATTGTATGCTGCCTTCAGAACTATAAGAACTATAATGACTGGCAATTTGCATATCAAAAACACATCTGAGAACTTTGTGGGTCTGATCCTAATGCTGCGTTTGACTAGAGGTCATAATTTGTAGTTTCCAACAGCCGACCAGGAAAAAAACAAAGAAAACACCCCTTCAACCCGGAATTCCTACTTGGGAACAAGTGATGTCAAATCAACATGACTGCACACAGTATTAGCAGTAAACAAAGTAGCACTTCCTACTTTTTAACGACCTGTGCTGTACATCCAAGTATTTGGTTTAAATCAATCAACATACAGACATATGTGTTTGTTAATCTATAATATTGACTGTAAGTTCACTGTTTTGAGTAGAAAATATACATCACTTATCACAGTTAGCTGGCTAGTTGGTTGCTAACAAATGATAAACATGGAGATGTCCACACCTTGTAGAGCTATGTATGGAGTTGTAATTCTGTGCTCCGACTTCCCACGTCATTCGAATGCAGCATAATATTCTAATCAGCATGCCTGATTAACTTGCCTCTGTCCAAGACTCACAACATGTTAGACCACACAAGTACAGCAGGCTCCAGAGTTAAGCAACTTGTCAGGAGGTTGCAGGTTCAAATCTCCAGCTGTCTGTGGTGAAGATTTCATAAGAACATAATTGTCCTTGCTTTCTGGGTGAGAAGGATAGCATAGGGTTTGTAACAAGGTTAATGGCCACCCAATTTGCATTGAAGTCATTGAAACAATACTGATGAAGTGCATGTAGAAATTGGGACCAATTATTTATATTTTATAAATGCATTTTGTGTGCCCATAAGACCAACATTATCCTAATCAGAAGGCAACACAGATTTCCCTGGGACTTCAACTGCAATTAAGTTATTAATAGGAAAACAATAATCCATATTAGGCAACAAGGTGTTTAATGCTATCTTCAGTGTTGACAGTAGTTTCTAATTGTTGCAGCATAAGAAAGTCCCTTGTGATTCTAAATTTACATTTGGCAGCGTCTTATAATTTGGCTAAGCACATGAGGCTTTAGGGCCTTTCTCAAGAGCCCAACAGTGACAGCTTAGAAGCACCAGGGTTTAAACTCACAACCCTCCAAACAGTAGTCCAGAGCACTAATCACTGAGCTACCCCTACCCACAGTATACCCACTGTCCCCCTACCCCTGCATACAGTAAACCCACCATCCCAGTCAGTAAACACTTTTCCTACTCAGGAACAAGGGGCATGCCTAGGTTTGAGGTGCTATAGTAGCTCCTTGAGAGAAGCCTTTATTTGTCACATATACATTAAAACACAGTGATTCTTTCTTCGCATATCCCAGCTTGTTAGGAAGCTGGGGTCAGAGCACAGGGTCAGCCAAGATATGGCACCCCTGGAGCAGATAGGTTTAAGGGCCTTGCTTTTGTAACGTCTGAACGTATCAAACTGATTTCTGAATCAGCCTGGGTTTAGCCATGAAATTTCTCTGTCTCCTTGAGCTGTGAATCCTTATCTAACCTCTTCACCAGATGCCCCATTGGAATGTGAGACGACCCCCCCTCTTCACACACACACACACACACACACACACACACACACACACACACACACACACACACACACACACAAGCTTACCTTACACACACAATGGAGAAATCTCTCTCTTTTCAATGTAACATGTAATTATATGTAATTATTTGATGTCCAAATAGTGTGATGTTTTCGTGTTTGCATATATTGTGTGTTCATGTAACCTAACCTTAATGATTTTAGATAGTTTTAATTTAGGATATCATTTTAAATGTCTGTAACCAGGTTTTATTTGTAATATTCTTTACAAGTCCATCGAATTTGGTATGTAGTTAATCGTCTCGAGATACCCTGATTGATTATGCATGTCATATTGCAATGGGATACATTATTTCATGCTTTCTCTTAATTTCATTTATAATATTGTATAAACCGGCTCCTCCCTGGACATGCAAATCCAACTTCCTGATTGGCCCATAGCCCAAAGAGGCGTTTGTGTTGGTGTTGTCTTTAAAACAACATCACGCTTTGAAACTTCTCTCTCTGTCTTCAGTCTTGAGTCTTCTCTTCAGTCTCTCTTCATTCACTTCTACGCTCCTTCCGGTTTCTCTCCCCCGGGGCCACGTGCCCCGGGAAGAGGAAGCCAGGATCTCTCTCTCCCGGACAAAGGATGCAACCGCCTCACGGCTCACGCCTTTTTGCAAATGGCGCAACGAACCAGCGAACTCTACACGACCTCGCGCGAACTTTCAAACCGAAGCTATGCAAGTATAGTTAATGAACCTATATCCACGTTTAAGATTTTACCCCTGTTTACAGGAGATTTTAGTTCGTTGCTGGTTTTGAAAAAAAACTAATTAGTTGTGTTTTTGTCTGCCATTCCCTTTCATTTCATTACTTTCTCTCTATCCCTTTTCTTTCCTTGTATATAGATGTACATATGTATGTTTTGCTTAGAGTTAGTCGTGTGTATTCATAGTTGCATCTAGTTATTAAAATCTATTATCCCACGCTTGATTTGTCTCTGTTTGGTCACGTGATGAATCAATTAAACGCTGCGATCTCGGCTACATGCTCTGGAAACGGAGATTTCCTTCCTGGCCAGAAGGATAAACTCCCTCTTTAGAGTTCATAATTCCAAACGAGACTACAGCTAACCCTAAAAGCTGATCTAGACCACATACATAGTCATAATTAATTATAATCCATTGTAGTTAATTATCTATATGTATATGTGCACATACATGAATCCCTTTTCATGGCTGATGTATATTTATAACTGGTCACAACACGCGTTGATTAGGTATATAGATATATTTCACGCCATTCGAGCTAATTCCATATATAAATTGGAGAATACATTTAAACATGTTAAACATCTTTTAATTCATTACATAAATTGTAACTGGTGGAGAATATTTTTAAACATTGCAGATTCATCTGATTTACTACACATTCTGGTAGATAATGCGGGCACGCTTTAAAACTCGTCTCCTTTAAAAAGGTGCTTTGAATCCAAGCATGCGCTTCTGTTTCATTTCATGTTTAAAGTTGATCCATTACATTATTCTGGTGGAAAAGAATAATGCTAGTAATGATTGATTCGTTACACTCGTGAACCTCCAACCTTCTGATTAGTAACCCAGAGTCTTAACCGTTGACCCACCACTGCCCCTTTATCCTCAGATGATGGATTGTCATCCGTGATTTAGGTGTATACCCCCAGATACTGTGTATATGGTATAGCCCCAGACTGACTCTAAATGTGTTTCAGCAATATGATGCCAGTCATTCAAAAAATAACAGCTCTAGCCTACAAGACTAAGCAGAATTGCGCTTAAACTTCAACTAATGGGTGAATGTTTAAGAAGCATCTCTGTTGTCAGTATTCTGTTATTCTTAGGGCTTTGAGTGGCCATTATCTCCACACCAGGCTGAGGCGTGTTGCTGACAGGCATAGAGGGACTCAGGACTGCCAAGAAATAATCAACATTGCCATTAGCCTCACAGTCCCACAGAAACACTCAGCTTGCTCACGCACACACATTCTTCTAGTCACTCGCAGCAAGCTCCCTAGCTAGCTGTGAGAGTGTGTAGGTAATATGTGGAAGCTTTCTTAAAATTGCTTATGTCTAAATGATCAAATTATTAGGAGTTAATACGTTTCACCTTTGCAAGTAATTAAAAATATGGGAGTCGTTTCATTAAGCTCGGAACAATGGAATAGTTGTGTCCCATCCTACACATTAAAAATCTGTTCCATTTCAGCAGCTGATAAAATGTTGAATTACACAATAATAGGTGTTTATGCATGAGGAGATTGGAGCAGGAAGACTGGCCATCTATTCCTGAGATGTGTGTGGAGGTGTTTGTGAAGAAGTGTGTGGGTGTTATGGGGGTGGTGGGGGTGACAGTCACTTACTGGTTATCAGGAAGTGACATGCTGATACATTTTTTGCAGCTTTTTAAGTTCTAAAACAAGTGAATCTATGTTGAATACATGCCATGAAGTGAGAAGACATATTTTTTCTCCATTGGTGTTTTCTAGGTGTTTTCCTGTCTGCACTTTCTGATGACAAGACTGGGCACCTAGCCTATTCATGTAACTACACTGCAGATAAATATTTGTACCCTTTTTGCTGTCTGTCTTTTCAGCCGTTCTTCATTACTCAGAGAACTGATGAAAAGAGGACTCGAGGGTTTTGAAAGAGGGAGAGATCGACAGAGAGAGAAATGCACTGAACAGCAAAAGAGGTGGGTGTGGGTGTGGGGGGCATGTTTTTATATTTTGGACCAAATATCTCCACAATTAATAGACACTGCAGCTTTTATTTAAGACTTAAATAGCAAAAAAGTTTCATTGAGGTTAAGATTATGGCTATGTTTAGTTGTAGGTTTAGCATTAATTAGCTGCATTAATAATATCACTGGAGTAGACATAGTATTATGTCTACATAGGATAGTGTGTGTGTGTGTGTGTGTGTGTGTGTGTGTGTGTGTGTGTGTGTGTGTGTGTGTGTGAGAGAGAGAGAGAATATGCCTAGTGGAATGAGGTGAGTTTTGGTTAATTAAGACAATGCATGACAGGCCTGGCACAGCCTGTTGAAAATGTGTCTGCAATTACACCAGCTGACCTACCAGCTGCACAGAGGATTCAGTTAATGGACCTAACACACACACACACACACACACACACACACACACACACACACACACACACACCGGACTCCCAGTTGAGTCAGGTCCTGAAATTGGTCATTCATAAAATGATAGTATATTCGCTTGCAGAGCTGTTGGACATCTGGGCCTCTTTTTCTTCTTCCACCTCTGTCACCATTGTTCTTTTAGTTCTCTCTATCTTGGAATTATACACTTCTACTGTATCTGACAGTTCTGTGATTTTAAGGTATTGAGCCGTTTAACCCTCAATAAGGTTGACACAATTGGACCTTTTTTTTTCTTTTTTTTTACTTTACTTTGTTTTTTGTTTGCTTTTTTTATAGACCTTTAAGCAAAATTTTGGTGTAAGACGAATACACATATCCAGTTGCATATTAATTTTATAACATAATAAATAAATTAATAATAATAATAATAATAATAATAATAATAATATTAATAATAATAATAATAATAATAATAATAATAATAATAATAATAATAAGGGGGGCTTAGTGGTTAGCACATTTGCCTTCCACCTCCAGGGTTGGAGGTTCACATCCCGCCTCTGAGTTTTCATGTTCTCCCCATGCTTTGGGGGTTTCCTCAGGGTACCCCAGTCTCCTCCCCTAGCCCAAAGACATGTGTTGTAGGCTGACTGGCATCTCCAAATTTTTCGTAGTGTGTGAATGTGTTTGCGATTGTGCCCTGTGATGGGCTGGCCCAACATCCAGGGTGTCCCCTGCCTTGTGCCCTCAGTTCCCCCTGCAAGCCCTGTGTAGAATAAGCAGTACAGAAAATAGATGAATAATAATAATAATAATAATAATAATAATAATAATAATAATAATCTTATAACATCAGAGTTATAAGTTCATTCATTTAATCATTAACCCAAAGCCCACAAGCCCTGCTCTCTTTTCCCTTGATTAACTGCTGACTCTGAGTAACCTGCCTCCTTTAGCTACAGAATAATGATTCCATTCAGTAGTGGTTTCTGCCACTAGCAACATAAGCAATTACTCAGTCTGGCAATTTGACAGGAGAGGCACTGTTCTGTATAGATGCTCTGTAAATATTTTCCATGGGAGCAACACTCCCCAATAGTGTGTGTTCTGACAATACTGTAACGACTCATTCTTTTCCACCAGAATAATGTAATGAATCAGCTTTAAACATGAAATGAATGAAACGAAACAGAAGTGCACGCTTGGATTCAAAGCACCTTTTTAAAGGAGACGAGTTTTAAAGCGTGCCCGCATTATCTACCAGAATATGTAGTAAATCGGATGAATCTGCAACGTTTAAATATATTCTCCACCAGTTACAATTCATGTAACGAATTAAAAGATGTTTAACACGTTTAAATGTATTCTCCAATTTATGTAAGGAATTAGCTCGAATGGCATGAAATATATCTATATATCTAATCAACGCGTGTTGTGACTAGTTATAAATATACATCGGCCATGAAAGGGAATTCGTGTATGTGCACATATACATATAGATAATTAACTACAACAGATTATAATTAATTATGCCTATGTATGTGGTCTAGATCAGCTTTTAGGATTAGCTGTAGTCTAGTTTAGAATTATGAACTCTAAAGAGGGAGTTTATCCTTCTGGCCAGGAAGGAATCTTAGTTTCAAAGCGGGTAGCGAGGTCTTGCAGTGTAGAATTTACTCATCACGTGACCAAAACAGAGACAATCAAGCGTGGTGATAATAGATTTTAATAACTATGTGTAACTATGGATACACACAACTAACTCTAAGCAAACAATACATATGTACATCTATATACAAGAAGAGAGAGAGATTAGAGAGAAAGTAATGAAATAAAAAGGGTAGCAGACAAAAACAACAATTAATTAGCCTTTTTTTCAAAACCAGCAACAAACTTAAATCTCCTGTAAACAGGGGTACAATCTTAACGCAGATATAGATCCATTAACTATACTTGCATGGCTTGGGTGTTGTCGGTTTGAAAGTTTGCGCGGTCCAGTAGGAGTGTGCTGGTTCGTTGTTTGAAAAGGTGTGGGCCGGCGAGGCTGTTGCATCCCGTCCGGAGAGAGAGAGAGAGTGTGTGGCTTCCTCTACATAGCCCCGGGGGAGAGAAACCGGAAAGAGTGTAGAGAGTTGCTAGAAGTAGAAGTTGAGTAAAAGTGTGGAAGTGTTGATTTCAAAGTGTGGTGTTGTTTTAAAGACAACACCAACGCACATGCCTCTTTGGGCTATTGGCCAATCAAGAAGTTGGATTTGTTGGCGGGATGAACTCTCTTTGTCTGGTCTCAGATCTGAATTTTCATGTCCTGGGAGGAGCCGGTTTAAACTGTATTACATGTGAAATTAAAGAAAAGCATGAAATAATGTATCCCATTGTAATGTGATATGCATAAACGATCAGGGTATCTCGAGACGATTAACTACATACCAAATTCAATGGACTTATAAAGAATATTACAGGTAAAACATGGTTACAGACATTTAAAATAATATCCTAAGTCAAGCTATCTAAAATAATTATAGTTATGTTACATAAACACACAATATATGCAAACAAGAAAACATCGCAGTATTTGGACATCGAATAATTACATATAATTACATGTTATATTGAAAAGAGATTCTTCCATTGTGTGTGTGCGTGTGTGTATGCACGCACGTGCGCGTGTAGGTAAGCTTTGTGTGTGTGTGCCTGTGTGGGCGCACGCGTGTGTGTTCTTTGTGTGTGTGTGTTTGTGTGTGTGTGTGTGTGTCTGAAGAGGGGGGTCATGTCCCCTGTAGCATTCCGATGCTGATGTTAGACACCAGAGGGGGTTACTGATAAGGATTCACAGCTCAAGGAAACAGAGAAACTTCTTTGCTAAGTCCAGGCTGATTCAGAAGTCAGTTTGATACGTTCAGACGTTACAATACACAGTCAAAATCTGCATGTCAAACAATCAAAGTGTTTGACAACAGCTAATATAATAGCAGCATGGCTCCAACCAAAACAGAAGAACTATTTTAATCATATTTAGAACAATTTATCTCATTTGATATATATATATATATATATAAAAACATTGTTTTATTGTTTCATTGGATTGTGAAATAAGGTAATACTTAAAAAAATCATACTAACATTCTTTACTTTTCTTAATGTCATTATCCATTGCAGTACGTTTTCATATGTATTGTTCATGCTTATTCTTTGGTACTAACACTTTAATATTTCTATTGCAAGCACAGCACATCAGAACACATATGATAATTATATAACCTACAGCACATGAGGTTCTAAAGTTAATTAAAAACAGGAACATCACAGACACAGAAATATTAGATTCCAGAGAGAAGATTGCTTTTTCTTAAATTTTTAAAATTTCTATAATTTGTGTATTAATAATAATAATGTAGCGAATCTAGCTCAAATGGGTGAAATATATCTATGTCTCTAATCAAAGTGTGTTCTGATTAGTTATGGATATAAATCGACCATGACAGGGAATGTTATATTAATTACTGACTTACTGTAGTCTAGCTTTAGAATTAAATGCGAAGCAGCTTGATCTGTTTGTCCACCAAACTTACCAGGGCAATCTTCGTATTACTCTAAAAGAATAAATTATTCTTCTGGCCACGAAGTATAGTTTATTCTAAGTTAAAAGAAATACAGCGCGTAGTGAAGAGCAACGTTAAAAGTGAACCTTTGCCATGAGTAAAAACAGACGATCCAGCGTGATAACCATGGATTTGAATAACTACGTAAAAACTACTGATATACACAACTAAGTATAAACAAATAATACATATATACAGGGAAAGTGAAAGAAACACAAGGAAAAATGATGAAAATAACAGAATGGCAGAACACAACAGTTTAACCTCGAGAATCAGCAATTAATTAAATTCACCTTCAACAGTAAATTAAAAAGTAAAAAGTGAAGTAAATTAAAAAGTAAAAAGATGAAGAGGAACGCGTGTCGCTGTCTTTTATGGATAATGCCAACGTACATGCCTATCTGAGCTGCTGGCGAATCCAGAGAGAGGAGAAAGTTCTGGGGGGGGGGGGGACTTTCTTTGTCTGTTCCAGAGCAGGTCGCATGTCAAGGCGGGGTTTGTATTGAGCTTGGATTAGAATGAAATATGGAAAAGTATAGAATGATACATCCCATCATCCTATAGTATGCATCATTAATTGGCATATTACGAAACAATGATTTTGATACCAAACTCAAGGAGGTTATGATACCTTGGACAGTGAAGGATCATTAGACATGGTTACAGACAACTTAAAATTAGCTTCTTGCTCAAACTATCTAAAATCACTACAGTTAGGTTACCTAAACACATAACACATGCATATATGAATACATTATAACTATCCTAGACATATGATTACATGTTACATTCGAGACATTTTCACTGTGTGCATGTGTGTGTGTGTGTGTGTGTGTGTGTGTGTGTGTGTGTGTGTGTGTGTGTGTGTGTGTCCAGAAGAGGGGGCTGGTGTTCTTCTAATGTCCCACCTCAGGGTGACCTTTAGGGAGGACGTTTTCCTTCCAGCCTTTTCGGCTCCGATGCTAATCCATGTGGTTATAAACAGAGATTAGATCAGAGATTTACGGGACCTCGGTCGGAGTTTTGGTTGACCCCTGCTGATGAACCTAATCATGAAGTTTTCCAGACGTTCACACCTGTTAGGTTCATGAAAGGTTTCTCTATTGTGGGTGTAAGTTCTGTGTGTGTGTGTGTGTGTGTGTGCCTACAAAAGGGGGGGGTCATGCCTTCCCCCCACCTTTTGCATTCCAAAGGGCATCTGGTAGGATGAAGGCCTCTCAGGGTTACTCTCGGCCACCTGAGTGGTGAAACTTTTTATGTTAAGTCCAGGTTCATTCAGAAATCAGTCTGGATACCGTCAGACGTTACATAATAATAATTTGTTACATTTATATAGTGCTTTTCTAGACACTCAAAGTGCTTTAAGTAGTATGGGGGGAAATCTCCTCAACCACCACCAGTGTGTAGCATCCACCTGGATGATGCAACAGCAGCCATAGCATGCCCGAACACCCACCAGCTATTGGTAGCGAGGAGAGGAGAGTGATATAGCCAATACAGAGACGGAGATTATTAGGGGGCCATGATAGATAAGGGCCAGGAAAACCAGGGTTATAACCCTACTCTTTACAAGAAGTGTCCTGGGATTTTTTTAATGACCACAGAGAGTTAGAACCTCAGTTTAACACCTCATCCGAAAGACAGTGCTCTTTTTACAGTATAGTGTCACTGTCACTATACTGGGGCATGAGGACCCACACAGACTACAGGGAGAGCACCACCTGCTGGTCTCCCTAATACCACTTCCAGCAACAGCCTTAGTTTTCCCCAAGAGGTCTCCCATCCAAGACTCAAACCTGCTTAGATTCAGTGGGAAACCAGGTAAGAACTGAAGGGTGATATGTCTCTGGAATAATAATAATAATAATATTTTTTTTTTTTTTTTTTTCATATGGAATACTGATCATTACTGTAAACCAACAAAATTTCTGTATATAATAAAAAATAAATGTTAAGGATGTAAATACATACTGAGTTTATGTGTGAGCACAGGTAGTTCCACCGGCTGGGCATTTCTGCCTCATGTACCTCAGACGGTGCCATTGTGCCTGCTGCAGGGTCATTGGACACCCTTCACTGATGTTTCACTCCTTTAATTTGGAACATCTAGAGATGGTGGAGCAGTGGTAGGGACATTTCCCTAGCACCCCCTGCGGCCAGCCCCAGGATCCTTGCTTTCACCACACCCTACGGAGCCAGAGCCAGAAGCTCCCTATTTCTGCCTCCTCTGCCAGGCCTTTGAGAACCTTCCTCAGCTTGGTGCCAGTGATCCCGAGTGACTTCAGAAACCGCTGGGTGGATGTTCCAGTGTAGCCTCTGGAACCTACTTCCACTGGATAAGTGAATGCCCTCCACCCTGCTTGTGAACACACAGATGACAACTCTGTGTACTTTTCCTTCTTTCTCTCGAAAGCAGCCTCCATTCCCCCTTTACATGGAACAGTCAATTCAACCATAATGACCGTCCTAGTGGAGATACACCAGAGCATGGTATCTGGCCGCAAGGAGGTTATGGTGATCTCTTGTGGAAACTTCAACTGGTGGTCGAGGTCAGTCCTCATGTTCCACTCACCTCCAAGTGACAGGAGGGACCACTCCCTCATGCTGCTGCTCTGACAAACCGCTGTGATGTTCAGCCACTGTGATGTTACTGGGCTGGCCCTGTTTGCTTCCAGTCTACATGCCTCCAGTTTTAAAACAATTTTAAAATGATTTACAATACAGACTATATGACTATGCAGGTCGTCAAATAATTATTTACTGTGTGTAATGTGATATAATAATAAAAAAAAAACTTGATGAGACCAGTAGACCTGAGCTGAAAGATGAAGAGATTCAAATCCTCTGGGGAGCAGTTAGGAAGAAAAAAATAAAAAAGGGTCCAAAACAGCTCTCAAGAAGCTCTCAATATATACACTTACCATCCACTTTATTACAAATAGCTGTACACCATGCATTAATGCAATTATCTAATCAGCCAATCATGTAGCACCAGCACAATGAATAAAATTATGCAGGTACAAGTCAAGAGCATCACATCAAACATCAGAATGAGGAAAAATGTAATCTCAGTGAATGTGGTATGGTTGTTGGTGCCAGTTGGGTTGATCTAAGTATTTCAAAATCTGTTGATCTCCTGGGATTTTCATTGAGTGGCAGTTCTGCAGCTGGAAACGTCTTGTTGATGAGAGAGGTCAGAAGAGAATGGCCAGACTGATTTGAGCTGTCAGGAAGAGTATGGTAACTCAAATAACCACTGAGCAGATAAGCATCTCAGAACACACAACATATCAAACCTTGAGATGGATGAGCTACAACAGCAGAAGACCACATTGGGACTTCAGGTAAGAACAGGAATCTGAGAATACACATGCTCACCAAAGGTGGTCAGTTGAAGATTGGAAAAACATCACCTGGACAGTTTCCACTGTCTTCAACTGTGCAGTTTTGGTATTCAACACATTTCAACATATTGCCAATCTGCATTATTTTATGCATTGTTCTCTTGCCACATGATTGGCTGATTGATTAAAATTCAAGGCCAAACCCAAGACCCTGGAGCTGTAAGGCTATCTGCTGCACCACCACCCCATCCAAACTCATATACCTTATAAATTAGAATTCCAAGCCTAGCTAATAAACTAGCTGTTCCTCCCAGGGACTCCTCCTCCTCATTTTTTTTTGCCACTGTTGTCATTGGTTGATAGAGCCATTTTCAGAGGTGGACAGTAACAAAGTTCATTTACTTGAGTACTATACTTAAGTACACTTTTTGAGTATCTGTATTTTCTTGAGTATTATTTTTTCTGGAAACTTATGACTAACTTCACTACATTTGAAAGACAAATATCGTACTTTTCACTCCTACATTTCTATCAAGGTCCTTGAGTTGAAAGTTGTTTGACTATGATTGACTATGAAGCAGCTTTGAAAATCAGTAGATGATTTTTTATCTTCTCTAAAACGTGATTGGTTTTTTGCAGGTGACAGACAGCCTATCAATAATCACTCTTGTAGGGTCACGTGTCATGAAGTTGTTAACATGCAAAAGTGTGAATTCAAATGTAAATGAGTATGAGTTAAATAAGTTAATATCTTGTAACTTTTATAGTTTTTTTTTTGTTACCTTGCATACTTACTATAGTTATATGTAGAGCTGCACGATTAATCATAAAAAGATTGCGATCTCGATTCAAATACCCACACAATCTCTTTCCTAAATGATATCGATTTGCCTGTCTATTAAACCTTTGACAAAAATCACACCGGAACATTTAAATCAGCGTTGGTGCTGCCACTGAGCCAGAGAGAGCACTTATCATTTCTATAGGTTTTGTAACATTCTAAAAGCTCTTTATTCCACAGATACTACAAGCTAGTCAGTGTATTCAGTAGGTTGCTTCAGAGGCATAAGGTATTGTAAGTATTACATACAGCAATGCAACAATAATAAAACAATGCGTTGACATAAAAAAGGAAATTTACTTTTGATACTTAAGTACTTCTGAGTAAAAGCAAGTACTTCTGTACTTTTACTTAAGTAAAAATCTGTCTTTACAACTTTCACTTGTAATGGAGCAATATTTGACCAGTAGTATCTGTACTTTCACTCAAGTAATGGAGTTGTGTACTTTGTCCACCTCTGGCCATTTTGCATACACACGCAGATTAGCTTTAACATAAAAACCACCATCAGATTGAGATCTGGGGAATTCGGAGGCCAAGTCAACACCTTGAACTCTTCTCATGTTCCTCAAACCATTCCACCACTGCCATTAGGGAATACCATTACCATGATGGGGTGTACTTGGTCTGCAACAATGTTTAGGTAGGTGGTACTTGTCAAAGCAACATCCACATGAATGCCAGGACCCAAGGTTTCCCAGCAGAACATGTGATGCCCAGAGCATCACACTGCCTCTGCCAGCTTGCCTTCTTCCCATAGTGCATCCTGGTGCCATCTTCTCCCCAGGTACACACACACGGCAATCCACATGATGTAAAAGAAAACGTGATTCATCAGACCAGGCCACCATCTTCCATTGCTCCATGGTCCAGTTCTGATGCTCACATGCCAATTGTAGGTGCTTTTGGTGGTGGACAGGGGTCAGCATGGGCACTCTGACAAGACCTGCCGTTTTGGAGATGCTCTGACCCAGTCATCTAGCTATCACAATTTGGCCCTTGTCAAAGTGGCTCAGATCCTTATGCTTGCCCATTTTTCCTGCTTCCAACACATCAACTTGGAGAACTGACTGATCCCACCCCTTGACAGGTGCCACTGTAATCAGATAATCAGTGTTCACTTCACCTGTCAGTGGTTTTAATGTTATGGCTAATTGGTGTAAAATGTCAGTGCCCATAATCTGGGATTAGTTTACATGTAGGCAATTCCATGGTTCAAAGTGACACTAAGAAACAAGATACAAGGAAATATGCACAAGAAAATACAGCTATGATTCAAACTGAAATATCTGAAACTTCACAATACACACAACATTAGTGCTTATGACTTCCACTATGTTTTCTCACTGATAACTGAAATGAAAACTTGGTCATGGTTCTTGGTCAATGACTCAGACTGTTGGACTCTACTGTACAGCCTTGCACAACGGATGGTAATGATACAAATAATGCTCAATTCAGGGCAGATACACCATATGCTGCAGACTAGCTCCCTGCTAGCAGTATGCACAGACATATGGGCACCCAAAGCCACATGGTCTTAACCAGACATGCTCATCAATATTCTAACATGAATACTTTATACTCCACAGCTGACTCCTGATGTCTACAGAGAAGCAATGCGGGCCTTCTCAATCTGGCACGGAGGCATCACTAAACACCGCACAGTACACAAAGCTTATTGCATACTTAATACTTAATAGGTGGACATAGAGTGAGATACAAAAAAAAAAAAAAAAAAAAAAAAACAGAGCGGGAGAGATGGAAAGAATAGGGGTGTTGAGGCAGAGATTGAAAAGGAAGAGAAGGGTTTCCAGAGAAGGAAACAAAAAACTAAAAAAAAAAAAAAATAATAAAAAAATTGATGGCATTTAAAGCATGGCTCTAATGAGAGTTCGGTATGCATGTCAGACAATCTGTGGTTTTTCCAAATCGTTACAAGTCACAGAGCTACTTTCCATTAATCATCTGTTTAGCAAAAATATCAGACTCCTGCATTTTATTCTGTTTGAGCATAATTTGGTTGGAAAGTGTTGCCCTCAAATCAAATCTACTGCGTATCTCATTTTTTATCTCTCACCCTAATGGAGTAATTGTCTACGTTACTCAGTAAGCAGCTTTTGTTGTAAAAGTAACGCATTGCCTTGCTTCTGCAGGATTATTCCACTGAACCAGTGAATATTTATATCCCAAAACAGGTTGCTCTCGGTACCTGATCCTTTTTATTTTTTCCCGCTGATGCTGACGTTGCTGCAGGCCTGACTATAAATCAGTTTCTTTTTTAAATAGTTTTTCTAGGTATTTTTCATCTCATAGATCTTTTTTGGTAGGCCTGGTTTACTGGTGTGAAGGCACTAATTAGAACATCAAACCAAACTGCACATAATTTAGCTATAAAAACATCCTGAATAGCGACTTTAGTCTCATGTCCACATAGTCCTACAAAAGTAATTCAGTAAGACCATGAACACATGGATAGAGCAGCTCTCTTCTTATAAAAAGGATTATTACTCTCTTAAAAAAATAAATTACCCCATTTAACATGAGGTCCTTTGATAGTTTCCTTAGTTTTGCTAGCTGATGTTTCTGTTCATTCATACTTGAAATATTGCATTATGTGTTTTATGACAAGGAAGTTGTTCATTAAATTAGTTCAAGCTAAAATGTATCCTGGAATATGAAAACATCACTTTCTTCTAAACAGTTTAACACTGCAATATAAAACAAAAAAGCTATTAAACAATTATATATAATGAGCACACTGGAACAACTGAGAACTGATTTACAGATAATATATACAGATAATTTAGGGGAAAATAAAGCATACAGATATTCACATGTGCTGTGTATCTTTAAATTACTATTTGATAATTAACGTTCTTTGCTCAGCCCTAGGCATTGAATCTGAAATGACACAGTGCTTATGACATTTAAGTGGAGAATGTTAAGTTTAAGGTATACTACAATTAGCTATCTTTTAGCTAGTTGGTTACAGGTGTTAGCCCTGAAGCAATTAGGTAACACAGAAATGAGCTAATTAGTTCTAATGTAAAGTGCCTTGCATAAGTATTCATCCCCCTTCTTTTATCAAGAAGTATGGGCAAAAAGATCAAGATCCAGAGGTGCAAAGTTGAAATATTTTTCTGATTGATGCATTTTTAAAGCCAATGGATTGTCACATCAAATATAGACTTTGTTTATTTTAGTGTCCTTTATGGAATTTCTCTCCAGAACCTCAGGTTCTCAAGGCTTCAAAGCTTATAATCAAAACCAGGAGACCAAAAGAAGACCAAGATCAAGTCTAGACAACTTAAATCTGATACTTATGTGTAGTACATTTAATAAATAAATAATAAATTCTGTGCAGTCTGTGAGCACTTGACATGTGTGTTACATTGCCCTCACAATGTTCTACAAACTTGGATATCTTTACTGATCAGCACGAAATGTAAGGTAGTCGTTCTGACTTCCTTTCTATATTCAGGCTTTTTGCAATTGATCTTCAGCTCAGTGGGGTTCAGCTCAATTAATCGATTTGGCCAGTCAGAAACAGTCTACATTGTAGCCTTGAAAAACTGCATTGTTGCGCTCTACAAGTAATTATGATGCTTCTGTATGATTCATATTTCTTCTGCTGACAACAGTTACAACAACAATAGAGAAAGTGAGCCTGCTCTAAGCAGAGCCATACTTACACATGTCATCTTTAACAGATTTTTTTTATTTGTCTTTTGAGCAACTTCTTTAATGCCACATTTACTGAGACAGGTGAATTATCATCTTATCTCTCCAGATTTTTTTTTTTTTCCAGGGCAGGGTGTGTGTTACTGTATTTAGAAATACACATTATATAATGGACAGTGTATATAGACAAGTCTATTCTTTTATACATTTTTTATACACTTTAAATGTATATAATAATTGAAATTCAGTTTTTAGTGTATGTAAGTCATACAGTTGTATGTAAGTTTGTACTGTAAGATGGTATAGTGTGGTATAGATTTTTTCTACCTAATGGCCAGTGGGTAACCAGAAACTACAGTCTATTTTCAGATCACTAAGGTTCAGTACAAGTTAGCCAACTTAACACTGTTAGAATCTCCCTCTTGCTACGCAGCTAGCAGAGGCTAGCAAGTAGCGCATTTCCGCATTCCACGCTTTGCGTTATCAAGAAGAGTAGCGCGAGCTTTATAATCAAAAACCCGCTGGACTTTTCTTTCATAGATTCTCGCTTTGTTTGTATTGCCATGTGCTTGTGTTTTGGTTTACGTCATGTCTCCGCCTCCTTAATGTTTATTGGTTCCTCGGTTTGTGTCATGTCTCTGCCCCCGTTCTGTCATTGGCTTTCTGTTTATTGATTTATCATTAGTCTCAGGTGTTCTGTGTTTCACTTTGGTTAATTCTAATGTGTCTGTGTATTTAAACCCCCTTCCATTTCCACTTCCTTGCAGAGTATTAGAGTAGAGTTAGTTTGACTCAGCTTGACTCAGCATGTGCTGTATGCCGGCTTCGTTCTTGTTTTCTCTCACCTCTAGTTCATGGTTCTCAGACCATAGTTTGATATTCCTAGTTCCTAGTCCTTAGCTAATTGTTTGTGGTTCCCATACCACATCCTAGCGTCCTGTGTTTGTTCCTTTTTTGTTTTTGTTCATTCATGGGTTTTTCTCCCTTTTTGCATTTCCAACATATGGATTACTTCTCTGTGGATCACTGCCACTTTTTCTTTTGATGGATTATCTCGTTTGGATTACTGCTTTTCGTTGAATGGATTATGGTTTGTTTTTTGTTCCTTTATTTTTGAATAAAAGTGTTCCTAATAAACTGACGTTTCCCCTGCGCATGCATCCTGACTCCCCTCCCTCAGTTTATGTAACGAACATCTCAATTTATCATTCACTTATTCACATTAAAGCATATTATTTAGTAACTGTTATAAGATATTCAGTAAGTACAGTGAAACTAATAGCAAAGTTATGTAGTTATTAAGCCAGAGTGATGAACATGGGTTTGAGAGGTAACAACTGTCCAGTTGGGCAAAGTGCCTTACAGAATCCATAATATTGCGCTTGTAATTGTTGCCTGTTTTTATTATCAGTAATATTGCATAAACTCAAAGAAACAAATAACAATTTGCGTGCTTTCAATGTTTTGTTGAGGATTAGTAAGCAGAACAAATACCAATAAGTTAGTTTGATTTAATCTTTGTTTCAGTCAACAACAAATACAAATACCAAAAAAAATATATTTGCGTAAACTTTTACAGATGGCCAGATTCTTTATACTATAGTCTATAAGTCTATGTCTTTAAATTAGTCTGGAATTTTCAATAACTGTATAATAAATAAAACACTGATACATCAAACTGGGATTGGGATTCACATTGGGCTGTTACCACCCTAAAGGTGAATACTGTATTTTCCAATAAAAAATCATTGTCCTGAAGTGTTGTCTTCCTCTTATACCACAACAGTTTGGCTAATATTATTATTATTATTATTATTATTATTATTATTATTATTATTATTATTATTATTATATATTTTTTTAGTAATGAACAGCACCATGTTTTTTTTCAAAAAAATAAAAAATCCTGTAACCACTTAGAGCAGCTATAAACACTCGTTTTATCACCAACTTCTTTTTATCTCTTGAAGTTAATTTAAAAATATGTAGAATGTTACAGAGAACTGGAAAACAGATAGTTGTCTGTCCTGAAGACTTTCCTATGGAAGAAACATTACTGAATGAAGACCCCTTCCACATATGTTAAATAAACATCTTTTTCCAGAAAGCTTCACCATACACATTTTGTTAAATAACAACACTTAAAAATCAGTCGAATCAGTTTATCATTAGTCTTTGGTTATGTGGAGCATTCACCATACTTTGCAGTCTATGAGCAGAGGTGGACTGGCAACAAAAAGCAGCCAGGGAATTTGCTGTCAAGCGGCCCCAATTTGATACACCAAATTCGAACTGACACAACATGTTTCTCGATCAACGAATCATTAATTAAAAAAAACAAAAACACAATCTGTTCATTTGTATTGTTTGTGTTAAGCTAATATGTAAAACAACAAAACTTTAGCTGCAGCGACACGATGACCTATTGAATATCTGTATATATGCTATACAATGCCAGGATTAGGGAAAAAAAACCGGCCCACCAGGAAAATTCCCGAACTTCCTAATGAGCAGTCCGTGCCTGTCTATGAGCATCTGAAACCCTGTGAATGATCTGTTACTCTAGAAATAATATCAAGGATAACCCTAACTTGTCATTTGATTTACAGCCAGAATTATTTTCAGAGCTGCTGTTTTGGAAAATCAGTGGTCTTCTGACCAATCAGAATCGAGAATTCCAGTGTTGTGGTATATTGTATGTACTTACCTTAATAACTAACTTTACTTAGTGGTCAGCATATTTGCCTCGCACCTCCGCGGTTGTGGGGTTCGAATCCCACCTTCGCCCTCTGTGTGTGGAGCTTGCACGTTCTCCCCGTGCTTCGGGGGTTTCCTCTAGGTACTCCGGTTTCCTCCCCCAGTCCAAAGACATGCATTGTAGGCTGATTGGCATCTCTAAGTTGCCTGTAGTGTGCAAACGTGTGTGTGATTGTGCCTGTCCAGGGTGTCCCCCGCCTTGTGCCCTGAGTTCCCTGGGATAGGTTCCAGGCTCCCTCCTGACCCTGTGTAGGATAAGAGGTATAGAAAATGGATGGATGGATGGTTTCTAATCATCTTCTGAATATCTAGTTGCATATAAAAATGACTCTTCTTGTGTTAGAATCAGCTCTTGTAAGTCAAGTTGATAACACTCCAGTCACTCTGACTTATGAGACATTCCAGAAATCTAATTCATCACTAAATTACTTATGACTTCTATGACTTCAGCTAAATCATATCTTGCAGCTGTTTTTTTTCCGTATAGTTTATTTACATTTATGTAATTTTAAAGCCCAAGTGCATTTTAAAAATGCTAATGTCGAAATAATGCCTTCCATCCACTAAACTAGTCCTGGATAAGCTTTAATATCAGTTTAACAAAACTGATCAGGTTCAGTCAAAGTGTTGCATGATATAACTCGCTCCACAGGTGTGTGCTTGTCAATGATGGCAGATACGGTACAATCCAGACGCTAGCACAGCATGCCAGTACTTTATTTATGAGCTGGAAGAAGCAGCGGTACAGACCTGTCCACCCAGATTCAGGCCCCTACTGAGACACTGAAATGATAAAGTACTTTCTTATTTATGGTTCTGCCAGGTACAGCAGGGACCCAAGGGGGCGAACGCTCACTCTCAGCTCACTGTAATTTTTGTCCTGTCTGATTAATGAACTGATAAATATTTAAGCACATCTGTCATGCGCCATGAGGGGTGCTTCCATTACGGCCAAAAAGAGAAGCGAAAAATTTACCTCAGAATTTATCAATCAACACTTTTAAATGTTAGACCAATCAGTGTCTGTAGATTAGCTCCATATAAATTAACATAATTTTGTCTGGTGTGCAAGTGTTCTTGTGTAAGTATATTAACAAACATAGTGTACACATCCTGTTTTTTTTCTCACACACAACTTGTTTTTATTAGTGTTAGCAGTACATGGTCAAAAATGGAAAGAAGTGAGATAGGGTTGATAGAATATATGGATGTGGATGTGTGCAAGATATGGATTGGTGGAGTTTTTCCTGGCTGGCACAATCAGTCTCTGATTGGACTGTTTGAAAAGATTATGCTGATATCCCTGGCCGCTGGGGGGTTGGCTAACTCAGAAGAGCTTGGCACTGAAAGCACAGTGTCTGACATAATGGAAAGACCACAGCAATGCCCACAGCTGGCATGTGAGTTTGACTCTGATGTAGAAAGACAGATAGAGCAAAGGAGAGGAACAGGGAGTGGAATGATTCAGGACTGTTTTTCTCCCTGGATATCCAGAATCACTCTCACACTTGTTCACAGAAGCAGGAATGAAGATAGAAGAGTGAGAGAAGATTTTGGTATGGTGCTGTGTTTCTGAAATATATTTGATTCTTTTTGTTGTACAGCATATTTTTTGTCCCATATATTTTAGAATACATTATTCCATAGCGTTGTTGAATTCTGGTTGGTTGGAAGGGGTTGATTAATTTTCTCCAACAGCACAGCTCTGACAGTTGTGCCAGCTGTTATTCATTACAGATTTATATTAATACGACTCCTTTTCCCGGCACAGCAAAGTCTAATAATGGAGGATTTGAGGTTTCTAGGTAACACTCTGCATTTTTTCTTGTCGTATTAAATTCAAAAAGAAAAAGTGAGGGGACAACTGTTTAAAGCTACTACATTGTAATTGATAACAGGAAGTTTTGCAGGTCTTTCACAACAATAAATGTAACTATAACCTGATAAAAACTATGTGCTGTCTTTAATGAATAAAAGACTTTTGTCTTGAACAAAAAGATATTGTTTTATTAGAAGAAATAAGGTAAAATAATATATAAGGGGACTAAAACACTTCAGCACATGCTGTTATAGGAAAGAAATCAACTTCATATTGTATCATATCAACCACCCTGAACAGCATGCTTTGTCTTGCTTTACACCTGAAAATTTTCTAACTAGAACCCTGTAGGGTTCTTTGGTTTGTCTGTGTGGTGTGTCCCTTTCTGAAAAGGTTATGTGTCTGAACACATTAGTAATTTTGAAGCAGTAACTCCCAAAGATCCAAAAGAAACCCAGTTTCTTGAGTGTCCACTTTGTCAGGTAGTGGTGGGGATGGACGTAAGTGCAGGCTATTTATTGTGTAACAGGCAAACAAAAAAAAAAAAAATATGACTCGCAAAACAAGCAGAACAAGAACTTAGTGACCACAACATGAAACACAGCAGAGACTTAGCAACTAGACAAAGGAACATCAGGACTTAAATAGGGATATTAATCAAGGGGTAAACACAGAACAGGTGAGTGTGATCAACAGGAGAGAATGTGACAGGGTCATGTGATCTGGCTGTAGTATGTGAGGCTGATGGGAAATGAAGTCCAAGGTAGCCATATTGTGAGGTTGTGAACTCCTGGGTAGTGGGTTTCACAGCCGAAAGTGTCGCTGACGTGACACACTGGGAGAAATGAATTCTAACTGGTGAAACCAAATAGACCAGTCTTATAGTGTTTTACATTCTAAACCCAGGACATCAATTCAGAATCGCCCCAATTTCTACACATTTCTCATTTTTCTTCTTCCTCCTGTTGTTACTCAAGACATCATCCTAATTTTTAGTAATACACTATATTAGTGTCTGATTATGCACAAGGTCTCCTGATAATTTGATTTCTCAGAATTGTAGTGAATTGTCTCGTCCCAGTCCTTTGCTTCATCAGTCTGTCTGAAATTTTAATCTGACTTGCATTCATACATAACTCCTTACTGATTTATTCACTGGTGGCTCAGTGATTAATGCTCTGGGTTCATGTTGAAAAGCTTGTGAGTTAAAAAATCAGTACCACCAAGTTGCCACCATTGGGCTCTTGAGCAAGACCATAAACCTTCACTTGCTCCATAGTATCATGGCTCACCCTACACTCTGATCCCAGCTTCCAAAAGGGGCAAAATGGATGTAGTGTGGTAGCTTGCAGTCATCATCTCCTATTATAATCAATTTGAAAGGATTACATAAAAAATTGTGTAATACACCAATATGAGCAGGCAGCCTGGAGTAACTCTATAGAAGAGAACAGAAAGAACTTCAACATACTACACACACACACGTGCACACACACACACACCCACACACACACACACACACAAAACAGTACCATCAGCCTAGAGGGAGCGCTAGAGAAAGACAGAGAGATACTAATTAGTTATAATGAAGGTTTTGGCTTCATATCAAAGCTAGTTCTGTTATCATTCTTTAGTAGAAACACACACTGCTCTGTACACATATTGCTGCACACATGTGTACAGTATTTATGTTTTGTGTGTGATTACCTTTTGTTTATTTCATGCCACTTGAAGGATGTAGTGAGGGTGAAGGTCGTGCATATTTCCATAAACAAAACTGAACAACTAGCTTGTTTAGCATCCTGATAATACTGAAGCACATTTGTGTGGTGATAAGAACATCGGTTGGTTTCGCTGCCAGATCCACACATGCCAAATTAGCTAAATCCACACATGTCAAATATGCCATAGCTGATCGTAATGAACCCTGAACCTTCCCTTCTCTCTATGTCAGAGCTACTTTATTGGCATGGCAAATATCACTTAAAACTTTAGTTACAAATATCTGTTTTTCTTGCATTGCCTAAAATGCTATAAAATTATGCCATAATCATAATAAACACCTGCTGAGGTTATTTGTCATTTTTTAAGGAGAAAAGGCCAAAACAAAACTGAAGGAGCTGTGTCTGCATTAGATGAATTAATTTGGAATCTCATCAAACTGAAGAGCCTAGAAATAATGTTCACGCTCTTTTTAATCGGGTTAGGGATCATGAATAATGGGCAAATAATGTTAATCAGTATGAATGTGGATCTATGTATGCATGCAACCCATTTCACAATATATTAAATAAGCATGTAACTGAAAAAGTGTGCATAATGAAGATTAATGAGAGTTAAAGGTATGGAAGAAGATGAAAGGATTGTGGAAAACTGTATTCAATCAAGTTAATTTCTACATAACTGAGCACAGTATGGGTTATAAAAATGAATGCTTGCACATTTGGAGCAAGAACTTTTACTCTTCTAGCTTTGGAGGTAATGCATATCTTAAGCAAGCCCAAAACAGTGAGTAGTTATCTGAAAGTTTGTAAAAAAAAAAAAAAAAAAAAAAAGTTCACAGCTGCTGTAATACATATAGATTTGGAGAGCTGCAGCCTAAATGCACCAAACAAAATGTGACTTGAAATTGCAGAGAAAATGAAAATCAATAGAAGTAAACAAATAGGCAGGCTCAATAATACTTATATACAATACAATAGCGTCCTAGACTAGAATCTTACAACATGGTCTAGATTTTTAAAGAAGCCTTTTAAAAAGACACTTCTGAAGATTTTTAATAATTATGCAAATTATACGTGATCTAAATCATATTTTTGGTTTTGAAATAGTCCCTTTATGCTGATCAATACGTATGCTTAAAGGCTGAGTTAGTTGTTTTGACAGATGCAAATTTGTGGAAATCTCCTCAATCAATTCACTAAGTAATGAGAAAAATGTTCTGTATCTCAGCAGTGAATATATTTCAGTGCTCATCTGCCCATTCATTTCATCTTTACTCCTTTTATACATGCACATAATGGTGTGCTGATTGTGGAAAGAAGAAATTGGTCATTTTTCATTTTGAACTGTTTACCATGCTAACATTTCAATGATGGGAATTCAGCATGATGTCGTGACCATGTCACATGCTGGGAAGCAGATGCATTTTTATTTTTTTTTCAAATAAACAGGCAAACCATTGGTGGTGTTTGGTTAAAATGGCTAGAAATAACAAAAAAAAAAAAAAAAATGCAATTGTTTTTCCAACTCATGCAGTTCTGGCAGGTGCGTCCGTGGGCTGAAGAGCACTGAACTTTAGAAATGTTCAAATGTAAATGTAGAAAAACTTTCTATTTTTTTTCCATTCGTTTATATGCTTTAGAGCACGTATCAAACTCAAGGCCTGGAGCCTAGTTTTATTTGGCCTCTGTGAACTTGCAAAAAATAATACTGAAATGACCCATAGTACCTACTACTAGTAATATGAAGAATTCAAACCAGACCCCAAGTGTAGCCAGTGCCCACATTCTGCATGCACCACTGTACAGCGTGTGTGGGCTTGCATCTCACAGGGATGAAAAGCTGGTTAAAATTGATGCCTATCTGCTGTGCTTCATTCAGAAACGTGTCGGTGTTGACCTTTAGTGTGAATCTGTGATTGGCTACAAATCCCAAAATGTAGCACCCAGTGTAGAGACCTACAAATATGTTGAAAAAAGAAAATTAATGGAGTGCAAAGACAAGAGAGATGGGAAACTAATACATGTATGTACTTAGCACACGAGATACAATTCTGTGTGAATTCTTTTCATTGGTGGAGAGTATAAAACTACAGTACATGTAATTCATTACTGTACTTAAGCACTGTACTTTTTACAAATGTCTGTACTTAATTGGCTGAAAAAGCTAGCTGTAAGTTGTCCATACCATACAGCCAGACCTTCAAAAGTGGCTAGGGTAGTGTAACTGTTTAACTGTTAAACTGTTAGTAGTTTAACTGTTAAAGCACCGTTTGATTTTTTTTCTTCATCTTCAGCTGTGTAAAAGAGACCTGCAGGTTTTGTGCCAAAATTTACTGGTACTTAGAGCTATCCATGATTCCCTCTATTGTGACAAGAGTCCCAATCACAGCTGAAGAGAAGCAGCCCCATAGCATAATGCTTCCACGACCATGCTTCATTGGAGGTATGGTGTTCTTTTGGTAATAAGCTGTCTTCTTTTTGCACCAAGTATATCTTTTAGAATTATGCCCCCCAAAAAATCTACATTGCTCTCATCAGACCATTATACATTTTGCCACATGGTTTGGGGTGACTGCATGTACTGTATATTTTAACAAAATCTAGGTGGGCTTGGAGGTTTTTCCATCCTACGCCATAGCCCAGATATTTGAGGAATACGAGACATTTTTGTCACATGCAGAGAGTGACCAGTACTTGCCAGATATTTCTGAAGCTCTTTAATGTTGCTGTAGGTCTCTTGGCAGCATTTGGTAAATGTATACTGTACAGCCTATATACTGTAATATACTATAAGTGCTGCATGACTATTTATTGAATGGGGGGAAAGTGTGATCTCTGTGACTTTAACCTTGGCATGGTTGTTGGTGCCAGACAGGCTGTTTGAGTATTTCAGAAACTGCTGATCTCCTGGGAATTTCACAAACAACAGTCTCTAGAGTTTACAAAGAATGGTGCGAAAAACAAAAAACACTGAGTGATCGACAGTTCTGTAGGTGAAAATGCCTTGTTGATAAGTGATGTCAGAGAGAGATAAGAGAGATCCATCTAAATCACTGAGTCTTCATACTGCTCCACTCTACATCTATGTTTTTCTGGATTTTTCTACACCAACCTGTATGATTAGATCATTGCATATGTCAGCAGAAAAAGTGATGCTGTTAAAACTGGGAAAACCCCAACAAAAAACATTCTGCTGGTGGTCAAAATAGCTTTTTTCTGAAGTGACAGTGTCTAAACAATCATTACTGCGACGTCTTCATCTGGAATGAAATGGCACCTCAGCTGTCTCCAGAGACACAATCGCAATTATGGGGTAAGGAAATGAATGTATTACAATGAAGTGCCTTGTGCATGCATGTGAGATGATGGTAATTATGATCACTGCTCTATCTAGCACGTCAACATTTTTGTGTTTATGGAACTGCAATAAATAGATGAGTCTGAGGCAAAGGTGTATGTGTGTATGGGCATGTGTGTGAGTGTGTGCGAATTTGACTAGCAACTGTCCTCCAGAGATGAGAGGTTTGAGAGGTTTGACGTCTATATTACGTCTAGGTCAAAATGACTAAATAGAGAACAATCCTTTGTCATTTTATGTGTTTGGCTCAATTTCTCCCGCCTAGCCCTCTTCTGACAAAAAACAAGAATCAATCAATTCAGTCCACACCATCCAGACATAATTTCTATAAATTGATCAGTGAATGTAACTTTATAAATAGGCACTGTTCTTTATTTATTAATTTGTTTGTTTGTTTGTTGACTGCTTAGAATGACAAAAATATATGCATAAACAGAAATTTAAAGGAAGAATTACATTTTGATTCATTTTGTGGAATTGTATCTCCTTGCATCACCTACTACATCTCCTACAAATGTGCAAGGATATCTGCACAAAATAGCAGAACCTTTCTAGCTTTTCAAATAGGACTGCAGAGTTGCAAGGAAAGATAGGGGAAGACTGGGGGAGAACTGTAAAGTACCCAGCCTCTTACTTCAAAAGAAGACAGTACTGTCAATATTAGGTTTGACAGTGTTTCCTGGGATAAGAGGGGGATTTGATGTCTGTGAAGGAAAGTTCCCAACTATACTGTAGCTCCTCAATCTGTCTCTTTACCATGCTTCAGTTCTAGTTGAACCTCTTAGCTCTCTCAGACAGAACCCCAGTCAAAGGGCTCCACCTCATGAGTACCAATGAAAGTAGAGAAGTTGCAACACCATGAGACGAAAGTTGCACTTTTAGGCTGTTTCACACCTAGTTTGTTTGTAAATTTTGTATCATTTGGTTTCACAGTGCAACAAAATTAAAGTGCAAAATAATTAAATTTATTTACAGCATTTGGCAGACACCCTTATGGTGAGTGACCTACAATCATCTCACTTTTTTTTTACTCAGCTAGGAAGTTGAGGGTTAAGGGCCTTGCTCAAGGGCTGAACAGTGGCAGCTTGGCAGTGCTGGGACTTGAACTCACAACCTTCCAAACAAAAGTTCAATGTCTTAACCATTGAGCTACCACTGCCCCATTGGCTTGACAGTCCTTGGTTGGTCTGAAATTTGGCAGGGTGTGCTTAGATTAACACTTCTTATTGGTTGTCATAAAAGTTGTTTTACCTATTCAGGTCATGCATGTGAGTTTTTTGGAGAGAAAATAGAAAACTATAGCTGTTAACTACCAGTAGATAGTGTGTCAATACTGACCATGGTTTAAGGTCTATGTAACAATTTGTAATGTTTCTACCTGCCCTTATGGGGGTATTTTAGATCGGTTTGTCTTAATTGTATGGTTCGATGGGATGATAAAATATTCTTTAAAATTGATTGTTTTCCATTTAAAGGATATATCTTTTTTATCCAGTTAAAGGATAGGTCTTTTTTTCTACATGTCCTCTAGAAATAAAATGCATTGTGTTCTTTGGGTGAAAGGTGGCCCTTATTTTCCAATAATAACACAAAATATCCTAAGCTGAGACTGAACAGTTAGTGGGCATCATTCTCTCATATTGTTCTGAATCTGTAAGCCTGTACTTATACCACAGTCTGTTAAAATACCATTACAGCTGAAAAACAAATATTGAAAAATGTCACGTCATGGATGAGAACCAAAATTCCTATGTTCACATCTGTCAAAATGAACTGAATCATTGTCTGCACAAAAGAAATCGAACAAGAACACCAGGTTGTCTACAGTGTATAACACAATAATGAATAAACTATACTTTCTTTACTGATATACAGACTTGGATGGAAAATGGCCAGCACATACAGTAATTGAGTGCACATGCACACAATGCACACAAGATCCAACTAAATAAGCACTGCTATGTTTAGTTTTTAATTTATGAGCAAGCTTCACATAATTCTTCATTTGAAATGGGTTTCAGGAAACATTTATTATTGAAAGCCATGTTACTGAAGTTAATCAACTATTTAGTAGTGTGAATCCTCGTAGTGAACATACCTCGACATTTCGCTTGAAAATAACAAACGAGATGGAGAAAAGTGTTTAAAGTGGAAACCATGTGGAGGAGATTTGTGTGTGTGTGTGTGTGTGTGTGTGTGTGTGTGTGTGTGTGTGTGTGTGTGTGTGTGTGTGTGTGTCATTTTCATAAAGACCTATAATACCTATAAAGAATGAATGCATAAAATACTGGTAAAAGCAGTGTGGAAGTTAATCAATATACTGAGTTTGTAAAAGATTGGTTCATTGGGTTGTATAGAGCTGTATGTGCCTATTGCATTGTACACCATATTGACTGAATATGAATCTTGTATTGATCAGTTATAAGGCACAGAAAACTTTGGAGTAACTTTGGTTCTTTTTAACTTGTTTTACTTAGCTATCTATTTATGCAGCTTAGAGCCATGCTGTCCTGCATCACATCTGCTCAACACACCTGTTTCCACTTTTTAATGTAGTGCTTTAATTGCTGTTGGTTGTTTGTTTGGTTGTTTTTTTTGTTGTTGCTGTTGTTTTTGTGGATATTATAGAAGCTCTGGAATGCACGTTGTAAAATTCCTAAATTAGGAAACTCATTATTTCAAGATACTGTGTAATTTTGTGTCATATTTCAAGATTATTTGTTTATCAATTTCTAAAATGAAAATAGGGAATGCTGAATGTTAAAACCAAAAGAGATGCCCTAGGTCAATGGGACATCAACAGTGAATTGAAGATGAGAAAAGACAGAAAGAGATTTATTTATTCTGTATAAGTGTTCCTGTAGCACTCCAAGTGAAGTGCTAAAGCACACATCTGTGTTTAGGTGAACACAGAGCCTGGTACCCTCCCTCTCTTTGAGACAGGTAGAGGCAGACACCTCCTTACCTCCTTCTACTTAACAAAAGCCTTCCAAAGCACAGCACCACTCTACACAGTGAGCTATGAACTCCCTTAAGATCAATACACTTAAGCATCTAAAAGATGAATCACTGCCAATCCAAGACAGCCTGGTGCACTTTGGCTCCTCTATCCGCACAGAAGCAGACTCCTCGTCTCCCCTTAGGCCTTCATTAAAGATGGATGAAGTTCTTCCGTCAAATTGAGCACAACACTCAGAGGTTTCTGTAAACAACACACCTGCTACGCAATGGCACAAAGTGGACCATTGTTTTCAGTGTGCATAGTTTTAAAGATGCATCATACATTAACATCAAATCTTACTTCTTCTGAGGGCTCATTCCTTCATAAAATACTCAGATGAAGTAGAAAGTAACCATCATTAGCACACTCTAGGCTTGGCTAGGACATACTAGAATACAGTGCATCCGGAAAGTATTCACAGCGCTTCACTTTTTCCACATTTTGTTATGTTACAGCCTTATTCCAAAAAGGATTAAATTCATTATTTTCCTCAAAATTCTACAAACAGTACCCCATAATGACAACGTGAAAGAAATTTGTTTGAAATCTTTGCAAATTTATTAAAAATAAAAAACGAAAAAAATCACATGTGCATAAGTATTCACAGCATTTGCCATGACACTCAAAATTGAGCTCAGATGCATCCTGTTTCCACTGAGATGTTTCTACAACTTGATTGGAATACACCTGCGGTAAATTCAGTTGATTGGACATGATTTGGAAAGGCACACACCTGTCTATACAAGGTCCCACAGTTAACAGTGCATGTCAGAGCACAAACCAAGCCATGAAGTCCAAGGAATTGTCTGTAGACCTCCAAGACAGGATTGTATTGAGGCACTGTTCTGGGGAAGGGTACAGAAAAATTTCTGTAGCATTGAAGGTCCCAATGAGCACAGTGGCCTCCATCATCCATAAATGGAAGAAGTTTGGAACTACAAGGACTCTTCCTAGAGCGGGTCCCCCAGCCAAACTGAGCGATCGGGGGAGAAGGGCCTTAGTCAGGGAGGTGACCAAGAACCCGATGGTCACTCTGACAGAGCTCCAGCATTTCTCTGTGGTGAGAGGAGACCTTTCAGAAGAACAACCGTCTCTGCAGCACTCCACCAATCAGGCCTGTATGGTAGAGTAGCCAGACAGAAGCCACTCCTCAGTAAAAGGCACATGACAGCCCACCTGGAGTTTGCCAAAAGGCACCTGAAGGACTCTCAGACCATGAGAAACAAAATTCTCTGGTCTGATGAAACAAAAATAGAACTCTTTGGCCTAAATAGCAAGCGTCATGTCTGGAGGAAACCAGGCACCACTCATCACCTGGCCAATACCATCCCTACAGTGAAGCATGGTGGTGGCAGCATCATGCTGTGGGGATGTTTTTCAGTGGCAGGAACTGGGAGACTAGTCAGCATCAAGGGAAAGATGAATGCAGTCATGTACAGACACATCCTTGATGAAAACCTGCTCCAGAGTGCTCTGGACCTCAGACTGGGGCGAAGGTTCATCTTCCAGCAGGACAATGACCCTAAGCACACAGCCAAGATAACAAAGGAGTGGCTACGGGACAACTCTGTGAATGTCCTGGAGTGGCCCAGCCAGAGCCCAGACTTGAACCCGATTGAACATCTCTGGAGAGATCTGAAAATGGCTGTGCACCGACGCTCCCCATCCAACCTGATGGAGCTTGAGAGGTCCTGCAAAGATGAATGGGAGAAACTGCCCAAAAATAGGTGTGCCAAGCTTGTAGCATCATACTCAAAAAGACTTGAGGCTGTAATTGGTGCCAAAGGTGCTTCAACAAAGTATTGAGCAAAGGCTGTGAATACTTATGTACATGTGATTTTTTTCATTTTTTATTTTGAATAAATTTGCAAAGATTTCAAACAAACTTCTTTCACGTTGTCATTATGGGGTATTGTTTGTAGAATTTTGAGGAAAAGAATGAATTTAATCCATTTTGAAATAAGGCTGTAACATAACAAAATGTGGAAAAAGTGAAGCACTGTGAATACTTTCCGGATGCACTGTATTAATTTTATTGGATATTAAGTTGAAATGACAGATTAATATCTTTTAAAAAGTATTATGTCAAAATAATTAGAAATTAAATTCAAATAATGACCTAATATCTTAATAAGTATGATAATAATTATAAGTCATAATAAGTCAAACAGTGGCATAATATCTTGAAATAATGAGTTAATACCTCAAAATAATGACATAATAACTTAATAATGTTAAGCTTGTGAGTCAAATTAGGAACATTCAAAAAGTGTAGTCCAGTGCTTTCGTAGTTTATACGTAATTTCTGCGCTACTACTTAAATTCATGTTTCTGCCATGTCTTTTTTCCTCATGCAATAACATGAAAAATGAAGGAGACTTTATTTGAGATATATACATTACAGTATAGTGAAATTCTTTTCTCCACATACCCTGGCTTGTTAGGAAGTTGGGGTCAGACCGAAATGTACAGACTAAAGTGCAGACTAAAAAAAAAGATCTCATTCTGTGTTAAATGATTACAAGGCTACAAATGGATCAGTACATTTCCTCTGCTGAAGTTGTTGGACCATTTTATATGTAATATGGGTCATTTTAATGAAGTTATTAAAATAATAGTTCTGGTAAGAAAGAGAGTGAGCATGCAACATTTAATATAAGTCCAAAGAATTTAATTTGAAGTATTTAAAGCATGACTTACTTTCCATATTGAATTACCAGCACATTCTTACTATAACATATTCCGATAAAAATAACCTAGTTTTTCATATTTAGTGTAAAACTTTAATCATGTGCTGGGTCAGATGCCACATTCTAAAGCTTTGCCATTGATGCAGCCCAACCTTAACTAATGATCAATAATTTTGATTGTTGTGTTGGAAATAATTATATGACACAAAATAAACAACAATGTTAATCACATTAATGGCTTTTAACTTTTTTTTCCCCACACAGTGATTTTTTTTTTTAATCCTAGTGCACCACATTATGGGAATAACATGGCAGAGTATAAATATAAATCCAGAGAGACTTAGAGTCTTTAGGACATCTTACAGTATTTTAATCTCCATAGGAAAAAAAAAAAGTCCTCACCCTAGTACAAATAGACCAGATATAAGTGTACCATTAAGCTAAAATGCTGTTAGAGAGCAGGGTTGTCCTGTCACCAGGATAGGTTTAGTGCTCACTTAAGTGTTTAGTGAAGAGGCATGTCTTAAGACTTGAAGACTCAGCTTTTTGGACAGCCAGGGGACATTTAATCCACCACCTCAGTGCCTCGACGAATGGCACTTCACTTTGAGCCATCATCTTAAATGAAATGCACAAGAAATTTGACTGCCTATATTGAATATACCTTTTCTTATACATCATTAGGCTTACAGTGGTGTTAATTCCAAGGTGTTCAACAAAACAAGAAAACAAAGTATATTATGTAGTACACTTGTGGCATAGTATATGTGATGTGAAATGCACCTGAATTCTGTAAAACAGCCAAACATTTTTGCCTAGTTTTTTTTTCTTACTTATTTTAAAATATTTTTAAAATTGTAAGTCTTTTTATTCATGCCATTCATTTTCTAACCTTGCCTTGGCTTTTACCTGCAAAGATTACATAAGGTTACGAGCAGTTTAACAAATGCAATAGTAAATACAGTCTGCCTAAAATTGTCTAAAACCTTGCATAGCAAAAATGGACAGAAGCCTAATTTTGTGATCAGATACTGGCTGTCAAAATGTCCTTTATGCGCCTGTACCACCACATCACCATGAAAACAGAAGATAAAGTTCAAAAAAAAATTTAAATGAACTAATAAAATTCATTAATAAAAAGAAATTCAGTCAACAGAACAAAACAGAATGAAATAATCAACAATTATTTCCCCATCGATGTAGGCACAAACAATGATCAGTCAAGTAAAGAGACGATGATGAGGCTCTTGTTTAAATGCCATGAGTGACTTTTACCTCTGGTGATGAAACAGAGACAGATGTCTCTGCTGATAATAAAAGCTCATTTCCCAGTGTACTATATATTTATAATTCTTTAAGATTTGGCAGTAATGTTGTTTTTCCATGCATATATTATTATTAGGTTATAAATGTAGAGGTACAGTAGGTGCACAGTCTTTCAGAGGAATTGGAATGAAATCTTTACATGTGATTTTTCCTCTTTTTTCACTTTTGGGGAATTTAAAACGCTAGAATTTTTGGGTGCGATACAGACAAAAGGGAAACATATTACAGTTTAAGACAACCTGTACTTTTTAGAACGATATACACAGATCAGCCATAACATTAAAACCACCTGCCTAATATTGTGTGGGTCCCCCTTGTGCTGCCAAAAAAGCTCTGCCCGGTCGAGGCATGGACTCCACAAGACCTCTATGGGTGTGTCTGGCACCAAGACTTTAGCCAAAGATCCTTTAAGTCCTGTAAGATGCGAGGTGGGGCCTCTATGGATCAGACTGTTTTGTCCAGTACATCCCACAGATGCTCAATCAGATTGAGATCTGGGGAATTTGGAGGCCAAGTCAACACCTTGAACTCTTTGTCATGTTCCTCAATCCATTCCTGAACAATTTTTGCAGTGCGGCAGGACACATTATCCTTCTAAGAGAGGCCACTGCCATTAAGGAATAATGTTGCAATGAACTTGGTCTACTTGGTCTGCAACACTGTTTAGGTAGGTGGTACGTGTCATCCACATGAATGCCAGGACCCAAAGTTTCCCAACAGAACATTGCCCAGAGCATCACACTGTCTCCGCCAGCTTGCCTTCTTCCCATAGTGCACCTCTTCCCCAAGTAAGCAATACACACGCACCCGGCCGTCCACATGATGTAAAAAAAAAAAATTTTTCATCAGACCAGTCCATCTTCTTCCATTGCTCCATGGTTCAGTTCTGATGCTCACATGCCCACTGCCCACTGTAGGCACTTTCAGTGGTGGACAGGGGTCAGCATGGGTACTCTGACTGGTCTGTGGCTACGCAGCCCCATACGCAGCAAGCTGTGATGCACTGTGTGTTCTGACACTTTTCTATCATAGCCAGCATTAACTTTTTCAGCAATTTGTGCAACAGTAGCTCTTCTGTGGGATCAGACCTTGTTGCCGGTTCACCGGTAGTCCTGTCTTCGACTGCCTTGGACCACTTTTGATAGGTACTAACCACTGCATATCAGGAACACCCCACAAGACCTGCCGTTTTGGAGATGCTCTGACCCAGTCATCTAGCCATCACAATTTGGCCGTTGTCAAAGTTGCTCAGATCCTTTCACTTCCTCAGATCCTTTTCCTGCTTCCAATACATCAACTTCAAGAACTGACTGTTCACTTGCTGCCTAATATATCCCACCCCTTGCAGGTGCAATTGTAATGAGATAATCAATGTTATTCACTTCACCTGTCAGTGGTTTTAATGTTATGTCTTATCAGTGTACTGATCATTTTCCAGGCCACCACACATGCAAGCATCAGATACTAAAACCACTGCATAAACATATGGTTTCAGTCTTTATGCAAATGGTAGATGTAATCCTAATTGCTTTCCTGATTGACACATGATGCACATATATAAGAGCTGCATATCAAAACTTCAAGTCATCTGGGGTTTAGACACAGACTCCTTTAGCAAGTCAAGTGCTCTGATTTAATAAATGGTGAAATAAAATCCATAATAGATGATGCATGACCTTCATATATCTCTGTCTTCATAGCTGAAAGATCTACTGTGTCATATTATTATCAGGGAAATTAATCCAGCTAATTACTGATCAAATTACTCTTTCTCTCACTTTGACGCCTGCCTTTTCAGAAACTGGTCATTTCAGCAATGATCCAGGTAAAAAGTGATTGCTTAAACTCACACCAAGCATTTTAAAACAAGCTCCACTGTTGACAACTGGTGATTTGAAATAAATATTTTTCACGATTGATTCGACATATCAACATTCCACATGAAAAAAAAGAGAAAAAAATACTATGTTACCTTTTTTCCCTTCAGAGAAACAAATTGGAGAGTCATTCAGACTCTAAGCTCCATTTATATGTAGATGCCTTTCATTGGGTTCTCAGGCAGCGATTGAGAGTGTGTATAATAATGTGTTTTTCAAGCTCCTGAGATAGAAATTTTGTATAAATCATCTAGATGGCCATGTGCACATGAGTGTGAGCTGTGTGTGTGTATGTGTGTGTTAAGCGGAGAAAAAGACAGCATGGTTATTATGATCATTACTGTGTCTGGCATTGCTACAATTTAGTTTCCACAGAACAGCCCTGAAAATAATCACTTAAGAGAAGGAGTGTGAGCATAAGTGTGTGTAGGTATGTACTGCTGTGCATGCCATTAGTTGATATGAATGTGTGTGCCTCACAGACATCTGAAGAATCAGGAAAAAGCATCGTTTCGTGTGATCGAGTGCAAAATGAACCGGCTGCAACTCATCTCTCTCTTAATTCAGAGAGGAGAAATTGCTGTTATCCATTTCTCGTGTGTGTGTGTGTGTGTGTGTGTGTTTGTGTGTGTGTATGGAGGATGATGAGTCACATCAAGAGAGTGCCAGTACTATGATCAACATCACTGTTTACAGAAATATTAGAAAGCAGCAATATGTGCATTTGTGAGGAAATAATGATTTATCTCCATTTAACATGGACTGAGGACAAAGTAGCATAAAGTAAAAAAAAAATAAACAAACAAACAGATGCAGTCTAAAAACATTAAATTACTGAATGTTTTTGGCATGCTAAAAAAGATACGTTTCAAGAACATGGTAGTATTAGAAAATACTCATCATAGCTGATAAATGACTGTAATTATCTGGTACTGAAAATGGTCCTAGTAAGAGAAAATCAGCCCCCCACTTTGTATCTATCTACTCTCTGTCCTTGCTAAAGTGAAATTTGAGAGCCCTAAGAACGCAAAGTGCTGCTGTTATACCATCATCTAACTTCAATTTAGTCTTAATGGTCCTGCCGATTTATTACACATGGATGTGTGTGTGTGTGTGTGTGTGTGTGTGTGTGTGTGTGTGTGTGTGTGTGTGTGTGTGTGTGTGTTATTGCAGAATTGAGTGCATAAGGAGAAAAAGAGGATCCTCTAAATGTGATTTTACCCGAAATATTGTGCTGCGATTCTTCTTATCAGGGCAATGATGAAAAGTGCAGAGCTGGGCTCATTCCCTTGGTTGACATGACGAAATGGTTTTTCTGTTTTTATTACAAAGTGATTGAAATTATACACCCACTGAATATCATTTACCATGATGCAGAGACAGAACTGCATGGCGCACAACTAATGATATGCCACAAATATGTCTATAGCCCTGTCCTCTTTTCTTCTTTTTCTATATATCTGCCCTTCTCTGCTTCCCTCACCTTGCTCTCTGTATGGCATTTCTCTCATTTGCTCCCTCAGTATTTAATATGTTGCCTTGTTAATGCCCTTATTAATCCACACCTCCTGCCAAAAGAGCATATTTCTATGCTAAAGGTCACTCTACTCCATAAATTTCAGGAGCACAACAGAACATGTTTAGCAATCAATCTAGAGATGCTTCCCCAAATGGAAATATTTTGCAAACCCTTTTTATACATGCACACATTAGCCATATAAAACTATACAAGACTCTTTCAAAGACTTGTACTTGTTACTGAAAGCCCTATAATTCCACTGAAGCCCTTGTCCTCTCTCCACCATCCTCCTTCACCGGCAATCAGCAGCAGGCTCCTGAGTGGACACGGGAGGATAAACACAATCTTGGCAGCTCAGCTCTCATGGTTAAAGAAGTTCTCTCCATTAAAATTGCATCCCAAGATGCATTCCGCCTGACGAGTGGCCTCCAGGTACCTTGCAGGCCTCCAGAGCTGATGCAGTTATCTACTGTGTCTTAATCATTTACGAGGAGAAGAAACTAGCAAAATTGAAGAAAGAGACTAGAAAAGGTGTAGAAAAAGGTGTAGAAAATTCAATAAGAAAAGTTGTACATACTGTATGCTTCATGCACCAAATATCTAGAAGTATCTAGTATATGCAAATGTAACTAATATTTTTTTATCATGAGATTTTTTTTGTCACTCATCATCCACAATAGTAGGAACATCTGTACCCTGCACATTCGTGCAATTCTATTTCACTGTTCCAGACCGCCAGAGACAGTCAGTACATGGTGGAAGGAGTTGTGTCTCACACATCATGTGGAGAATCTCGTATTGATTCAGTCACACGTGACCTTGACCGATGGCGTGTCGGAAGCTACATCAGTTTCCGGCTGCGTCACGGTCTGTTTCTCGTGGAGAGATCTTGTTCGACTGTACACAGCTTTTGGGTTGGCGTTGCTCCCGCTATAGCTGTATCTCGAGAAAACAAACAAACAAACTAACATATATATATATATATATATATATATATATATATATATATATATATATATATATATATATATATATATATATATATATATATATATATATATATATATATACGTATATATATATATATATATATATATATATATATATATATATATATATATATATATATATATATATATATATATATATATATATATATAGGATTTTGGATTCATCATTGGATTATATTGGATTCGTTGGAATTGCTTATTGGGTCGGACCCATTGATTATCCAGGGTTTTCATTAAACGCCATTTTCCTGTCAGTGGAGTTGAGGTGAGTGTCTATATTAGGACTCAATGGTTAGCCAGGGTTCTTGTTAGACCGTGTGTACACGGTTCATTGTAGTTGCGCTCACTGGTGAACCAGGGCATCATTCAATATATGTGCGGTTACTGTGACAACCACGTAACGCACCTATTTATCGCAGTGCTGTATTCAGTTTTTTTGGTAATTAACCCACTGGTTGACCAGGCTTTATCCTTCTTTGTTTGGTGTAGGTAGTTATGACTGCCTATTTCCTTGTTCTGAAGAAGGATGGGAGCTTCAGGCCCATCCTGGAACTTAGATGCTTAAACAAGAGCCTCAAGTGTCTTCCTTTCGGCATGTTACAGGTGAACAAGACATGTTATTGAACCCGAAATGTGGTTCGCCTCGGTGGATGCGTATTTTCATATTCCCGTTGCCCTGCATCACATTTCAAGACAAGACATATCAGTTCCGAGTCTCGCTCTTTCTCCCTGGGTCTTCACATGGTGCGTTCAGGTGGCCCTGGAACCTCTTCAGCAGGAGGGCATGCTTATTCTCCCGTATTTGGACAATTGGCTGTTATGCACCAGATCATTTCAGCAAGCTGCCAACAACACACAGCGTCTGTTACATGAGAACAGCAGAAAAGCTGCCTCACCCCACACCAGTCAGTGTGCTTCCTTGGTATGCACTTGAACTCCAGGCCAATGAGGACCACCCTCACAGATGGCAGAAGACAGGCCTTGCAGAAGACCTTAGCAAGGTTCCAGGTTCATTGCAAGCTGCCCTTTATCAGCTTCCTACGGCTGGCGAGCCTTCTCACTGTGGCCTCATCAGTCATCCAACTAGGACTTCTGCATCTTCACCCATTCCAATGCTGGTTGATAGCCAGACATTTGTCACCAGTTCACAATCGGTGCACTCTGGTCTGAGTCACGACCAGCTGCACCACCTCTCTGAGACTCTGGAGGAGGGAGAAGTTTCTACAAAGAGGCGTACCAATAGGGCCACCCCCAGCATGCAGGGAGGTGGTAACCACAGACGCTTCCCTCAGTGGGTGAGGAGGACTTTGGCAACACTGAGGTATATGGGGCAGTTGGACCCCACAGCTGGGTGCATCTCTCATCAAAATTCTGGAGTTGTGGGTAGTACTTTTCACCCTGGAGGACTTACAGAACAGCAGCCATGGACCTCTTTGCCAGCAAGGCAATGACACACTGCCTGCTGTGGTTTTCAGCACAGGTGGAACAGGGTTTGCAAGACCAGGATGCCCTGGTCCATGAATGGCCAGACCTCCTACTCTATCCCTTTCCCCCATTCCACTCCTCTGGTCTGTCCTGAGGTGTGTACAGGAGCAGCATCTCTGGCTCATTCATCAAGGATGCCACAGTGCCCTGTTCATCTGTGACAGCAGATCCTTCTGCCTGTTGAACCTGTTGAACCTGTTGAAGCGATTGAAGCTATGCATCTGGCCCCTGGGGTTGAGAGGACGCTCTTTAAATGTTCAGCAGGACTGAGGAACACGGTCATGAGTGCTATGGCCCCTTCAACACATTACACTTATGCCAGTAGGTGGAAAATGTTTGTTTCATGGTGTACAGGTTGAGCTCTCAGCCAAGTTGACTGTCCTATCAGCATAATGTTGAAATTCCTGCAGTACTTATTGAACACTGGACGTTCCCCAGCCACTCTTAAGGTGTTTGCGGCATCCTGTGGGGCAGGTGCTGATTGGTGCAAATAGGCTAGTGGTGGCTTTTCTTAAGGGAGCTATCCGTCTTAAGCCACCAACATGGGCAGTATACCCAGTGGGTGTTTTGAGTTAATTAGCTGATTAGAGATCTTCTCTGGTTGACATTTCTATATTATAAATTCTTTATTCCAATATTTTGAGATACTGGATGTTTGATTTCCATGAGCTGTAAGCCGTAATCATCAAGATTAAAACAAAAAAAGGCTTGCAATATTTCACTTTATGTGTAATGAATCTAGAATATATGAAAGTTCCACTTTTTGAATTAAATTATGGGGAAAAAATGAAATTTTCCATGATATTCTAATTTTTTGAGATGTACCTGTATTTCAGAAACTGTGATCTCCTGGGATTTTCACACACAACAGTCTCTAGAGTTTACACAGAATGGTGCGAAAACCAAAAAAAAAACACTGAGTGAGCAACAGTTCTGCGGGTAGAGACACCATGTTGATAAGAGGTCAGAGGAAAATGACCAGATTGGTTCTAGCTGCCAGGATAGATATAGTAACTCAAATATACATACTTTACAACTTTGGTGAGCAGAACAACTGAACTTTCCATCACTTTGATAGAGATTCACTTGATTAACCAGACCTTTTGTGGCTCATCTCTGTATTTCTTTGTGAATTCCAGTCTGGCTTTCTGATTCTTACTGCTGGTGAGTGGTTTGCATCTTGTGGTATGGCCTCTATATTTCTGCTCTCAAAGTCTTCTTCGAAAGGTGGATTGTGATACCTTTCACCCCTCCTGACCCATTCGGTGTCTGTTGCTTAATACAAAGTACAAAAACATTCCAAATTGTTTTACTGGCTATGCCCAATGTTTGTGCAATGCCTCTGATTGATTTTCCCTCTTTTCTCAGCTTCAAAATGGCTTGCTTTTCTCCTAGACAGATCTTCATGTTGGTTTATTCTTTTTGCAAATGCACAGGTGAAACTGAAGGCTAAAACCAAGAATAGATGTTCAGCACTATTTATTGTTTAAACAATCAATCTAACAGGACACACCTGGGTAACAAGAAACACCTGCCAGTTACATGTTCCATTATTTTTGCTTGCCTACAGATTGGGTGGTCTGATTTAAAATGTGCTATGTTGTATGTTCTATGTTGTTTAACACATCTACATATAAATACCAGGATATAAATGCTGAAATTCTAAACTCTCTTCTCATATTCATCTTTTGATCTCAAACTCAAATGCCTTCAGTCTACAGAGAAAACAATTGAATTGGCCTTGCTGTTCCAGTAGTTTCAGAGGGGACTGTATATGTGACCATAATTTGCTACAAATTCAGAATTTGGCTGTGGCCTCTTTACATTGTAAATACTTACTTCATTGTGTATATGATGTACTGTGCACTATTATTTCAATAAGTGTTTAGCCAACACCCTGTAATCACGACAGCAGCTGAAAACTGAGGTTATAATCTCTTCTCTCACTTTGCAGTAGAGATAGTCAGATCAATACTGAAGTATTGATACTTTCGATCCTGACATTTCTTTTTTAAAGGCCTTTTAAAAAGCAGTGTTTGGAGTCATTTCACAACCACGAATAATAATAAATGAGCAGAATGTAACACGCGGCAGAAAAGTTTTAGATGGTACACTGGCAATATTACAAACCTGATTAATGTACTGAATGGAAAGAATGTTTACTGCTGCTGTACTTGTTTGCCTCATCCTTCAAGTTGTTCAAATAATCTCAAGGTTTTTGAACAATATTATAGATAAGGAATTAACTTTCATAGCTTTGTTTTCTCTACTATAATGGAATTAGCACTGTCATCATTGTAACGTCTGATGGTATCAAACTGATTTCTGAATCAACCTGGGCTTAGCACAGAAGTTTCTTTTTTTCTTTTGAGCTGTAAATCCCTATCTGTTTAAGGACCACTCTGGCCCCAGTTTGACCAGATACCTTTGGAATGCTAACGACCAACCTTCCCCCCTTCGTACACACACACACACACACACACACACACACACACACACACACACACACACACAAGCTACCTACACACGCACGCACACACACACACACACACAAGCTTACCTTACACACACAATGGAAAAATCTCTCTCGAATGTAACGTGTAATTATATGTAATTATTCGATGCCTAAATAGTGTGATGTTATCTTGTTTACATATATTGTGTGTTTATGTAACCTAACCTTAATGATTTTAGATAGTCTTAACTTAGGATATTATTTTAAATGTCTGTAACCATGTTTTACTTGTAATATTCGTTACAAGTCCATCGAATTTGGTATGTGGTTAATCGTCTTGCGATACCCTGATTGATTATGCATATCATATTGCAATGGGATACATTATTTCATGCTTTGTCTTAATTTCATATATAATACGGTTTAAACCGGCTCCTCCCTGGACATGCAAATTCGGGTCTGAGACCAGACAAAGAGCGTTCATCCCGCCAACAAATCCAACTTCCTGATTGGACCATAGCCCAAAGAGGCATGTGTGTTGGTGTTGTCTTTAAAACAACACCACGCTTTGAAACTCTTCAGGTCGTCTCTTCAGTCTCTCTTCTTCACTTCAACTTCACTTCTACGCTCCTTCCGGTTTCTCTCCCCCGGGGCCATGTGTCCCGGGAAGAGGAAGCCAGGATCTCTCTCTTCCTGACAAAAGATGCAACCGCCTCACAACCCACGCCTTTTTCAAATGGCACGACGAACCAGCGAACTCTACACGACCTCGCGCAAACTTTCAAACCGAAGACATGCAAGTATAGTTAATGGATCTATAGCTGTGTTTAAGATTGTACCTCTGTTTACAGGAGATTTAAGTTCGTTGCTGGTTTTGGAAAAGGCTAATTAGTTCTGTTTTTGTCTGCCATTCCCTTTTATTTTATTACTTTCTCTCTATACCTTTTCTTTCCTTGTATATAGATGTACATATGTATGTTTTGCTTAGAGTTAGTCGTGTGTATCCATAGTTACATCTAGTTATTAAAATCTATTATCCCACGCTTGATTTTCTCTGTTTTTGTTCACGTGATAGAGTCCCTTCTTCACTGCATGAGGTCTCGCTTACCCGCTCTAATTTTTAATAACAAACTTCGTGGTTAATCCTTCCTGGCCAGAAGGATAAACTCCCTCTTTAGAGTTCATAATTTCAAACTAGACTACAGCTAATCCTAAAAGCTGATCTAGACCACATACATAGTCATAATTAATTATAATCCGTTGTAGTTAATGATCTATATGTATATGTGCACATACATTAATTCCCTTTCATGGCTGATGTATATTTATAACTAGTCACAACACGCGTTGATTAGATATATAGATATATTTCACGCCATTCTAGCTAATTCCATATATAAATTAGAGAATACATTTAAATGTGTTAAACAGCTTTTAATTCGTTACATGAATTGTAACTGGTGGAGAATATTTTTAAACGTTGCAGATCCACCCGATTTACTACACATTCTGGTAGATAATGCGGGCACACTTTAAAACTCATCTCCTTTAAAAAGGTGCTTCGAATCCAAGCGTGTGCTTCTGTTTCATTTTTCATGTTTAAAGTTGATCCAATACATTATTCTGGTGGAAAAGAATAATGCTAGTAATGATTGATTCGTTACATCATTATAGGAAAATAATTACTAAGTGCATTACAGAAACAATACAGTCTTGGATTAGGTGAGATGCTTCTATCAACTCACTGTAAATTCACTGGTTGCAAAATGCACCTGTTGCATGCATCCTTCTTATCTGAGAGCTGAGTGTATCAGAAGAAAAGAGAAATAAGAAATGTCCTGTTCTTAAATGAAACTATCACGTATAAGTGGATATGGCCAGAGAAATGTGCTCTGTATCATTTCATCTTGTTCATGCTTTGTCAAGGCTGAATGGGAAATTCAGTTGGCATGGGACAATGGGGTTGGGCCTGTGAATATAAGTATTGTTGAGATCATGACCCCTGTGTGAAATGTGTCCTGGACCGGCAAAGTTAACCCTTGTTTTGTTTGAGGTCGTGCCAGAGGCTTTAGCAGTAACATTATGCCTCCTTGGCTGTGTTTAAATCACCTCTCACTGAATATAATGTGTGCAGAGTGTGACAGTTATCCCTGAGAGCTAAAAGCCACTGAGGAGCTTAGGGTCAACCCCTATTAGAAAATGACACAAACACAGTATTGGGCATGTATTTGTCTACAATAGAAATAATACAAACATAAACATTTAATTTTCATTGGATTGAAATATGTGTGATGAGTTTAATGATTCCAGTGCTAATATTTTGTTTGGTGATGTATTTTCATGATTCCTGTGAGACGTTAGTGGTTATCTGCTACGCTGACATAACAGGAGAAGATTAGTAGTGGCATAGGAGAAAAAAAATCAAACAAAAAAATCAAACAAAATTTAAACATTCAAATCTCAAACATAAGTGATAAAAGTCAGGTTTTGCTCAGGGGCATAACCTGGCCTGGGCATTCAGGGCTGCAGCCCGAAAGATTTTTTCTTTTGTCCCTAATAATTCTCCACTTTGTCACTATGTAACTGGACATCAATAATAGAAGATGGCAGGGTTTTCATTTTGTATCTGTTAGGTTCTCCCGCTCTCGCTACGCCACAAATGAAGCATAGCCTACTTCCACATTCCACGGAGCGCATTCCAGCTCCAGTCAGAAAGACTCTCGTTTTGTTTACTTCGGCCATGTGCGCTTTTGTTGTTGTGTTGCGTCATGGCTCTGCCCCCGTTTCCCCATTGGTTCGCCATTTGATGTAATCATGATTTCCAGGTGTTTTTGATTTCTTGTGTGATTTATTTGTGTTTAAAAAGCCCTGTTTGTGTTCACTTGGACACGGTGTATTAGTTTAGTTTAAAGTTAAGTTAAGAAATGTTTCCGTAGCCCCGTATCCGTAGTTAATAGCCTAATTCCTATTTCCATAGCTTTGTAATCCGTAGTCTTTGTTCCGATGTCCGTAGTTCCGTATTTGTGGTTCCCAGACCACTTCCTTGTTTCGAGTGATTTTTCCTGTCTTTTGGATTACTGCTTTTCTCAATTTCTCTGTGTTGTGGATTACTGCTTTTTGGTGAGAATAAACTTTTCTGAATTGACTGGCATCTCCCCAGCGAATGCATCCTGACTCCTCTACTCTTACTGCCTGCACCGGCTTTACGTAACGGTATCTTCAGTGAAAGGAGTGTTGTATTTTATCTTCAGTGAACGAAGGCAAGACCAATCAGACAGGGTTTACAGGAAAATACGTGGAAATACTCGTGTCTTATTGGCTCACAGGTCTCAATTTTGCCAAACACTAGCTCACACAGTCAGTCAGTGTGAGGGCAAAAGGGATATACGCCGAATATTATTTTTTATTTTTTATTTTTTCCAGTAAAGGGGTTGAAACTGAAACACTAGCAGGAAAATAAGGTGTGTAAATGTCAATATGAGTTCCAAGTTACGTGAACATCATATGAGCAGAGCATAACATACTGAGACAGCCAACATACTTTCTATGGCACAGTAGCAGCTAAACCCATGCAGTGATAGCTTAGTTTTGCCTCCCCTTGGCTAGTGACACAAAACTAGCCTAGTCTCACATTACTGTAGATAGCCAAAAAGTTTTATATTTTATGTCTCTTAGTCCTACAAACAGTGACAAAATCTGAGGCCTTTATGACAGGCCAACTTCTTGTCCAATTTTCACATTTTTAAAGCAATTAGCCCTCACGTGAAAGAGGAAAAAAATGCATGGAAACAGTTTATGTAGAAGTACATTTTTAAAAAGCTTTTTGATGGAGAAGAATCCTGGCTCAGCCCCGGTTGATTAACAGTCCAGCTAACACCCCTGGTTTCGCTATTAGCTCCTAAAAACAAAAGAACAAGAGCTTCTTTTCTCACTCGCCTTTTTTTCAACAACATTTAATGTCATATTAATGAGAAATCCAATATAGAAATAGTGGAGACAGCAAAAGATGGACTTAAAGTTGCAATGCAGCTATAGAAAACCAGTTGGGCTGAGTTGGTGGTTATTTGACTGATAAATTCTCTTAATTTTCTTCTGAAAAGAAATGAGCAGAATAGGTTTTCACATCCAGCTGAAGGTTGTCCAGTCAATAATAATGATTGCAATTACTAAGCTATATTTTCTGTCATACACACCTCTTAAATTAGACTCCACAAGATTTTAACCTGGATGTCCAACTTTTCATGCATATGTGTCAAACAATACAGTGTTGGTTTATAATTAATTAAAACTGATCAATGTACCTCTTTTAATGGAAACATACAACACTAACAGTAATAGACATCTTATATCTGTTACAATGAAATACAAAATGAATCAGATAAGCCTGCCATAACACCTAAAGCAAATTGCTGAAAGGACAGTGATAAGAGTAAGAAGCAATATGACATAAATAGAATCTATATCATTCTAAAGAAATTCTGAAGCACTTGGAGAGGATATGGCCTGGTGCAAAGAGTGTATGAGTCATGAAGCTCTGAGGTCTGAGGAAAGAGCTTGTATTGTGCTGCCCTTTCACAAAGCACTGGCTCCCAATCAAACACAACCTTTCTGTCTCTCTTGCCACTGCAGAGAAGAATACATCAGAACATAGCAGACGTTAGAACACTGGACACTGAAAGAGAAAATATGTATTAGTGTTAAATCAAGTTGGCCAGTTGTTATCATGAAAACATTTCATCACTCATCTGAAAAGGGGCGAAATAAAAAAAGAAAGAATCTCAAACCACCAGACATATGCCCATGATAAGCTGGCAAATTCTTTGAGTCAACATTACAAGCAGATGTTGTACCAACATCAGCAGTCGCCTTCTTGCTTCTCAAATTGAGGTTTAATTACTACTGATGGATTAAAGATGGATGCTTTGAGAGAGTGTCTAATTTCCATAGGTCATATCACTTTATCTGTATACTGTCTTCTCTGGAAGCCAATTAGAAGGAGAAAAGGATCAAGTCAATAAAAAGAATTTAATTAAATGGACTGTTAGAATGCCAGCTACAGGTGTAACGCTTCACTTTTCCTATATGCCAGAACACAATGATTTCAGTGTTATGTAAATAAAGACAAGATCCAATAATGTGATCATATCTCCCTGCGTGAGCTATGAAACAAACATCACTTTCCCTCTATCGGAAGCTCTACTGTCAGTAGGTGTTGCTCAGTATGCACCTCAGCATTCCTACTGCTATAGCTCTCCCTTCACTGTCACATACCTCCTACATTATGTTGAGAACTGAGTGAAAGATAAGTATAAGCGTGAGTTAGTAAAAGATGTGACCCTATATAAAAGAAACCCAGCCCTGAATTCCTTCAGCCTCAGTCTCTAAGTAGCCTCATGGTACAGGAATGTGTCTATCAAATGCTTCCCACAGACCCTCAGTAACTCCCACACAGCACCACATGAACGAATGCTCCTTATTTGCCTGACATGTTCAAAAATGATTGTTACTAATTGTCCACTTGAAATACAAATGCTTGTGATGTTCAGTCATGTTATGCAGCGCTTTCAGCATTGATTTCATGTCAGGTTGTCACACAAAAAATAAATAAATAAATAAAAAATAAAACTGTATTTGTCCCCAGAACAACACTTTAGTCATCTGCTAGACTGTTTTTGGGAGCCATGGTTCACATGTAATTTATAATGATAAAAAACAATCTTCCAGGGACTGGAAAATTAAATCCCATTCCTTGAATACAAAATTATGTATTAAAAATATTCTGAGTTTCTATTTCTAAACTATTATTGTAATAAGATAAACTGAGCATTAAATAATCCTATATCTTCTTATAAACCCATTTCAAAAAGAACTATACCTTTTAAAACACATTTTTACTTTTCCAGGTCAGTCTATAGGCATGTATTTTTTTAAAGTTTGGAAATATACATGGCATCTTATGGAATTGATTTGCCATATTGTCTGTGTGATCTATTTGTTTACATACAGCTGGAAATAGGATTATCTTAATTTCATTTGGTTGTGAAAGACAGTGATGCATAGCATCCTAGAGTCCAAATGAGAAATTATAAAAGATGGGAAAATCAATTAAATTAACAAGGTAGATGGCTATGAAGTTTCAAACAATAAGTGAACTAATAAGCCAGAAACACTACCGCCACTTACCATGTTGTTGTTTTTTTTTATATTATTTATTTTGTTGGTATCTTGAGTGCTGATACTCATGAATAGTTCAAGTCACTCAAGGGTCATGTGCAATTTACAAAGAGATGGGTAAGGAACTTACAAATGCTAGCTAACTGTAATAGAACAATCATTAGGACGAAGATTAGTTAATATACAGCACTGTGCAAATGTATTAGGAGCATACAGTACGTATATAAAGATTCTGTAAACAAAGAAGTATTGCAAATAATTAAATGAAATATTTTTACATACTAAAACACTGAAGATAGATTGCAACATATTCCTTTTCTGTAAAAACATACATGCAGCTGTGACCTCTTTACATTCATATATGTCACTTATCCATGTCTATTAAAAAAGGTGAGATTTATCCACCTTTGCTGGAGATATGTGTGAGGGGGAAAACTGCCACGTAAGTAAAAATATGTTGTTGTTTTTTTTCTAATATTTTTTCCTCATATGTTAAAAAACTGAAATCTGTTTAGTAATGTACTCTTACCTCTAAACTAAAGGTTAGCATAGCTTTCTGAGATTGCACTTGTTAATTCTGTTGGCAGGATTGTGTGAAACCACATGTGCAACCTGTGGTGCAATTGTAGCACCTGTTATAATTGTACAGCATCTTCAGAGATGTCAGAATGTTAAGCGTAACGAAAGGTGGGAAGCACTGGGACAAAAAAGATTAACTAATTTCTGCACTCACAAGGATGAATAGCAGTTTTGGTTAAACAATAGAACCATTTTTTCCCTCACCCACCCAAAAAAACTATGGTAACCATGGTTATTATGCCTGCTATGGTTTAACCATGATTTTCCATGGAAAAAAAATCAAAACACACAAAAAAGGATAATAACATTATGAGCTCTGAACTCTCAGAGCTCAGAAATTCGTGGGTGCCAGGTGGGTGTTTTTCAATGCCTGTGCTGCCACATTTTGTACACTATAGCATCTGCTATGTAACAGCCCTTATTGCCTTTCAATTCTTTATTACACCAGCATTTAAATGGGTGATTGTTCTGCATGTGCTTCTTCGCATGTGCATAATGGCCATCCATGATGTATTTTTAACTACTTAATATTTTCTATTCAACCCTCCAAGGATTTTTGAGTGGTGTTACAACTGACACACGTGATGTTATAGTACTGCTCATTTCAGTAAAAATCTGTAGCACATGCTGACAAAATGGGTAAACTTACACTTGATTAAAGAAGCCAAAATACAGTATGAATTATTTGAAGTCAATACCATTAACACTGGGTGCAAGGCAGGAGAATTCAAACTGGATGGGATGCCAGTCCATCTCAGAGCTCCATTCACACTTTATTCACAATTTAGCATAGCCAATCCATCTACCTGAATGTTTTTTGGACAGTGAGATTAAACCAGAGAACCGAGAGCAAACCCATGTGTACATGGGAAGAACATGCAAAACTCCACCCAAACAGCAACCCAAGCTCAGGATCGAACCCAGTACCCTGAAGCTGTGAACTTTCAATACAACCCACTGTGTCAATGGCACTTAGTAATGTGTATGCTTAGCTTATTATCTTTATATATACAGTGAATCTCAAAAAAATTTAATATCGTGGAAAAGTTCATTTTTTTCCATAATTTAATCAAAAAATTAAAAGTTAAATTAAAATTCAATTAAAATTGAAGTGAAACACTTCAAGCCTTTTTTTGTTGTTGTTGTTTTAATCTTGACGATTACGTGATGATTACAGTTCATGGAAATGAGATACTGGAAAAATCCAGTGTCTCAAAAATATTAGAATAAAAAATTTATAATACAGAAATGTTGACCTGAGAAGAGTTTAATCAGTTGATTAACTCAAAACACCTTTTTACTCAAGACACCGTTGCTCAGTTGTCCAAAGTCCTCTTTTCAGATGAAAGTAAATTTAGCATTTCATTTGGAAATCAAGGTCCCAGAGTCTGGAGGAAGAGTGGAGAGGCACAAAATCCAAGTTGCTTGAAGTCCAGCGTGAAGATTCCACAGTCAGTGAGGATTTGGGGTACCATGTCATCTGCTGGTGTTGGTCCACTGTGTTTTCTCAAGTCGAGAATCAATGCAGCATCTACCAGGAGATTTTAGAGCACTTCATGGTTCCATCTGCTGACAAGCTTTATGGAGATGCTGATTTCCTTTTCCAGCAGGACTTAGCACTTGCCCACAGTGACAAAACTACTAGTAACTGGTTTGATGACCATGGTATTACTGTGCTTGATTGGCCAGCCAACTCGCCTGACCTGAATTTTGTCAAGAGGAAGATGAGACACCAGAGCCAACAATGCAGATGAGCTGAAAGCTATTATCAAAGCAACATGGGCTTCCATAACACCTCAGCAGTGCCACAGGCTGATTGTCTCCATGCCACACCGCACTGATGCAGTAATTTGTGCAAAAGGAGCCCCGACCAAGTATTGAGTGCATAAATTAACATACTTTTATTCTAATATTTTGAGATACTGGATTTTTGATATCCATGAGCTGTAAGCTGTAATCAACAAGATTAAAACGAAAAAGGCTTGAAATATTTCACTTTATGTGTAATGAAACTAGAATATATGAAAGTTCCCCTTTTTTTAATTAAATTATGGAAAAAAATGAACTTTTCTACGATATTCAAATTTTTTTGTGATGCACCTGTGTATATATATCAGACCAGAAACCTCAGTTAAATTAACATTGCAGCTAACTCTGTATGACAAAATATTTCAGTTCTAGCCATCATCTTAGCTTGTGTAGTAAATCTTTCATTACCTCCTAAGGCTAGGTCCATTATATATAATCCACTGTCTATTCTTTACCACAATTACCATCATGACATTGAATTTGAAAAGAAACTGTTTTGACTGATAGTAGCAAGTAACATGACAGGAAATACTAGCTAGCTAGATTTAATAAACATCACATCCCTAACCTTTTAATAGTTCCTGGCTTTCAAAAGGACTGCACTAAAGAGAAATTTCATACTAATGTTTTCTTTCTGTGTTTTCTGATTCATTTTCAAAATCTCAGCCCAGTATCAGAGTTTAGTGTTGAAACGTGCAGAAGGTTACAGTAATCTTTACAGTAATCTTGTAAGAACACAATGCTACATGATATTATGAGTACTCCTAATATAACAAATGCAATTACCCAGATTTTCCTTGACAGCATTCTACCCTACCCCATATAAGACACATGTCACCCAGACGCACACTCGCTTATACATACCCATTATAATGCACGGTCATTATAGCTTGTCTGACTGGGACAAGAAACCACACTGACATTATGGCATGTCTCTCCTGCCCCTGAATGTAATGAATTCAGAGAACAGGTAAAGTCTCTCCTAGGCATGCTCTAAATCTGACGCACTGCAACCCAATCCAAAGGAACCTCTGAGGTGGCTGAGTGTGTGTGTGTGTGTGTGTGTGTGTGTGTGTGTGTGTGTGTGTGTGTGTGTGTGTGTGTTTGTATGTATGTATGTGTGTGTGTGTGCACTGGCAGTAAAAGTGTGTCACTAATAAAATGCAGTGCTATGGCTGCCCAGATTTTTCCCCTAACAAAGATGAAACAAAACCAGGAGATGCCGAACCGGCCATTTCTCTCTCTCCCTCTCTTTCTGTTTCTATTCCTCTCTACCCATCAGGAGAATGAGGCCAAAATATTTGTGGCTATTGTCAACTGGATAATCAGGGCATCTTCATGATCACTGAAGGGGAGAGAGGAGGAGAACAACAGCAATCCATCAGCTAGCTACTTTCACTATCTCTTTCTTACTCCTTACTGCACGCATTTTCCCCCTTCTCTTCTCTCTCCTGCTTAATGTGTCTCATTGTTTCCCTTTTTCTTTATTTCTTTATATCTTTTATTTGTCTTTCACCCCTGCAAAGCCAATTACTGTGGCACAGCCTTGGTACTTCGTTTTTAATTAGCCATCTAATGCAGGGGAACCAAAAAGAGATTCATTTCACAGAGTTCAGCTAAATTAATACAGCCGCATATATTACAGAAAGAGGTGGCAAACAGGCAGAGAGAGCAGGTGGCCATTTTTAATATCAACTAATAAATTTCCCACTGAGCCATCGTGAAATAAATGATTAGCTTGTAAGTGCTTTATCTGGGTTTTATATACAACAATGCAAGTGAATCTGAATTATATAGATTAAAAGTGTTCCTTACAGAAAAAAATGGTAAACTATATATATATATATATATATATATATATATATATATATATATATATATATATATATATATATATATATATATATATATATATATATATATATACAGTGCTGTGAAAAAGCATTTGCCCCATCCTGATTTCTTCTGTTTGTGTGTACATCTCATACTAAATAGTTTTAGATCTTCAAACGAAATACAATATAAAGCAAAGGCAACCTGAGTAAACCCACAATACAGTTTTTATTTTTTTATTTTTTTATTGAAGCAAAAAAAAGTTATCCAACACCTATCACCCATGTGAAAAACTAACTGCCCCCTTAAATTTATAATCTGGTTATGCCTCCTTTAGCAGCAATAACTGCAACCAATCGCTTCTGATAACTATAGATCAGACTTTCACTTACTTCTAGGACTAGGATTTACTCCTATGCTTTGGATCACTGTCTTGTTGCATAATCCAGTTGCGCTTGAGTTTCAACTTACAGACTGAAGACCGGACATTCTCCTTTAGGATTTTCTGGTAGAGAGCAGAATTCATGTTTCCCTCAATTATTGCAAGTTGCCCAGGCCCTGAAGCAGCAAATCATCGCCACACCATCACACTACCACCACCATGCTTGACAGTAGGTATCATGTTCTTTTTGTGGAATTCTGTGTTTGGTTTATGCCAGATGTAACGGGACCCCTGTCTTCCAAACAGTTCCACTTTCGACTCATCAATCCACAGAACATTCTCCAAAAAGGTTTGCGGATCATCAAGGTGTATTTTGGCAAAATTCAGGCGAGCCTAAATGTTCTTCTGGGTTAGCAGTGGTTTTCACCTCACCACTCTTCCATGGATGGCATTTTTGCCCAGTGTCTTTCTGATAGTGAAGTTATGAACAGTGACCTTTATTGATGCAAGAGAGACCTGTATTTCCTTTGATGCTGTCCTTGGCTCTTTTGTGACTTGCTGGATGAGTAGTTGCTGTGCTCTTGGAGGAATTTTTGAAGGTCAGCCACTTCTGGGAAGGTTCAATACTGTGCCGAGTTTTTCCATTTGGAGATAATGGCTCTCACTGTGGTTCTTTGGAGTCCCAGAGCCTTTGAAATAGCTTTGTAACCCTTCCCAAACTGATGCATTTCAATCACCTTCTTCCTCATAATTACTGGAATTTCTTTCAATTTTGGCATAGTGTGTTACTGGATAAGACCTTTTAACCAACTTTATGCTGTTGAAAAAGTTCTACTTAAGTGTTGATTTGATTGAACAGGGTTTGTTTAAACAGGGTTTATATAAATATATATATACACAGTACTGTGCAAAGTTTTAGACACCCTATTTTTTTTAGTACAAACTTTGTTATAGATTTTTTATTTTATGACGTCTACATTATCAAGTCAGTACAAAAAACATTTTAGATTCCCAAGCATTAGTTTTCTATCACAAAATTAAATGTTCAGAAAAAAGCAGCATATTACGTAAGAGACCACAGACGAACGAAAAAACACAGTGAAGGCTGCTGGGTTTTGCTGCAAAAATAAGAAGCAAGTGTGAAAGTCAAAGTCTCCAGAAGAACTGTGGCTGGTTCTGCAAGATGCTCAATAAAACTTACCAGCTCATTTCCTTATAAAACTTCACTAATTGTTTTATTTTTATTATTTTGTCACACCAAATATTGACTTTGTTTCATTTAGTACTGTTTACTGCTCTTTACGGTATTTTTTTAATGTAAAAACATTTAATTTCATTATTTTGAAGGCATATTTGCTCTACAGCGTTTCTTTGCATGTGCCTAAAACTTTTGCACAGTACTGTATATATATATATATATATATATATATATATATATATATATATATATATATATATATATATATATATATATATATATATACACACATGATGATGAGCTTATAGACCAGCTTTTACCAGCATCTATACACGTGCACACACACACAAGGAGAGAGTGAGCATTCTGGGAAGGCACATCAATAATTTCAGTGCAGCACAGACAGTGCTGGAAATCTCCTGCTGCTAAATCTCACTCCCCACCAAGAGCAACAAAACAAACATTTGAATAAGCAGTGCGAGAGAGAAAACAGGAACATCAGGGACAGAGAACAGAGACACAGAGAGAGATTGTTAGACAGCAAGGGAGAGAGAGAGATGAGTTCTTGTCACCTCGACTCTGACGGGCAGCATTAGCATAAATGAAAACAGGACAATGGAAGCATCTGCGCTGCTCCATCAATCAACATGGCAGCCTTTGTCGCACCTTATTGTCACAGAGCTAAACAGGAACAGCCAGTCTGCGTGTGCCTCATTAGCATAGTACCTATCAGCGCTTCCTGGCTCACTCCAGATTATGAATAATTCTGCAGGTTCAGGGCATGCGGATCACAAGATGCTCTTACCAAAGAAGGATCCTTGTGACCTCATTCATTATGGAAATTAAAGGCTAGAGTTGACGTGGGCGAAAAGGATGGAAGGAAAGGAACCTCTATGACACCTGGTGACATGACTTTTAAAAAGCGGTTGCAGTAGTGAGCGTGGGGCAGGAATTGAGGGTGGACGAGATTCAGAAAAGCCAGATGCAGAGCAGCGTCTGAAAACACATTCAAAGTGGAGATGCTCCGATTTTTTTCTCTCTTTGGACTCACTCTAACGGTCTATAACTGCCTTTATGTCTGTTTGTAGCTCCCTTATGCTCCATCTGTTCATCTCTCTCATTTTCTCTCTCTCATTCCAGCTAATTGGGCAAATTTTTCTTTCTTTTCAGCTAATGACCACTTTTCTTATTGTCCACCATTAGTCAATATGCTGGCACTGGAAATGTCTATTTGTCTAGAGCCCTCCAACATGCAGAGCTTGAATTTTAACTGCCCATCACCAACTGGGAGTAAAAACTGACCCTGGTGTGTAACTCATTCAATTTATCAGCTATTATCAGCTTACTATGGGTATTATATGTATTGCTTACAGTTGTTTTATGTGCATGTACAGTTCCTTCACTCATCGTGACCATTCTATGGCTATTTTGTGATTTCTATATTGGTTATACATCCTTACATTACATTACATTACATTACATTCATGGCATTTGGCAGACGCCCTCATCCAGAGCGACTTACATTTATCTCATTTATCTCCTTACCTGATGGAAGCTTTCCTTGGCCCAATGTATTGACATTACATTCAGACAACTAATGACATAGTTGGTCTAAAAGGATCAGGTCAAATAGTGATGGAGCAGACAACATCTGAGAATCAGAATTATGAAAAAAATACTTCAGTGAAAAAAGCAGATTGTGAATGGACATAAATACCTAGGGTATGACTTAGTTAGCTAATGTTTTTGAAGACAAAAAAAAATACTTGTAGTGTGCAATGAATCTGAAACTTGCAAGGGATCCCATGCAAAGGATTTCGTTCACTGCACATTTTTGCCTTTTGATTGCATTTTAATAGAAACAGCTATTGATACAGAGTCTATCCTTTTTTCTCTCTAAAGATTGAAGCACTCACATGCTGAATGAGCCAAACTGGAGTCTGTTCATTTATCACACAGTGAATTAACAAATGAGGATGAAGGTTTACAAGGTTTACAATCTATGAATACAGCTTCCTGAATAAAGAAAAAGCTAAGACTAGTTTGGTATGCCTGGCTCTGTGGGAGTCATGTTCATGGTCAAGACTGGTTAAGACACTGCAACAAGCATCAACATAGATACACACCACATCCAGAGCATGTTCATGTTCAATCAAAAATCAGCTTCTGTGAAAGAGAGGGAAATAAAACCAGACTGGCACTTTCAGCGATTGACACTTTCCACTGCGCACACCTGTGGAAATCAAATCACATCCAGCTGTTTCAGAGGGCTTGAGTGCCTGTTTGACAGCACTGCTGAGACTGGTATGAAAATCAGTTTTTGGTAGATTTTCATTCATCTCAAGCAGTCATGATGTATCAGGATAATGCATATCACTGACACCAGGAGACTGTGAACAGAGAGACCTCATCTTTGTAGCCAGAGAGAAAAGTACAGGAGTGTAAAAGAGAGAGCAGGAGCTGTAGAATAAGGCAGTCTTTTGTAGGACACACTCTCATTTCAGTGCTGGTGGTGCTGTAGCTTTGATAAACACTGCACCAGATAATTGGATGATTACATCCTCTCTATAAAAGGAGTCAATAGCTGTGAAGAACTGTGGGTCCAGAAATAGGATGTTTATGGAATCAATACAGAGAAGTGCTCTGACTGAGGCGACAGCAGCGGAAAAACATGAGAGGTTCATTTAGAGGGGGAAAAAACTAAAACATCATAGAAAACAAGACACCTAATTTTACTCTTTCCCTCCATCCGAAGAATGGGTTCCCCTCATATGGCATCTGTTTTAATATTAATGAAAGCCCTGGGGTTCAGGAGGCCACTGCGACTGAAGTCCGCTCTAATTATCCCGGCTCTTCACTTGTTCCTGTCTGTGCCTTCTTCTCTCAAACAATGGCCGAGGTGGCAGGAGTCAGAGGTCATCAGATGAACTTTGTAATAGGCATTCTGGGAAGGAGAGAGGCGTGGCGTGACCTGAGATCCCCAGGGAATTGATCTCCTCAGCAGAATTTGAGAGCTGTCTTAGTGTCACGCACCAGAGCTTTCTTTCTACTCTTCCTCTTCTGGTATATTTTGTAATAGATACTTAGGTTGGGAACATTTCGCTGGCTAGATCCATCAAATAAAATGTTATTTAAAAAAAAAAAACAACAACAAAAAAAACATTCTTCTATTTTATCACTCAAAAGAACCTTTTTTTAACAGCCTTATTTTTAAGAGTGTAAATGAGGAGTTAACAGAAAATATAATTGAATATAAGTAATCTAATTGAATATGAATTTGGATACATTATCTGGATTATAAACAGATACAAATACAGATATGAATAGGAGCTGCACTGTTCTTTTTTTTTTTTTTTTTTGAGAAAGCTTGCCAGAAAGGTTTATAGGACATTTGGTTGAGACTAGTGGTGTGTATCAGGACTAGAAAGAGTGAGCTGTAGGTTTTTACTTTCCTGAAGGAGCCATGCTGTCTGGGTGGGAGGGGTATCCCCCGTCAATCACAGCCACACTAGTCAATCATGGGCATCTGTGAGCTCATGTGTGTGGAAGAGGGTGGATAGTGATTTCCTCAGTGTGTGTTATGCTACCCTGTGATGCAGCATGAGCAACAATTTAAAAAGATGTGGTTGGCTGGCTTCATGTGTCTCTGAGGAAGCTTGGTTAGTAGCTGTCGTGTGATAGGGCAGAGCTGGCTGGTAAGTGGTAACTGGCCAGACTAAATTAGGGAGAAAATGGGGAAGATAAAAACAAAGACCAATTATGAACTGAAGTGATGCAGCTGAGATTAAAGACCTGTCAGAGCCAGTATTCATACACCATTTCTTCCTCTGGCCTTTTTCCCCCAGTGTTTTCCTGTGGCGGCATTGTGATAGGGTCCATTTTAAAAAATCCAGTTTATGATACACCCATTTTTGATTTCCATCTGAATGCAAGTACAGACATCGATATTTGAAGGACTAATCAGATACAGATAGTGCCATTGTGTTACACCGATAGTATACACAGACATACACCAACAAAGATATATACTGTATATGGTAGTCCCATGTAGCTGGAGATGGACAACAATGTGTGAAGTGTTTGTTTCACTGTTTCATGGCTGACTTTGTCCAGCAGATATCCGTCTCTGCCCTTCTACTGTAGCCCCATTTTCCCTCCTTATGTGGCAGTCAGACTTGAGGAAAGTCTAACTAGTACTAATAAGGTTAGTAAATGGTGAAATGTACTAGCATTTATCCAGTTACTCAGGCATGTGTTAAGTCCATGCACTAGCCAAGTAGTTTTCTTTCAAGAGTGGCATGCATAAACACTGCACAACTTTTAAAAGTGCAGTTCATAATGTTAACTGCTTCTTAACTGATACTCTTAAATCGTTTTTCAAAATGTATTTATTTCAACAAAATCAGTTCACTGACCACAATTAAGCCAATTCAATATGTTTTGAAGCATGGTCTGAAGTATTCTTTCTGGACACTTTCACAAGAAGAGGTCGTTGTACTACTACACTGCAAATGAACAATTTGTGTGTGATGTGTAGAAAGAGGCAATTGTGGAAATGGTGTTGTCGTCCACAAAAACAGACCCACGTGAAAATCTAATCCAGTGACTATATCTTGTTCTGAAAAGCTCAATGTTGCCACTCAGAAGTTTGTTTCTATGTTGGACTTTAAGTCAAACTGATGCACAGAAATGCTCACACATGGGGGTACATATAGCCACTGAGATGTAACTGATGCAGTTCTGATCATTTTGGAAAGCTGAGTGTATTGACCTGCTTCAGTCAGATAATCTTTTTCTTGTAGCTGCAATATTTATAAGCATAATTTATGACCATCAGTAAAACCATGATGGAAAATTCAAAATCATCTGAAAAGTGATACCTACAAAAATGTTGATTATTTGTTTTTGATGGAATAATAAGGAATGACACTAGCCTGTCATATGTATCCTGGTTCCAGCAGACTGAGCCAGTCTGTGATCCCGTGGTGATAGATAAAACAGTAGCTATGTACTGGCTCAAAATTGGCAGCACTGCAATCACTAGTGTTCTGGTGGAATCTTGTTGCTGTTACTTACTAATGATAGCTAGCATCTCACCAATCCTGAAGTTTCGTTTGAACTATTTAAAATATTTTTGCCTAAAATTAAATTTCCATGTCTGTTCCTCTTGTATTGAGGTTGGTAATGAACACCTAAGCTGGGCTAATCTTGTGCATGGCAATATCCAGTGAAAATTCTCTATATGAAACAGACCAACTGTAACAGTCCAATTATGGAATGCAACTTTAAGGCATATTGTGTAGTGCATGTTATAAAATAATGCACATCGATCACCTGCTGTTGCTGTCAGAAAGAGCGAGACTGAATAGGAGATTTTTCTCTGCTGTGTAATAGCATTGAGCTTGTTTTAATTACAAAACTTGTGTAAGAACATTTATTACCCTTGTGAATAGTGATTAGTAGCATGCAGCCTGGCTTTTATGGTTGGTGTAACAAGTAAACAAGTAATGTGTGAACACTGTCGTAAATGGTGCATATGTGACTGCTTGCTAACCTGCTCACGGCACCCTGTGAAGAAGATGCAGCTTCATCGATCCTATCAAACCCATCGACTGAGTACGACAACACGTTGTTTCAAGTTGCCACGCAGGCCATTTTTTTAATTCTCTCTGCCTTGTGAATGAGGCAATTGGTACAAGCTCATATACAGCTCATATACTAGGAGTACATACTTAAACTCACTATTAGAAGTCCCCTGGTTTGATCTTGAGTTCCATCAGGGTTCTGTCTGTGTGGAGTTTCTGTGCATGTTCTCCATGTCCGTGTGGGTTCCCTCCAGACTCTCTGGTTTCTTCCCACCTCCCAAAAAGGAGGTGGATTGCCATTGGATGTTATATCACCCCTAGGTGTGAATGAGTGTGTGAATGTGTGTGCATGGTGCTCTGTGATGGATTGACACCCAGTGTTCCTGTATAGCTCAGGATCCAGTGACCCAGATCAGGATGAAGGGTTTTACTGAAGATGAATGAATGAATGAACAAACCGCATGGTGTATGCTCAGCTTTAATACACACAGTGGTGAAACATCCTGATGTTATCAGCAAACTGAAGGATGAGCTGATAAAAAAAATACTCTCCAGTATTATACTCTAACTGCTCTGTGCTGTTTATAAGTTGTTGTTTTTTTAAAATAAGAATATAATAAAGAATTAACAATGAAAGATTTGGGCTATGTGAGGCAATAAGGAAATCTGATTTTATTGCAGTTTTCTTTTTATAGGCAGCATTGGTACAGTTGCAATAGTGAAGACTATTCAAGGATATACTAGATGAATTGGGATGTGTTTCAAGGTTCTGTCATAAAAAAGTATATAACTATATAACTAATTCTCCTTTTTAGAATCTATTTTCATCTTTTACAGCTACATTCCTCCTGATCTACATAATTAATTAGAGCCTATTTCATGTTACAGGGTCTGTGATGCTTCAGTAGTATAAGGAAGAGTGGGCAGGGTGTTCATTAACAGTAGTTGGACAAGAGGCTCTATCTCCTTTTCTCTCCCTTTTGATTCTGTGAACTTTCTGATCTTTGCGATCGATGATGGCCTTGACTCTGTGCTATTCAGAATGAGCAGAACCAGCATCTCCTCATCTGTCCAGCCACTAATGGTCTCCCAGTCCGCTGTATCTCATATTTCTCTGTTCTATTCTCTCAGTGATCACAGCTCATTTAATGAAAAACTCAATTTAGGTTCTTCAGAGCAGAACGTTGAAAAAAAAAAAAAAAATCTTTATATTTAGCAAATGCATCAGCCATGCCTCAAGCAGAAAAAGCAATCATTTCTTCAAGCCAACACAGGAAAGAAAAGTCCTCTAACATGGATTTTGGACTTGCATATAGAAGCACAAAAACTGCATTAATTAGCAATACATCTGCATACAGTGTGTAAACCTTCCTGCTCTCTAAATGCCAGAGAACAGCTGAGCATCAGGTTTCATGTCCGAGAAGTGCTTTTCACATGTGCCTATAAAATCAGAAATTATTTTTTTTAATCAATGGCATGTCTGTGTTAAGAATCAAATGCAAACTCCTTATAAGGTTAAAAGGCAAGGGGCTGCTGCTTTCTTTGCAATGAGAAGTGTAATTATTTTTGATAATTAGCAGGATGGTACTTTGTGGTATAAGTCCAGATCTGCCAACCTTCACTATTTTGTGTTGAAGATCCACAGTTCTAGAAACCATAGAAATAAATCTACACTAGTAACCTTGTAACTGGTGCTCTCATCTGGACTCGATTTTCCCACTTAAACGATGTACTTATGTAGCATGCTTGCTTTCTATCAAGCCAAATGGAAAATGTTCATTTATTCATTAATTCAATCATCTTCAGTATCCAGAGTCTATTTGGATTTCAGAGAATTCACCCTGGGTGGGACCCCAGTGCATTGCGAAGAACCATACGCACACACATGAACAATTTACTGTAGCCAATCCACCTACATGCATGTTTTCTGGAGAGTTCAGAAGAACCCAGTGAACCTGTAGGAAACACGAACATGGGGCGAACATGCATAACTCCATACAGACAGTAACCAGAGCTTAAAAACCCTGGAGCTGTGAGGTGGCTGTGAGGTGTTCATTAATGTTACATAAAATATATCAATATAAATTTGATGTAGTGAATATTAGATAAGTATGCACTCACCATCCATTTTATTAGGAACACCTGTATGCCAGCTCATTTAGAATCAGAATGAATAAAGGCAGGTATGTTTACACATACGAGGAATTTGTTTTAGTGACAGGAGCCCCACAGTGCAACAGAATGACAGTGACAAGACAGGACACAGACAATAAAAAGAATAATATAAAAATAGACAAAATAGACAATAGACAAAAAAGCAAAACACAAAAATATAATATAGACAGTTATGTATGTGCAGGTATAATATGTGCAAATTTGAAATGCAAATAAGTATGTGTGTTAAATAGATAATGTATATAGTGTTGTGTGTTCCAAGATTATTGTTAAGTGTTCATGAGATGGATTGCCTGAGGAAAGAAACTGTTCCTGTGTCTGGTCATTCTGGTGCTTAGTGTTCTGTAGCGTCGACCAGATGGCAACAGTTCAAAGAGGTAGTGTGCTGGATGTGAGGGGTCCAGAGTGATTTTGCTAGCCCTTTTGTTCGCTCTGGATGAGTACAGTTCTTGGAGAGAAGGGAGGGTTGTACCAGTGATTCGCTCAGCAATCCGGACTATCCGATGTAGTCTTCTGAGGTCAGATTTGGTAGCTGAGCTGAACCAGACAGTTATAGAAGTGCAGAGGACGGATTCGATGATGGTGGAGTAGAACTGTTTCAGCAGCTCCTGTGGCAGGATGAACTTCCTCAGCTGGCGAAGGAAGTACAGCCTCTGCTGGGCCTTTTTCACAATGGACTCAATGTGATTGTCCCACTTCAGGTCCTGAGAGATAGTGCCTAGGAACCTGAATGTCTCCACTGTTGTTACAGTGCTGTTCATGATGGTGAGTGGGGGAAGAGCAGGGGGGTTCCTCCTGAAGTCCACGATCATCTCCACAGTTTTGAGCGTGTTAAGCTCCAGGTTGTTAAGACTGCACCAGACAGACAGCTCTTTAACCTCCTGTCTGTAAGCAGACTCGTCTCCGTCCTGAATGAGGCCGATGAGTGTGGTGTCATCTGCAAACTTCAGGAGCTTGACAGAGGGGTCTTTAGATGTGCAGTCATTGGTGTAGAGGGAGAAGAGCAGTGCTGGTCGGACAGGTGCTGGATGAGAATTTTCCCAGCCTCTTGTCTTGTCATTTACACAGTTATCCAATCAGCCAATCATGTGGCAGCAGCACAATGCATACAATCATGCAGATACAGCTCAAGTGCTTCATTTAATGTTCACATCAAACATCAGAATGGGGAAAAAATGTCTCTCTGTGACTTTAACCGTGGCATGGTTGTTGGTACCAGATGGGCTGGTTTGAGTATTTCAGAAACTGCTGATCTCCTGGGATTTTCACATACAACAATCTCTAGAGTTTACACAGAGTGGTGCGAAAAACAAAAAACATCATGTGAGCGGAGATTCTGCAGGCTGAAACTTGTTGATGAGAGAGATCAGATGAGAATGACAAGACTGTTTTGAGCTGACAGGAAATCTAGTAACTCAAATAATCACTCTTTACAACCATGGTGAGCAGAAGAGTATCTCAGGATGCACAACTTCAAACCTTCAGGTGGATGAGCTACAACAGCAGAAGACCACATAGGTTCCACTCCTGTCAGCCAAGAACAAGAATCTGAAGCTGTCATGGGCACAGACTCACCCAAACTGGACAGTTGAAGACTGGAAAAAGACCAGGGGATTTTTTTTTTTCTAATCTTCTACCATGCCATAGTTAAAGTCACAGAGATCACATTTTCCCCCATTCTGGTGTTTGATGTGAACATTAACTAAAGATCTTGATCTGTATCTACATGATCTTATGCACTGCCCTGCTGCCACATAACTGGCTGATTGGATAACTGTATAAATTAGTAGGTGTACAGGTGTTCCTAATAAAGTGGTGAGTGTAGTTACCATAAGTTAACTATATTTATTAGGAATGCACAAAAATTTTGGCCACCAAAATCACATGAAAAATTGTCAAAAAGATGCTTTCGGTTTTCAGATGAAAAAAAAAAAAAGGCTGAAAATTTAGACCAAAAAAGATTAAATAGGCCTACAGCAAAGTGTCAAAACAAATCATTTACAAATTAATTTAATGCAATGATGATGAGTGAGTGCAGATGCATTAAACAATGGCTGTAAAAAAATGCTGGCAATGTGGAACAATTTCACAGTTTCTATGAGGGACATGTAGACAAGCAATTTATGATACGTTGTTAGTATTTAGTGCGTTTTTACTCAATCATGACACAGGATTAAAGCTTATTCCTCTTTAGGGTTGGCAGATCTACAGCTCTGTTTGTCTGAGTAAGCTGATTCTGTAGTTATAATCCCACACCATGACCTATTTGAAGGCCAGTTAATATAAAAATTAATATAGTATATAAATTAATGATCCATCATATAATGTCAAGCTGTAAGTTACATTATATTTTTGCATGACCTAAAGGAGTAGATGGGTTTCATAACAGCACACAGCAAATCTCTTATAAGGCTCATGTCATTCTTTACATGTTAGATTATATTACATACAGTAAAAGATGGAAATGAGGTAATGACGTCAAATACGTCAAGGCTTCCAGTGTGTTCCAAATCCAACAACACACTAAGACAGAAACTTTATCCAAAGGAGCAGACATAAAAACACAAGTGGAGCAGCATAATAACCAGAGCAGTGAGAAATGTAGAGACAGTGGTGAAAGAAATAACAGCTACTTCATTAGCAGTTCATAAGGTCACAAAAAGTAGTGATAGTCATTACACAGGTTAAAAAATAAATAAAATAAAAAAAACAAAAAAAAAAAACCCCTCTTCTAAATTTATTCCCTGATAAAAGTTGAAGTACAGCTTATTTTTTCACTCAAGTTAAAGTGGAAAAGTATTTTTTTTTTTTTTTAAATAAAAGAAAAGAAAGATTCACAAAAGAAAAAGATGTCTGTCTCTAATACACACTTATTTTAGTTCCTGATAAAGAATTATTGCCCTTTCCACTAAGGAATGTGGGAAAACATTAGCTAAGACTAATCAATAACAGCTTTATTCCTAATTTGTTAAGTAGCATGATAATAACTTTGATATAAATTAGCTGAATGCGAATAGCTGCCACGATAAATAGAAACTGTATACAGCAACAGATAGATTACTGTGATAAGTATTAGGTCTCTGTCACATCTGTGAAAGTTTAGATTTGTTAGTTATCTGATTATAGAGAAATGTAGTGATGTAGTGTTTGAAAATATAGTGAGTAGAAAGTAGAGGTTTTTCTTTTAAAAAGTAGTCAAATGTCAACTGTATTAGGAGAATGAAAATCTCAAGCATATTTATTTATTCAGTCATCTTCAGTAACTGCTGGTCCCAACACAGGAGGGAAAATTTCCTCTTGGTCAGGGTTTAGCTGTCCACCTGAAGGATGTTCCTTCGATGAAAACAACATACACAATATGGATAAAGAGATCAACAAAGTTGAAAGAGGACTCCATCTCTGAAGAGAGGTGGGAGGTGTGCGGCATTGTTTTCACCTACTCACAGTGCCATTTTGACATGTTTATCCTGGCACGTTCACACCAATTCACACCTCCACACCGAGGTTTCATGTCAATCTCATAATGTAACAAGTGTGAATCACACAAAGTGCTTAAATACTGTAGCAGAGATGTTCCTATCATGCAGAACTGATACAATGGAGCAGCTTTTCTGGGGATTTAAGCACTGTTTTTACTTAATGTAATTAGACACACCTACCTTCATGGTGCACTTTGTATAAAATCCCTGGATTTTTATTCATCTTCATCATGCACATCATGATCCTTTTCTGTGCCTTATGAGAACAGCACACTGATATGCCAATGTGTTAGTGTCACTGCTGCTGTGAAAAAAAAATAATAAAAATGCTACACCACCAAAACAACAGCTGGTGAGTAATGTTCCTATATTGGTCCCGTTCCATGATGGATTGGATGAGAGTGTGTCTGGCAAATTGTGCTAACAAGGGGCAATAGAGGGCAATAGTGTAAAATGTGCACCTATATTGTAGCTGTACTGGATGAAATGGCCCATTCCAATGAGGGTTTCATATTGTTTTCTATTATATTGTATTTACTATAAATCACTTGGAGCCTCATAGTGCCAATGGCATATTCTGGGTTTGGAAAATACATGAGTAATTGTACTTCATTACTATACTTAATCATTTTTATCATTTTTGCATATTCATACTTTACTTGAATATTATTGAAATTGAATACATGTACTTAATTACATATCCAAGAAAAAAAAATATTTTGTACTTCTTACATTTTTATTTAGACCTTCAAAATACTTGTTACAAATACCAAAGGTCTCTTCAAGAAGGCTCTCATTCAGTCAATGACTGCACACTATATATCAATCAAATGGGCTCAGTGTAGCATCCAATCATTTCAGTTTAGCACGCAATAATATTCAACAACATAAAACACATCAAGAATCATGCCAATTCATTATCTGCGGTTACCTTCTCATGCTACACAATGTAGTTATCTCTACAGCTATCCATGTGCGTTTGGAAATGAATAAACCACTGGACTGCAGTGTAGCTCTTTAAGATGAGCACTCCTGACACTCCCTCAGTAAAATGTTTCAATATGCTTGAGTTAGAAAAGACATATAAAATGCAATTTTTCTTTCCCTCCCCAGACATTATGAACTCCATTTAATTTGAACAAGCATGTTTGGGCTAATTTACCAGTGTTAGATGGCTGTATTTGACTAAGTTAGCCTATTTTCTTTGCTAATTACAGGTTAGACTAGCATTGATTCCAGTAGCTAATATGATAGGCATCAAGTCAAATTCTAGCTAATGGTAATTATTGGTTTTACATGATAATTTACTTCTGATTAATTCATCCTCAAAGTACATAGCATTGGTCATTTACCTTTTTAGATTTTAATACCCGAGTACATTCTTTCACTTGAGTACATTTTTGGCTGGATACTTTTAAGTTCAAGTTTTAATTGAATGAGATTTTGACACATAATCTATACTTAAGTATAATGTCTCAGTACTTTTTCTACCCTTGGACATATCAAATCATTTTATATGAATCAATCTGCTGAATTATTCGTGAGAACACTGATATTCAATGTTTGAGAGGCGAGTCCAAACATTTGAACAGTTCTTCTGTACCAGGTGATTTCAGGTCAATTCAGTCTTAGCTCAGAATACATATATAATGGAATGCAGAATTTCTCTAACTCAAGTAGACATGCCTAACACAGGTAAATTGTGCAACATTTTCTACCTACTCAGCTTCTGCCAAATCTCTCAACGCAGCAAAACATCTTTCATTGGTGTTAGCCTTTGCCTGCTGAGAACTAAGCCAGATGACAGAAATGAATTTTCTCATTTTCTTTCTGCTGACATTGAGTAAGACACCAGCATAAATCAAATCAAATAAGAGCCATTTTCATCTCAATTTCAGTTTCAAGGCTGCAGCCATGAATGTACAATAAATGTGGTGATTTTTCAAATGATGAAATAAAAGTTAGGACTTAACCTTTCATACTCATCACTCTTTACAGTCCACTCTTAAGAACAATTTAGAGTGCAAGACCTCAAGTGACACTGATTTTAAAGTCACTTTTTAAGAATAGCAGGTCTTGGAAATGGAAATTTATTACCGAAATTGCTGCTCACCCCAAAAATGATAAGGCATAAATACAGAGAGGCTAAGGTGACAGTCAGCACAATAGAAGTGGCCTGAACAGGACTGGGACCCTTACATCCCCTCAACTGCTCACGCACTCCTATCAGCCCACCCAGAGTCTCAAAATAGCAGCCATCTGGGTAACGACCCGAAACTTTAGCCACTGTCCTAGCACCTTCATTTATGTGAACTTGTCCAACACAGACAGCCACATCACCTAACTTATATGTCTCTGAGATGACAGCTTCACAAGGATATTTGCTCTGAGCTTCAAAGAGCTGGATTACAGCCAGCTCTCAAATGTCACAAAGTTAGAACTCCTGCAGGGTCTGGAAGAAGCAGACTATGTGATCTCTGATCCAATAAAAAAAAGAGAAAAGATGAATTACCAGATATTCACTTTTTAGCTGCAGGTGGTATTCGCTTTCAGAGGGTGGATGTTATTTGAAGATACAGCTGCAATGAAAAGAGGGAGTGAGTAAAAGGAGGCCAGGTATGAAATCGGCTCTTCAAGCTAGGCGCTTCCACACCATCTCTTCTAACTTTGTCCCTAGAACTGTTTATTCATTTGTCAGCTGCACCTGGGCTTAATTCATACTTATATTTATTCCAGTGTTGTTGTTGTTTTTAAGTAGTGTGTGCTTAATAATTCTAGCTTATATACTGGAGCTTTAGTTCTAGTTCTGAACTGTTGTATAATTATGAATCTTTTTCTGTCCAAACCTTGCCTGCCTACTCATGTTCACTATAGAAAAGCCCTAAATAAAGCAAATTTCTACTTCCATGCTACTGCCTAGATTTCATAAATGCTCGAATCTTACACGTCTAATTGCTTTCCAAGTCAAAGTCCTTCTTTCCTGTCAAAGGTAATTACACAGCCTTCAGAAACTTATTAACAAAGATTCATTAATTCTACTAATCCTGACTAACTGAGCCTGGTTGTGATGATAAATTTCATATTTGCAAGTTCAATCAAGCTCAATTCAAGTTCAAATTCATCTGTTAGAGGTATAGCATGCTGATGAAAGGGGACATGAAAATGTTCTCCCTTTTGTTTGTGCTGCCATTTAAACCTTGTAACTCCATTCATCCATCAATTTTCTGTACTGCTTATCCTACACGGGGTTGCGGGGAGCCTGGAGCCTATCCCAGGGGACTCAGGGCACAAGGCGGAGGACCCCCTGGACAGGGTGCCAACCCATTGCAGTGCACAATCACACACACATTCACACACTACAGACAATTTGGAAATGCCAATCAGCCTGCAATGCATTTCTTTGGACTGGGAGAGGAAACCGCCAAAGCACAGGGAGAACATGCAAACTCCACACACAGGGCAGAGGCAGGATTCGAACCCCCAACCCAGAAGGTGCGAGGCAAAGGTGCGAACCACTAAGCTGCCTTGTCCCCTACCTTATAACTCTTAAAAAAATAAACATTATTTTAAAGCAATTTTCAACATTGAATTTAAGAAAACATACCTTTAGCCTTTAATAATTTGCCTTAACCCATCTCAAGAAGCTATCTAATTTTTTATAAGGTTTCTTTACAATGGCTACATTTTGTTTTTAAATCAGTAACATGTTTGAAAGTAACAGATTTGAGTGTTTTAGCATGGATTTAGCAAATGTACAAATATGGTAAAGCAGCATCCCTGTTAATGGAATGTGGACATTAAGGACATTCTAATGATTTCTTTACATTTATTTGTTTAATAATTTGAGTAGTAGGATTGTGTTTTCAAAGTAAAAGAATGAGAAAACTTTTCTTTTTTTTCCATGATCTTCAGGAAATTCAGATACAACTTCCGGTTGAAACTGTGAAGTATTCCAACCGTGAATATGTTCAGGCAACAGGCTTGAGTGAATGATGTGGGACACACTAAAATGTACATTCCCAACTGGTTTTACTTCTATATGTTGAACATCATGTCGCGACTCAGCACTACACTAAAGTTGTTTATCATATCTAGTACTGTGCAAAAGTTTTAGGCACATGCAAGGAAATGCTGTAGAGCAAAGATGCCTTCAAAATAATGAAATTAAATGGTTCTACATTTAAAAAAATATGGTAAAGAGCAGTAAACAGTAGTAAATGAAACAAAGTCAATATTTGGTGTGACAAAAAAATAAAAATAAAAATAAAAATAGTAGTCTCCGGTACAATTTGTGCAGTTTTATAAGGAAATGAGCTGGTAAGTTTTATTGAGCATCTTGCAGTACCAGCCACAGTTCTTCTGGAGACTTTGACTTTTACACTTGCTTCTTATTTTTGCAGCAAAACCCAGCAGCCTTCATTGTGTTTTTTTGTCCCAAAAGTGTCTCTTACATAATATGCTGCTTTCTTTAATGACATACAAACATTTTTCTGTAACATTTAATTTTGTGCTAGAAAACTAATGTTTTGGAATCTAAAATGTTTTTTTTTTTTTGTACTGACTTGATAATGTAGACGTCATAAAATAAAAAATCTATAACAAAGTTTGTCCTTAAAAAAATGGTGCCTAAAACTCTTGCACAGTACTGTAGAAGCATGGGTTAAATTGGGCCGGGGCCGTTAGCACATAGGCTTACGAATTCCCTTGTACATTTTCAACAATATATATATATATATATACACACACACATATACAGGTGCATCTCAATAAATTAGAATGTTGTGGAAAAGTTCATTTATTTCAGTAATTCAACTCAAATTGTGAGACTCGTTTATTAAATAAATTCAATGCACACAGACTGAAGTAGTTTAAGTCTTTGGTTCTTTTAATTGTGATGATTTTGGCTCACATTTAACAAAAACCCACCAATTCATTATCTCAACAAATTAGAATACTTTATAAGACCAATAAAAAAAACATTTTTAGTGAATTGTTGGCCTTCTGGAAAGTATGTTCATTTACTGTACATGTACTCAATACTTGGTAGGGGCTCCTTTTGCTTTAATTACTGCCTCAATTCGGCATGGCATGGAGGTGATCAGTTTGTAGCACTGCTAAGGTGGTATGGAAGCCCAGGTTTCTTTGACAGTGGCCTTCAGCTCATCTGCATTTTTTGGTCTCTTGTTTCTCATTTTCCTCTTGACAATACCCCATAGATTCTCTATGGGGTTCAGGTGTGGTGAGTTTGCTGGCCAGTCAAGCACACCAACACCATGGTCATTTAACCAACTTTTGGTGCTTTTGGCAGTGTGGGCAGGTGCCAAATCCTGCTGGAAAATGAAATCAGCATCTTCAAAAAGCTGGTCAGCAGAAGGAAGCATGAAGTGCTCCAAAATTTCTTGGTAAACAGGTGCAGTGACTTTGGTTTTCAAAAAACACAATGGACCAACACCAGCAGATGACATTGCACTCCAAATCATCACAGACTGTGGAAACTTAACACTGGACTTCAAGCAACTTGGGCTATGAGCTTCTCCACCCTTCCTCCAGACTCTAGGACCTTGGTTTCCAAATGAAATACAAAACTTGCTCTCATCTGAAAAGAGGACTTTGGACCACTGGGCAACAGTCCAGTTCTTCTTCTCCTTAGCCCAGGTAAGACGCCTCTGATGTTGTCTGTGGTTCAGGAGTGGCTTAACAAGAGGAATACGACAACTGTAGCCAAATTCCTTGACACGTCTGTGTGTGGTGGCACTTGATGCCTTGACCCCAGCCTCAGTCCATTCCTTGTGAAGTTCACTCAAATTCTTGAATCAATTTTGCTTCACAATCCTCATAAGGCTGCGGTTCTCTCGGTTGGTTGTGCATCTTTTTCTTCCACACTTTTTCCTTCCACTCAACTTTCTGTTAACATGCTTGGATACAGCAATCTGTGAACAGCCAGCTTCTTTGGCAATGAATGTTTGTGGCTTACCTAGTGAACCAAACTGAGAGATCATTTTGAAGGCTCAGGAAACCTTTGCAGGTGTTTTGAGTTGATTAGCTGATTGGCATGTCACCATATTCTAATTTGTTGAGATAGTGAATTGGTAGGTTTTTGTTAAATGTGAGCCAAAATCATCACAATTAAAAGAACCAAAGACTTAAACTACTTCAGTCTGTGTGCATTGAATTTATTTAATACATGAGTTTCACAATTTGAGTTGAATTACTGAAATAAATGAACTTTTCCACAACATTCTAATTTATTGAGATGCACCTGTATATCTTTTCATGGGACAACACTGACGAAATGACACTTTGCTACAATGTAAATTAGTGAGTGTACAGCTTGTATAACAGTGTAAATTTGCTGTCCCCTCAAAATAACTCAACACAGAGCCATTAATGTCTAAACCACTGGCAATAAAAGTGAGTACACCCCTAAGTGAAAATGTCCAAATTGGGCCCAAAGTGTCAATATTTTGTGTGGCCACCATTATTTTCCAGCACTGCCTTAAACCTGTGGGGCACGGAGTTCACCAGAGCTTCACAGGTTGCCAGTGGAGTCCTCTTCCACTCCTCCATGACGACATCACAGAGCTGGTGGATGTTAGAGACCTTGCACTCTCCATCTTCTGTTTGAGGATTCCCCACATATGCTCAATAGGGTTAGGTCTGGAGACATGCTTGGCCAGTCCATCACCTTTACCCTCAGCTTCTTTAGCAAGGCAGTGGTCGTCTTCGAGGTGTGTTTGGGGTCGTTATCATGTTGAAATACTGCCCTGCGGCCCAGTTTCTGAAGGGAAGGGATCATGCTCTGCTTCAGTATGTCACAATACATGTCACAGTACACTCCCCAGTGCCGGCAGCACTCATGCAGCCCCAGACCATGACACTCCCACCACCATGCTTGACTGTAGGCAAGACACACTTGTCTTTGTACTCTTCACCTGGTTGCTGCCACACACACTTGACACCATCTGAACCAAATTTTATCTTGGTCTCATCAGACCACAGGACATGGTTCCAGTAATCCATGTCCTTAGTCTGCTTATCTTCAGCAAACTGTTTGCGGGCTTTCTTGTGCATCATCTTTAGAAGAGGCTTCCATCTGGGACAACAGCCATGCAGACCAATTTGATGCAGTGTGCGGCGTATGGTCTGAGCACTGACAGGCTGACAGGCTGACTGATATAATAAAATATTTACAAAAATGTGTGGGGTGTACTCACTTTTGTGAGATACTATATATATATATATATAAAAGAAATTGAAATAGTTCAACACAACAAATGCTTCAAGTGGTTTCCCAAAATTCAACTGAAAATGCAACATATAATGACTTCTCAACCCCCTGAATACAATCCCTCACAACAGCACAAATATGCAAAACAAGTGTTGTCTCAAGCACACTTGATGCAACTAATCAAGGGCTTCATTAGTTGCACCAGGTGTGCTTGAGCTAGAACACATGAAATAACTGAACTGGCTAGGGGAAGAAAATACATGAAATACCTGCACAGGGCAGAAAAAGGAAGCTATCAACAGCTGCAACCAGATTTCTGAGAAGTCAGGTTGTGAAAAACCCTCAAGTGACTGCAAAAGACCTGCAGCAAGACTTGGTGGCAACAAGCACTGAGGTTTCAGTGAGCACAGTATGGTGTGTACTAAACGCAGAAGGTTTCCATGGCAGAACTCCAAGACGTACACCACTACTGACCCAAAAGCACAAGAAAAGTTGGCTCAAAATCATATAAATAAGCCACAGAAGCTGTTCTGTGGAGCAATGAAACAAAACTGGAACTTTTCGGCACAATGGATCAGCGGTATGTCTGGAGAAAGAAGAATCAAGAAAGAACACTCTGTCCACAGTCAAGCATGGTGGTGGTTCGGTGATGCTCTGGGGCTGCTTTGCATCCTCTGTCACTGGAAACCTGCAGTGTGTGGAAGGCAAGATGGATTCATTGAAGTATGAGGAAATCCTAGGAGAAAACCTCATGCCGTCTGTGAGGAAGCTGAAGCTTTGGCATCATTGGACCTTCCAACAGGACAATGATCCCAAGCATACCTCAAATTCTACCAAGACTTGGTTGCAGAAGTCCTGGAAGATTCTACAGTAGTTATCCATCACAGTCACCTGACTTGAACCCCATAAAAAATCTCTGGTGGGATTTGAAGAAGGCAGTTGCAGCACGCAAACCCAAGAATATTACTGAACTGGAGGCCATTGCTCATGAGGAATGGGCTAAGATTCCTCAGGAATGCTGCCAGAAGCTGGTGTCTGGTTAGATAGAGATTATGCATCTCGTTTGCAGCAGGTCATAACAGCAAAAGGGTGCTCTACTAAGTACTAAAGATGCTTGCCATGTAGGGGTTGAATAATTATGAAACTGGAGAAGTCATTATAAGTTGCACTGTCAGTTGAATTTGGGGAAACCACTTGAAGCATTCATTGTGTTGAACCATTTCAATTGCTTTTGTTTGATTTGTTCACTGCAAACAGCTGAAAGTCTGTAAATTTTGACAATAAACCTGATTTGCATTGGAGGTTGAATAATTTTGATTGCAACTGTATATTACACCTTTCTAGTTCTTACTAATTCAAGCAATGATTCAAAAGCGTTGCCTTTGTAGCACATAATAAATGAGGTCTGCTTCAAAAAATCTTCGACTGCATCATTCACAGGGCAATTTGAGTGATGGTTATGCTCCCGCCACTTTGGCGTGAAGTGTACGTAAGGTTTCACTTAATTTATGTTTTCTTGCACTCGTATTATACAAGACTGTAAGTTGCAAGTTCATTCCTACCGATGATCTGATCTCAGAGGTAAAAGATATGAGTGAGGTAAAAGATTCAGTTTCAGAGGTAAAAGATATGAGTGAGGCAAAGAGGAGGAAGCTTACAGACTTCAAAAGGTATGCTAGGTCTGCATTAGTCACTACTGAGTCACTACTTAACATGTACAGTAAGCTACCTGTTTGTTGCCACAGGGTGAGATTTGTGAAGCAGAAGCCTATGCTTATGAAAAGTTTTCATTCGTGAAAATAAATCACAAAATTTGGAACTTGACCCCTAGGTCTTCTGAACACTTAATTTTTTCTCAGGTATGCTAGCTTACTAGCATGTTCTAACGCCTACAACGCCTGCTGTTCTCGAGTCCGTTTCATATCATATGGTGTCAGGGGCGGACTGGCCATCTGGAGCACCGGGAGTTTTCCCGGTGGGTGGCTGGACAATGTGGGCTGGCCCTTTGCTACATAAATATAAAAAGAATGAATGATAGTACATTTATGTATTCTGTCGGCCCAGGCGAATGCCCACACGGCCAACATGACTCAAAATGATTAATCTATTTAGCAGGCTCTGGCTCATTGCAGCAGTCTAACAGCGCTCGCCAATGTTAAAATGTTTGAGATGGCCAATCAAATCAAAGAAGGAGGGGTTCACTGTTTACAGAAATCAAGCAGTAATTCAGTGCGGCGCTTTTTAACGCTTGAATAATGCAAGGTAAGATGTAAGGAGCTGAACATGACTTGGCTGAATACAGCAATATTTGCCAACTGTATAAAATTAAAATGCTAAATAGGGTGGCCATCTGTCCAATTTTAGGTTGGACAGTCCGGTTTTAAAATACCATGTCCGTCTATCAGCAGAGCCTTGGGCCAGACGTTCATTTGTCCTCCTTTTAAGATCATCACTATTGTATACTTTATCCAGTGGTAGCCTATATAATAAATAAATAAATAAATAATTACCGGTTACCGCTCTGTGCTAGACAGTCCAGGATCACTTTTTAGTCCTAGTCCACCCCTGTATGGTGTATTCAAATGATTTAATCTTTTTTGTTTTGACAGACAAATGCCAACCTTTCTTATATCCGATAAAAAAAAATTATTTGATATAAAAGTGCCAAACTGAGTAGACGAGCTAATTCTAGGGTTAGCATTCTAGCCAGCATCTAGAATGATTTTGATCAGCATTTTAGTGTTCATAGCAGAGGGCTCTCTCAACTCAAAGTGCACCCCTTGACAGCCTGAAACCATAGAGGCCCCCCCACCCAAAATGGGCCACTATAATAAATGCAAAAATATAATCTTGAGTAAGTGAAATTTAGCTACCCTAACAAATAAAACAAACACTAATCCAAATATATGTGTTTGTTGAGTGTACTCAATTTATACACTCAAAATGCACAACAATCAAATGCAAAAACATAACAATGAGATTTAACAAGAACAGAGCTGAAATCATAGCCTGTGTAAATCAATGGGAAACCTGAGTGTGTGATTTCAATTTGATAAGTGTCTCAAAATCAGGATGGCCCAAATCTGTGTTGTCTAGCTGGAGTGCATTATAGTGACTTGCCTTAATGTGTGTAACCGTCTGGTGCTTTATGTCCTTAGACATATCTTGTATTCTCCTCCTTATGATGCCATTTGAGATTTTTTTTTCAACTGATTTGTGGCATTTTTTGTGCAGAGGATCTCTCTGGTCATGTTGACTGCAGAGGATAAAACAAGATCCTCTGTAACTGTGTGGACCTTTTTGCATTTTGCAATGTGATGAGTGAGTCTGCTTTTGAAAAACTGAACACGCTTGTATTTATGGCTTGAGTGTTTTATCTCTAAATGCCATTTGAATTTGAATGATTTCATGCTTTCTGCAGACATTAACTCACCACACAAAACACACTGTGGTCTGCACAAACCATGATTGTCTTCTGTTTAACTAGATCCATTTATAGCCTTTTATAGGAATAGGAGGGAATTTCACTCGTTTATCAATGTTACCACCAATTGTTTACAGAAGAATTGATGCTAAAATTGACAGAATTTGATTGGATCCACAAATTGACATGCCTGAATATTTTATTGGCTATAACAACAGCTATGGGGAGAGTTCCTTTTTTAAAAAATAAATTTAAAAAATGAACTATAATTTGCTTTATTGTCATATTTTTCCATGGTTTTTTTTCTTCATTTTGTTTAATCATATGCATTTAGCAACATTTTTTTTTTCTTCCCAGCAGTCCTCGACCTAATCATAAAGGGCTCCGCGACTCACCAGTTGAGTAACACTGCTGTAGTTTATTATTTATGAATGTTTTTGAGTTGTTTATCGGAAATATAAGGTTGTTGTAAAAGAACACTTTATCTATGATCAAAATGTCCTTTAAACACTTTAGCATATTATTTAAATGTAATTTCAGTGGGACACAAATGGCACGATCATTGAATCATCCTCCCGCGTGGAAGTGGCAGAGCTCTGGCAAACTGGTTTATAGCAGAAATACAGTATCTATTTCTCAGAATAAAATAATGCAAGTGGAACGATAGGTTCAGCAGTGCAAATGAGGACACTGTGCTTCAGTAGCTTTAGCTCAATCAACACTAAACCGGGGCTGCCATTTAAAATGGGAACGTAGTCAGACCGTGATACTTCTCTTTTTCATAAAAAGCCTCTTCAACAAATTTGGACACAGCAAGTGACCTGGAAACAATGGGGTTTTTTTTAACTTAATAAAATTGCCCAATTTGTAGTGACTGTGGAAAGAAAATGGATGCAGTTGCTGAAGTCAATGAACATGAGCACAGGCAATTTAACTAGCTGCTCAGGAAGCCTCCATTTGAATAAAGCCCTATAGGCTTCCCACAGACAACACAGATGCTGATGTCTGGGAACAGTTTATTTTAGATGAAAGAGGGAATTGCTACATGACCTGATTCTATTTTTCCACAGGCATGATCTGCAATATTGAAATAAGGACTGAGAGCAGAATTAAGACTTCAGGTTTCCCCTCTGAGCGTTCCTTGGGCAACAGTGCCCTATATCTGATTACCAGCACCTTACCCTTGTTCCTAAGCAGAAACCCATGATAACTACCTACTATCAACTTCCTAGAATAGCTTCATCTAAAAGCTTTCAAGCTCAGCTCTCCATGGAGTACTTGTCTTTAAATATGTTTTTTGAGATATTTCAGTGATGCAGTGTCAAGTGCTCTTGGAAATACAAGGAGCAATATTGGATATGGCAGCTAAAGGAAATAAGTGAATGCCAATAGATTGCTAGCAAATGGAAACTAGTAACAGGAATTCTGTCTCTTTTCAGTGAGGCAGATCATTTGCTCACTGATATGAGCCAACTCACTTACAATCGCTCCAATACAGCTCACTGCCATTTTTCTTCTGAATTGAATGAAATCTGACCTCACCTTCTAATTAAGAACATTTTCCACTTTTAGAAACCTATTTAAATAATTGTCAAATCAGCAAGGTACTACAGATGTGAATTGCTTAATGCCGTAATCATAATATGTTATTGTTCCTGTTGTGTCTGAGCATCATTAAGAAGATTAATTTCCATTTATCTTGATAATTGAACCACCCCACCACCACACAATCCAGCACCACCCCTTAATATACTTGACTACATACATCTTCAACAAGCAGTGCAGCAGATCCTCCCTGCCAAACACAGGCTATGTTTTTCCAAACTTCAGTTGACCAGTTTTGATGAGCTTGTGCCCACTGGAGCCTCAGATTCCTGTTCTTTGCTGACTGGAGTGGAACCTGGTATGGTCTTCTGCTGCTGTAGCGCATCTGCCTCAAGTTTTGATGTGCTGTTCTGTTCTGTGTATTTATTGTCCTGCACTCATCTCAGACTGTTGTGCATTGCACTTTATGTTGTCTTGCGTAATGTTCTGTGTTGCACCATGGTCCTGGAGAAACAACAGTTCGCTCCAATGTATATAAGCTATATAGAGGAATAACAACAAAAACCCACTTGACTTGACTTGACTTGTTGTGTGTTCTGAGATGTTTTTCTGTTCACCACAGTTGCAAAGTGTGGTTGTTTGAATTTCTGTAGACTTACTGTCAGCTCAAACCAATCTGGCCATTCTCCTCTGACCCATTTCATCAACAAGGCATTTCCACCCTCAGAACTGCCATTCACTGTATATTTACACACTGTATATTGTCATACCATTCTTTGTAAACTCTGGAGAATTTTGTGCATGAAAATTCCAGCAGATCAACAGTTTCTGAATCTCAGAAATACAACCATGCTATGCCAATACAGTGAGATCACATTATCTCCCCATTCAGATGTTTGATGTGAATATTAACTAAACTGGTACCCTGTATATCCATGATTTTATGTATTGCACTGCTGCCACATGATTGGGTGAAGTGGTCAGTGAGTGTATACATCCAACAATAAAATACAGTGTTAGTAAGACAGCCTGCTATTATCATATAACATTAGATATTCCATATCCTCACTTTAATGTCACAAGAAAAAACAAGTATTACATTAGTTTATTGTAATTGTGGCAAATGGTAATTAATTTTGTCAGTGAGTTGATAATCCATAGCTGATCCATGATGATATTTAGCCACTTCAAATGCCATGTTTAGAAACTGTACTCCCTGTTGTCACACCACATGGCTTAATAGCAGCAATCAAGTCAAAAATCAAGACAAAAGGCATGAGCAGTATAGAAAATACTCTTCTATTTCTGTTTTCCCTTCAATAAAAAGAGGAAGCATAGAAGGATGTGGAGCTAAAAGGTCTAGTGCACACACATATGCACACAAAAAAAAACTGTCCATTAATCTATTCTCTCCTCACTCACTCTATCCACCAGGGAATTAAAAACATTGTCATTATTTTAACCCATGGCCCCCATAGACAATTTCAGTCCCTCTAGGTTTGTTTGATATGCAGCACATTTCAGGTTCAAGGCTGCTGGAAGTTTCAAGAGTAGGGTTCAGACTGTTTTCCATGATGTGTCCTCCATATGGGCCTCTAGCTATAAGCATCAGCTTTCAACTCCATCAATGGCTCCAATCTCCATCCCTGACTGAAGGATGCATCAAAAATACATACACTAATGAACGGATACTGCGCTAAACCTGGAATGCACCATTAGAGCTTCATGGAAACTCAAGAGGAAAATTGTGATGTAAATAGAAGAACCATGAGGAGTTGCTGAACATGCTGAAGCTCTGTTGTAATATCCAAATATCAAAAGCAATTCTCAAATTGGTCAGAAGGTGCTGATTAATTTTCTTTAACAGCAGCTCAGATAGCAATGCCAGTTGTGATTTAAATCACAGGTTTATAATAACGTGCTCATTCTAATAGGTTATTATTTCTGTATCTATATGCATCTATATGTCTATATGTAAGTGTTGCTATTTAACAAAAAAAAACTAATGATTGATGTGCTGAAGCTTGGAGACATTTGTGCAATATTTATGAAAAGAACCTCCAGTGTCAGTGCTTTGTACCAGAAGTAAAGCTGTTCCTTTAAGGTTTCCACTACATGAAGACTTTGTGTTTCTCAATTTCTCAGTAACATGACTAGCTGAGGAACAACTATTTATAGCTGTTATAATGTAAGTGATAACAGGGAGAAAATTGTTCTGTGGATTTTCCACAACATTAAATTATTTTCCTTATTATCATTGTAGCAAATCAGATTTAAAAATGAAACGAAACAAAAGGCGCACACTTGGATTCGAAGCACATTTTACCATGAGACAAGGGTTTTAAAGCGTGCATACATTATCTCCGCCAGTTGTAGCGAATCAGATGAATCTGAAACGTTTAAAATATATATTCTCCACCAATTTATGTAATGCATTAAAAGATGTTTAACACGTTTAAATGTATTCTCCACCAATTTATGTAAGGAATTAGCTCCAGTGGCGTGAAATATATCTATATATCTAATCAACGCGTGTTATGACCAGTTATAAATATACATCAGCCATGAAAGGGAATTAATGTATGCGCACATATACATATAGATAATTAACTACAATGGATTATAATTAATTATGACTATATATGTGGTCTAGATCAGCTTTTAGGATTATCTGTAGTCTAGTTTTAGAATGATGAACTCTAAAGAGGGAGTGTATCCTTCTGGCCAGGAAGGATTCTCCGTTTTGAGAGCATGTAGCAAGACTCGCAGTGCTTAAGGGACTTATCACGTGACGAAAACAGAGACAATCAAGCGTGGTGATAATAGATTTTAATAACTAAGTGTAACTATGGATACACACAACTAACTCTAAGCAAACAATACATATGTACATCTATATACAAGAAAAGAGAGAGTATAGAGAGAAAGTAATGAAAGGAAGAGGGTAGCAGACAAAAACACAAACAATTAGCCTTTTCCAAAACCAGCAATGAATCAGAATCTCTTGTAAACAGGGGTACAATCTTAATGCATATATAGATCCATTAACTATACTTGCATGTCTTAGGTGTTGTCGGTTCAAGATTAGCGCAAGGTCGTGTCGAGTTCGCTGGTTCGTCGTGCTGTTTGAAAAGGCATGGGCCGTGAGGCAGTTGCATCTTTGTCCCAGAGAGAGAGTGGCTCCCTCTTCCCGGGGCACGTGGCCCCGGGGGAGGGAAGCTGGAAAGAGTAAGACTGAAGTGAACTGGGGTGAACTGAAGAAGACTGAAGACTGAGTCTGAAGAGTGAAGAGTGACTGAAGAAGACTGAAGAGACTGAAGAGAGGACTTTCAATGCGTGTTGTTGTTTTAAAGACAACACCAACGCACACGCCTCTCTGGGCTATTGGCCAATCAGGAAGCTGGATTTGTTGGCAGGAGGGACTTCCTGTGTGTCCTCCTAGAGTGGGTTGCCCATCTGGGTCGGCGCCAGTTTAAACTGTATTATATATGCGATTAAGAAAAAGCATGAAATAATGTATCCCATTGCAATATGATATGCATAATCAATCAGAGCATCGAGAGACGATTAACTACATACCAAATTCGATGGACTTATAAAGAATATTACAGGTAAAACATGGTTACAGACATTTAAAATGATATCCTAAATTAAACTATCTAAAATCATTATAGCTGGGTTACATAAACACACAATACATGCAAATAGGAAAACATCGAACTATTTGGACCTCGAATAATTACATATAATTACATGTTACATTCAATAGAGGTTTTTCCATTGTATGTGGAAGGTAAGCTCATGTGTGTGCGCGTGTGTGCGCACGTGCGTACGTGTGTAGGTAAGCTTTGTGTGTGTGTGTGTGTGTGTGTGTGTGTGTGTGTGTGTGTGTGTGTGTGTGTGTGTGTCTGAAGAGGGGGTCGTGTCCCCTGTAGCATTCCAACTGGGATGTCTGGAGAGCCTCAGAGACCTTTGAAGTCCCTGGGGGGAGGGGGGGTGTTTGTTCTTAGAAAGGATGGAGCCAGAGTGGTGTTAAACAGATATTTGTTTAAGGCTCAAAGAAAGAAAGAAACTTCTTTGCTAAGTCCAGGCTGATTCAGAAATCAGTTTGATAGTCAGACGTTACATCATTTCCTTATTTCCTTACATTAATTATATCAGCACGCCTCCGCTGTGTTTTTGTTTTTGTTTTGTTTTTATCCTTGCTTAAGAGTATTATTATCACACTTTGAACTATTTTTTGAGAATAAACTGCATTTAATTTATTATTTGAATCTGGTGCTGTTAATAAGACTGATATCAATATATTGAACATAACCGCTGATAAGAGATCTGTTGTATGCCTGTTAGCTGCATTGTTCTACAGGGCATCAGGCCTTGTAGACCATAAATTTAATCATAAATCAAACAGATACACTTTAGTGATGCACAGGCACTGATGGATTTATGTTACCAAGCTACATAGGTGAGATGACATTAATAACCTGGGAATCAGGAGCAGTCTTACTGAGAGTGCTACATGTTTTCTTCTTTTGCAAATGTAAAATATCACACCATCTCCAACCACACGTCCTCCTCCCGCTTGTCTCTCACCTGTCTCCTGTCTGTCAGGAACACAACACCATTCTCAGTCTAACCTGATCTCAGGATCCCTTTAAAGCTCAGAGAACAGGGTTTCTATTACCACTTCATGAAGAGATGCAACAAACTAATCTCCAGATCTCCAAACACACTTCACAGAGGCTGGTCTCACACAGTAATGTAGAGATGTATAGAATCTATATACTATAGCATAAAGGTCCACATTCATGTATTTACTTTACACTCTATACACTGATGTATGCCCTGTGTAGTAGAAGATCTCTCTCTAACCAATATGTTGACAGCTCTTTATTTCCACATTTCAGTCTAATCGCTGCTAATGAGTCAATATTGTTCAGGATGTCAACTGGGGGTCTTAAGTCTTGAGAGAAAGATGAAGAGAGTTATTTGATGCTGGAGAGTGTTATTATCTACAATGAGTGTATAATGTACTGACAGAGACGGCAAGACTTGGGGTCATTGATAAAAAGTGCTTAAATTGTTTCTGTAATCTGCAATTATTTTGTTCTCTTTGTATGAACTTCTAATGAAGCTGTTCATTCTGACAGTGCTCTCTCAGAAAAATATGCTACTATATGATTATCCATTTCTTTTTGCTTTGGTGGTACCCTTAAGCATAGACCTTTTGTAAAATAGTGCACATAAAGCAACTTTAAAGCTTTACACTTAAAGGTAATTATGGTCCAATTATGTACTCTATATCTACATTTCCACGTGATATATACCTATAAAAGGTACAGAAGATAAGGGTAACACTCAGGTGAAAAGAAAAGGTACAATTTAATACTTTTTTCTGAGTGTGCATATTGGTACGTTATTTCAGAGAAGTCTCTGGGTTCAGTAAAACATTTCTAAAGATTTCAAAAGATTTAGGACTTTTATGTGTTTACTATGTAGCTCATTAGGTAGAGAGTGCTGTATGTAGCAGGCAGTCTTTCAAATGTTATAGGCCACATATTCAAATATTCACCTTCACTGAATTCCATGTCCTCAGAAAGATTGTACATTTAAACTCATTCAGGTTGTAGTTTGATTCATATAGCTTACATTGGAGCAGGGAGATGACAGCAAGTTCAAAGATCAGTGGGAAAGTGTGGTACATCAACACATTACTAAATTCATAATGTGAATGAGCAAGCCTACAGCATATGAAATAAATAGTACTCAAATGCACAACAAACACTCAAAGCCAAATTAAAACCTGTCCACCTATATTCTGGAGAATCTGAAACATGTTCTACTCGGCAAATGAAAGTCAAGATCATAGAGGGGCTTTTAGGTATGGACGAGTATTCTGTTTTCACAAATCAGACCTAACTGTTAAATTGCTTGTAAATTGGAAGGCAGCATGGAAGTTGCCTTCACAGGCAATCCCAATATGAATATATCAAGTAGGCAACTGATGAAGGAGGACATTTTGATTCACTAGTCCCGGAAAGCAAAAAAAGCTAGTCTATAATTGTTTTTGTGCCATGCTGGTGCCCAATTGCAATCAACTAACATTATGTCCAAACTAACACCATAAGAACTAAACAGTGTCTTATTTTGGGACATTTGCTAATTTGTAGGAACACCCAAAAGCATAGTGGAGAGTATGCAGTGTGTTAATGAACTTCCACAATTCACTGTTACTGGTTACTGTCCAAAGGAAGCACCAGAGCATGTACAGTGTTTTACATGTTCTCTACAATTGGGTTCCCTCCATGTTCTCCAGTTTCTTCTAAGCAGTTGTTGATAAATGATATCTTCTTCAGGATTGCCCTACTCCACTATTCCTTTCTCTTTGCCCATTAAAGCTATTAAAGCATTTAAGAAAAGCAGTAAAATATTTCTCACTATTCTAAGTACATTGCAATGCAAAAAACAAACATCTTGCAGTGGTGATAGTTCATTCTAAAAATAACATGAAAGAAAATTATTTATTATTTATTTAGTAATTCAGTAATTATTATAACACCATATACAATAATATCCAAATATGACTTGGAATTGGTCCCATCATGACTGGTCATTCCCAGTAGGAACTTCTGGACCCAAATCTGAAACAATACATTCCACACAAGCATACAATACAAGTTTATACAGCAAGTACACTACACTGGTCAAAGCATATACAAATTAAGAGTAACACACAGATCAACAGATCATTTGTGATGAGTATTTATATGCTGTGGAGCTGAAGCAGTTATTGATTACATATATATATATATATATATATATATATATATATATATATATATATATATATATATATATATATATATATATATATATATATATATATGTACAGGTGCATCTCAATAAATTAGAATGTCGTGGAAAAGTTCATTTATTTCAGTAATTCAACTCAAATTGTGAAACTCGTGTATTTAATAAATTCAGTGCACACAGACTGAAGTAGTTTAAGTCTTTGGTTCTTTTAATTGTGATGATTTTGGCTCACATTTAACAAAAACCCACCAATTCACTATCTCAACAAATTAGAATATGGTGAGATGCCAATCAGCTAATCAACTCAAAACACCTGCAAAGGTTTCCTGAGCCTTCAAAATGGTCCCTCAGTTTGGTTCACTAGGTAAATCACAAACATTCATTACCAAAGAAGCTGGCTGTTCACAGAGTGCTGTATCCAAGCATGTTAACAGAAAGTTGAGTGGAAGGAAAAAATGTGGAAGAAAAAGATGCACAATCAACCGAGAGAACCGCAGCCTTATGAGGATTGTCAAGCAAAATCAATTCAAGAATTTGAGTGAACTTCACAAGGAATGGACTGAGGCTGGGGTCAAGGCATCAAGAGCCACCACACACAGACGTGTCAAGGAATTTGGCTACAGTTGTCATATTCCTCTTGTTAAGCCACTCCTGAACCACAGACAACGTCAGAGGCGTCTTACCTGGGCTAAGGAGAAGAAGAACTGGACTGTTGCCCAGTGGTCCAAAGTCCTCTTTTCAGATGAGAGCAAGTTTTGTATTTCATTTGGAAACCAAGGTCCTAGAGTCTGGAGGAAGGATGGAGAAGCTCATAGCCCAAGTTGCTTGAAGTCCAGTTTTAAGTTTCCACAGTCTGTGATGATTTGGGGTGCAATGTCATCTGCTGGTGTTGGTCCATTGTGTTTTTTGAAAACCAAAGCTACTGCACCCGTTTACCAAGAAATTTTGGGGCACTTCATGCTTCCTTCTGCTGACCAGCTTTTTGAAGATGCTGATTTCATTTTCCAGCAGGATTTGGCACCTGCCCACACTGCCAAAAGCACCAAAAGTTGGTTAAATGACCATGGTGTTGGTGTGCTTGACTGGCCAGCAAACTCACCACACCTGAACCCCATAGAGAATCTATGGGGTATTGTCAAGAGGAAAATGAGAAACAAGAGACCAAAAAATGCAGATGTGCTGAAGGCCACTGTCAAAGAAACCTGGGCTTCCATACCACCTCAGCAGTGCCACAAACTGATCACCTCCATGCCACGCCGAATTGAGGCAGTAATTAAAGCAAAAGGAGCCCCTACCAAGTATTGAGTACATGTACAGTAAATGAACATACTTTCCAGAAGGCCAACAATTCACTAAAAATGTTTTTTTTATTGGTCTTATGAAGTATTCTAATTTGTTGAGATAGTGAATTGGTGGGTTTTTGTTAAATGTGAGCCAAAATCATCACAATTAAAAGAACCAAAGACTTAAACTACTTCAGTCTGTGTGCATTGAATTTATTTAATACACGAGTTTCACAATTTGAGTTGAATTACTGAAATAAATGAACTTTTCCACGACATTCTAATTTATTGAGATGCACCTGTATATATTAATCTATATCATGTTACGACACGTGGTGTGTAGTAGGACGAGGGAGTCAGGATGCATGCGCAGGGGAAACGTCAGTTTATTAGGAACAGGAAGTTCACAAATAAAGGGACACACAAAACACCATCAAACATAAATCATCCACAAAAAACGGTAACAATAATCCAAAAAGACACAAAATAATAATCCCAAAAAGAGAGTTTACTTAGCCGAAGAGGCAGTAATCCAAAAAAAGGTAGTAATCCAAAAAACACAGGGAAAAATACGCGAGGCATTGAGGTGGTCTGGGAACCACGGACTATGAGCTAGGAAACAAACACGCGAGGCTAGGAGATGGTCTGGGAACCATGAACAAAGAACTAAGGGATAAAGCTCAGGCAAGGAGGTGGTTTGGAAACCACGAACAAAAGGCTACGGAACATATCTCACTCAGGTTTGAACTGAACTAAACTAAACTAAACTAAACTAAGGTAAAGATAAACTAATACTCCGCGCAGAAGCGGACACGGAGCGGGGTTTAAATAGCAGAGTTGATTAACAGAAACTAGATCACATCAGCGACACCTGGAAACGAAAATTATACATTACAAGGCGAACCAATGAGGAATAAGGAGGCGGAGACATGACACAAACCAAAACATGAGCACATGGGGAAACACAGGAGGCGGAGACAGATATGTGAACGAAAACATAAACGCACATGGCAGAGGTAAACAAAACATGAGTACATGAATGACAGTCCAGAGGGTTTTTTGAATAGCGCTGGAATGCGCGCAGTGGAATGCGGAAGTATGCCACTCGCTAGCTTCGCAGCGAGAGCGAGGGAGCGGGAACCTAACACAAGGTTGCCCCATTTAACTATCCCCATCTCTCTGACTAATATGAGACATGCCAGCTATTAACACATACATTGCCATGGAAAAAGAATATTAGATTCATCAGCCTCCATTATGCAGCTTCATTTAAGCCCTTAACCATGTGTGTGTGTGTGTGTGTGTGTGTGTGTGTGTGTGTGTGTGTGTGTGTGTGTGTGTGTGTGTGTGTGTGTGTGTGTGTGTATATATATATATATATATATATATATATATATATATATATATATAGTGCTGTTTAATATTGGAATACAGTATATATATATTATACAGTATAATATATATACTGTATACAGTACTGTGCAAAAGGCACCCTACTTTTTTAGTATAAACATTGTTGTAGATTTTTTATTTTATGACTTCTACATTATCAAGTCAGTACAAAAAAACATTTTAGATTCCCAAACATTAGTTGTGTAGAACAAAATTAAATGTTACAGAAAAATGTTTGCATGTCATTAAAGAAAGCAGTATATTACATAAGAGAACACTTTTCAGACAAAAAACACAATGAAGGCTGCTGGGTTTTCTGCAAAAATAAGGAGCAATACACATCCAGTGGATTCAATGCCAACCTTTGCAACCACCCTTGAGTCAAAGCAACCCCTATCCATCCTGTATATGCATCGATCATATTGACATACTGTATGTTTATTCCTTTTTCCATAAAAACTCTGTGCCCATTGCCCATCAGCCACTCATATCATGAACCCCTTCAAGTCCGAGTGTAGTATTTAATTATTCATCTATGAATTTTTAAGTAACTACAGAATAAAATTAAAAAGTTGTGTAGCTACAAGCACAAGGAATGTCTAGACCTGTCAACATGTCCTGAGTTTTTAGTGTTTAATTTATTTAGTGTGTTGTCATGTTCAACAACCTCCAGTTTTGTTATAATGATTTTGCTTCATTGTTTCCGCTGCTGCCGTTGTCATTAGAAGAATACAAAGTCTTCACAGCTCAGACACTAAACAGACAAAGAACATGATGTAAATGATATTTACAAGATGAAGCCTTATCAGACCAGGAATGAGTGAGCGAGATAGACAGAGCTGTGCATTTATGTGAGAGAGAGAAAGAAATGAGTGAGACCAAGATAGATTTACTGACTACTTGTAAGACTCTGGTGAAGAACAGAAAAAACTTAACTGAAAAAAAAGAACAGAAGGTGATGAAGGTCAGCAGATGATTTCCTCATGCGCGCACACACACACACACACACACACACACACACACACACACACACAATATAGTGTCAATCAGTCAATCCCCAGTCCCTGACAAAAGACAGGAAGATGTACAGAGAGAGAGAGACAGATGGGTAAGTCCTCCTTTATTCCAGAAGAAAAACGGATTGTAAGACAGGCAAAAAGACAAGTAGACAGTCAGAGAGAAAGGTAGGAGCATTCCCTCCCCTATAGACAAACTGAATGACAGATAGGTAGAGACTGTGACCTGAATCAAAGAAAGGTAAACGTCAGACAGACAGACAGGTAATAACAAGTACTCCCCTAATTCTGAAGACAAACCAAATCACAGACAGGTACAGAGTCAGACAGACAGGTAAGAACAAGTACATCCCTAGTCTTGAAAACAAACCGAATCACAGACAGGTACAGAGTCAGACAGACAGGTAAGTACAAGTCCTCCCCTAGTCATTAAGACAAACTGAATGATATACAGACAGAAAGACTAGTAGACAGTCAGACAGAAAGGTAAGAGCAGGTACTCCCTTGTGCTGAAGACAAACTGAATGTCAAGACAGTCAGAAAGAAAGGTAGCCAGCCAGATAAGCAGGTGAGAGCATGTCCTTCTCTAGTCCTGAAGACAAATTGAAGGACAGAAAAGAGAGGCAGACAGTCAGACAGACAGGTAAGAACAAGTCCTCCCTTAGTCCTGAGGACAGGTTGAATGGAAAAACATTCAATAAAACAGGTAGGCAGACAGATACACAGGTAAGAGCAAGTCCTCCCCTAGTCTTCAAGACAAACTGAATGAAATATAGGCAGAAAGGCAGGTATACAGTCACAGGCAAACAGGTAGATAGACAAAGAGACAGATAGACAAGCAGGAAGACAGGTAGACAGACAGGTAGATGGTTAGACAGACAGGCACAGCACCATGTTTTTAGCACTGTTTTGATGTTCTTTGAAGTCTGCTCTATGCTATCCTTTGATACGGCTAATATAGCTACAACGAACTGTCAGTGCTGAAGAAGTTTGAATGTTTTTACAGGAGGTCTACACCAGGAAGCAAGAAAAGAATCTGCAAAATAATTCCTGAGTTCCCTGATTAAACCCTTAAACACCTAGAACCTTTATGTGTGTCCATTCCCCACTCTTGTAACTTGTAACTTATTTGTTTCACTGTAGTTCATAAATAATTCACCTACTACTTAAAGAAAATAGTAGGTACTGAATGCCATGCTTTAAGATGAATAAGTAAGGAATAAAACACAACCAGGCATTTGGGGTGGTGATACACAACGCAGTATGAACTGTAGTTAGTGTCTGCACCCTGAATTCAAATATTTCCTTATAACAGCAGGTCCCAAAGTGTTTTATTCCTCTTGCCACATCAATTTGCCAACAAATACTATTTTTAATTTATTAATGAACACATCATACTTTTATCTTTTATAGCTACATTAAATGTTCTGGGACGTCTATGAAAAAGTCAGTTCCTGTTATCATGTATGTTATACAGTTGCAATCACAATTATTCAACCCCCATTGCAAATCAGGTTTATTGTCAAAATTTACAGACTTTCAGCTGTTTGCAGTGAACAAATCAAACAAAAGCAATTGAAATAGCTCAACACAACGAATGCTTCAAGTGGTTTCCCAAATTCAACTGAAAATGCAATTTATAATGACTTCTCCAGTCTCAAAATTATTCAACCCCCTGAATCGAATCCCTCACAACAGCACAAATATGCAAAACTGGTGTCTCAAGCACCCCTGATGCAACTAATCAAGAGCTTCATTAGTTGCACCAGGTGTGCTTGAGGTGGAACACATTAAATACCTGAACTGGCTAGGGGTTTGTTGAGTGTCAGGTTTGACTGCATGTTAGAAATATGGCTAGGTCAAAAGAATGGTCCAAAAGGTAAAGAGAAGATATCATCTCTCTTCACAAACAAGGAACAGGATACAAAAAGATAGCGAAGGCATTGAATGTTCCTAGAGACAACGCTGAAAGCATAGTTCGCAGGTTCAAAGTTAAGGGAACAGTGGTTACACGACCTGGACGAGGCAGAAAAAGGAAGCTATCAATGGCTGCAACCAGAATTCTGAGAAGACAGGTTGTGAAAAACCCTTGAGTGACGCAAAAGACCTGCAGCAAGACTTGTTGGCAACAGGCACTGAGGTTTCAGTGAGCACAGTAATGCGCGTACTAAACACAGAAAGTTTCCATGCCAGAACTCCAAGACGTACACCACTACTGACCCAAAAGCACAAGAAAAGTCTGCTCTAGTATACTCAAAATCATATAAATAAGCCACAGAAGTTTTGGGATTCTGTTCTGTGGAGCGAAGAAACAAAACTTTTCTGAAATTTTTGGCATGATGGATCAGTGATATGTCTGGAGGAAAAAGAATGATAAGCATGAAAAGCATGGTGGTGGCTCAGTGATCCTCTGGCACTGGAAACCCTAAGTGTGTGGAAAACTAAGATGGATTCACTGAAGTATCAGGAAATCCTAGGAGAAAACATCATGCCGTCTGTGAGGAAGCTGAAGCTTGGGCGTCATTGGACCTTCCAACAGGACAATGATCCCAAGCATACCTCAAATTACACCAAGGCTTGGTTGCAGAAGAAGTCCTGAAAGATTCTACAGTAGTTATCCATCACAGTCACCTGACTTGAACCGCACAGAAAATCTCTGGTGGGATTTGAAGAAGGCGGTTGCAGCACGCAAACCCAAGAATATTACTGAACTGGAGGCCATTGCTCATGAGGAATGGGCTAAGATTCCTCAGGAACACTGGCAGAAGCTGGTGTCTGGCTATGCATCTCCATTTTGCATCTGCATTTTGCATCTGCATTTGCAGCAGGTCATAACAGCAAAAGGGTGCTCTACTAAGTACTAAAGATGCTTGCCATGAAGGGATTGAATAATTTTGAGACTGGCAAAGTTATTATAAGTTGTATTTTCAGATGAATTTGGGGAAACCACTTGAAGCATTCGTTGTGTTGAGCTATTTCCATTGCTTTTGTTTGATTTGTTCATTGCAAACGCCTGAAAGTCTGTACATTTTGACAATAAACCTGATTTGCAATGGGGGGTGAATAATTCTGATCGCAACTGTAGCGGCTATAAATAGTCATTTCCTCACTCATCTCTTTTTCTCTCTCTCTTAAAACTAATACAGCAGAAAACATAGCTCATCATGTTAACAAGAAACTGGAATTCACAAAATCCTCTGTCCTGAAGATTCTCTTGTGGTGGAAAACTTACTGACTTTTACAAAGCACTGATACCCAAGAGTCCTTCCAGCAAAGAGTCCTTCCATTAAATTGTCAACAATTATATGTTTTCTTAAATACAAGTCCCTGTGAATAAGTTGCTGAAGAAAGAATAACATACTAACATGTGATTTGAATTACAGCCATCACTATTGTCCAAACCATGTGGTTATAGTGTGGTAATTAATTTGCATAAAATATAAATAACAAACACAGAAGACCAGGTAAACACATAGTGTGGCTTATTGGGGAGTAGAATAATGTGGAAGCAGGCCCTTTGCCGTGCGGTGGTATGCACGGCTGAGGATCTCTCGGGACATGTCGAGGTCAGTTCGTGATAAAGCCATAACAATTGCAGCTGATAACGCATGTCCATGAGAGGCTAGGAAAACGGGGGAAAACGACACGTGTTATATTATATTATATTATGTTATATTATATTATATTATATTATATTATATTATATTATATTATATTATATTATATGTATTGTAAATAAATATATACACAGGCAAAGAGCACTATGAAAGCATAATCCTAAAGCAGTGAGCATAATCTTAGAATCCTAGCAAAAATGTGTAATCTCAAGACTTAGATTATAATAGAGCTTTAAGTAGTGTGTAAAATACAAAAACATGTTAAAATCATGCACAGAATCTGTAATACATAAAAACAACACTTACCCATGTAAAGAGATAAAATTGAAGCGAAGAATAAAAGTTTAATATGAGAACCAAAGAGAGAACGCAGGGAAAGGTTTGCTTGTCTGGACTGCTGGGAGACATTTTGGTGGATTGGGCCACGGAGGTCTTTTATAGGGGGCGGGGCAAGAAGGAAAGAAGGAGGAGAACAGGGGAGAGAATGTGTTTTTTTTCATCTAACCTTGAAAAACCTGGATTTAATGGTGGCTGAATTTTCTGAAGACCAAAACATAATGGGAAATTGTTTTATATGAGGGGCGCGGGGGGGGGGGACCAAACTCAGGGTAGATGGGATCATTCCTGGGACGTCTCATTTGAATTGATCTCATGTTGGCTGCTGTTTCTGGGCAATAAATCTGATTTTTGCTTCTCTCATCCACTGTGTTGTGAGTATTATTTTTTTAGTGAATTTAGAGTGTTTTGTGTAGAGGCTACGGTATATCCAGTGGCAGGAAAATGCCACAATAGAAAATTCATGAACACCTTCTAACCAATCAAATTTGAGAATTCAACAGTGCTGTGGTATAAAGGGGCATAGGTAGTTTAAAGACAATTATTCCAGAATCATTTGAGCCCTCTTAGGACCATATGCACAGTTTTTCACAATATGAAGTGGTTCATTTTGTAGTTCTGCACAGTTCATACTCTTGAAGGGAAGGAAGAGCTCTTGCTGAGCCCTGGGCATATCACTCAAACTTAGCTCGTTATAAAGCTCGCACCCATTGCAGCTTTGTACTCAGTAACAAATGAGCTCTTCTGTTAAAAGCTCATGAGGCATCCCCTCAGAGATGCGTTCACTTTTTGGTGCAATTAAAGTTCAATAAGTTTAAAAATACTCTACAGTCAATTAGCTGTTCAAAGGAAGCGTTGTGGCATGTATAGCAAGATGGTTCCATACACACCTCTACCCACCTACACACTGCAAGATAATATAATTCCTTCAGGCAGGCAAGCACACAGGCAGACACAAAAGCAAACACTGCATCCTCTGATTCTCCATCCATTCTCCAATAAATAAATAAATAAATAAAAACAGGATAATGAAATACTCACTCTCTGTGGCACACTGCAGTGGATAAGCACACTAATGATGACTGAAATAATTATGTTCATGGTTGCAGAGGGTATGCGGTGCAACTACCTTCAGCACTCATGGCTTTCTATTCACCCGAGTTTCAATGGATTCTGAACAGCTAAAAATGGACAGACTTAAAAACACACTGCAGGGTGCAGTAGTGTGTAATTGTATGTGCCTGTTGGTACTCTCATTTTCAGTTGGGGATGCAGAGGTTAGATAAAGGTTCTCTTCTGAATACTGTGCAAATTGTGCAGAGGCATTCTTAAAGACTGCCAGGGAAACAACAGTTGTTATAGCAAGAGCACCAAATGAATGTGTAAAAATGTGATGACAAAATATAGACAGACAGTATAAAGTCCAGCTGTACAGAGGTAGGGCTGAATGTCTCAAGTTTGGCATCGTGCTTTAGTGAAACAGGACAGAACGACTTCCTCTATAAAACGAACCATTTAGCAAGCAATAAGCCCTTATGTCAGATGACAGATGAAAGACAGACACAATAGTACTCCTCCATCCAGCTTTTATGCATGTAGTCTCACCATATAACATCGGCAAAGATTTTTCTAGCATTGCATCAGGCATCAGAATATTTGCTTGCCCTTGAAGATTTTAACATTTCTGTAGACTCCCTGCTGAATAATTAATTTTCTCATCTTGATTAATAGGCTGAGTCAAACACACTGAATTTTCACCCAAAAATTCATTTGGTTTACTGTAATTTATCAACATGCAAAAATGCTCTCTAAAATGCTCCGACTATGAGTAATAATGTTGTTTCCTGTGTAGATTTTTTTTTCTACATGTATGATATGCACTTGCTGACAATTTGATAGGAAGACCTGTACCTCTGCTCATCAGCCAAAAATATGTTAGCAGCACAAGCATAGAATCATGCAGATATAGGTCTGCAGTTAATGTTCACATCAAACATCAGCATGGGGAAAAAATATCACCTGGTCTATTTCCAATGTGATCTTCGGTTGTTATAGTCTATCTGCCTCAAGGTTCAACAAGTTGTGTGTTCTGACATGTTTGTCTGCTAACCTCAGCTGTAAAGAGTGGTTGTTTCAGTTACTGCAGCCTTCCTTTCAGTCTCGAATCAGTCACCTTTTTCATCAACAATGCGTTTCCACATGCAGAACTGTCACTCACTGGGTGTGTTTTGTTTTTTGCACCATTCTGTGTAAACTCTAGAGACTGTTGTGTGAAACTCCCAGAAGGTCAGGAGTTCCTTGAATACACAAACCACCTCTATGGCACAAACAACCATGCCAAAGTCACTGAGATCACATTTTTTTCCATTTTGTGATGTTTGATATGAGCATTCAATGGAACTCTAGACCTGTACCTGCATGCTGCATAAAGCATTGTGCTGCCATATGATTGGCTGATTAGATAACTGCACGAATGTGCCGGTGTACATGTGTTCCTATTAAAGTGACCAGTGAGCATATGTTTGACTTGACAGCACAAAATAGTTAATAGCATTACAGATAATTCGCCTAATTATCCACTCCTTGAAATAAACTCTATGTCTACCTGGATGACTTGAAAAGGAGTACCTTTCATACCATCACTGCGCTAAAAATAAATCCTCACAGAATGGTTTCCCTCGTTGATATTATTTAGAATGATTGTAAACAGATCATTTAGTCCATGATTAGCTCTGATTCTCTGGGAGTATGAGCTAAAACTTTAAGTAATTTATAGGTCTTAGAGTGAATCCCAATAAAAAGATCAACAAAGCAGACCAAAGAATTAGCTGTTACTTGGAGGATACAGATGACAGAAATACTGCAAAATGACCTTATAATTTCATCAACAAGCTCAAACTCTTACACACTCTTTGTTAGATATAAGGTTATTGGGGACATGGTTTTGTCCTTTAAAGTGAAGCACAAGCATTACAACAAAACAGACCTACAGCGAGTAACCTGGCTCAGTGAGGAGGAGAGAAGTCACTAGAGAGGGCATCTAAGCACCTCTTTATCTATTATCTATTCTTTCATCATAGTACGGCCAATTCATTCTCCTCCAGCAATGTTGTGTTGCTTGAAGGCTGTCATTAACGCAGCACCAAACAAGGATGGAAAAAAAAGATGAAATCATTCACCTGAAAAATGATGTGCTTGAAGCTGATAATCATCCGCAGTCATGGAAAAGCAGTATTAATTATTATACCTGATTGTCATTCTGTTTGAGAATGGAGGGCAAGAGGGCTGATGAGTTTGCCTCCTTCCCAACACATCATTAGCCATCTGAGAAGCTGATCAGAACTATATGCATGACTGGCATGCTGCTCACACACAACACACAGGTATACTATGCACATCTCAGTGAGGTCGTTACACCATTCTGGGTTTTTCATATGCTTCACCTCCCAACTTCCAGAAGTTCACAGTCTACATAACCTTTAACTTTAACCTAAAAACTGTCCAAAATCTGTCCAAAATCTTCAGAGCAAGGTTGAGAGGCTTTGCAACAATGGCAATTGTTTAAATGCCTTTCATCTGTTTACAATTGTACAAATTATTAACCACTTCTCCACTTGAACACATCATGAAATAGAAGTGTATAAGTTTAATATCTAATTTTGTCAGGGAACTGTGTGGTAGCATGAAGCCATAAGACCCATGTGACTATAGCTGTCAACTGTGCATTGCTGGTAAAACATGAGGGAAAAGCAGGTGGGCTAGGTGGGAAAGGAGGGCTCCCAATGATTTAGTGGTACATCGTCAGACGCCACGTTAACTTCAGCACTGGAGACGAAATTCAGTCTGTAAGTAAACACAACAGTTTCTTTCGAAAAGCATGTTATCTAGCTTGTCTGCCTAATGCAGATAAAACTGAACAGATTGAATTTCTTGTGATTTATTTAAAGTAAATAGGCGAACTTCAGAAGTTTGCACTTTGTTATATCCATAGCTACACTCGTGTCAATGTAAAACAAGTTGCAATGTATTTAGCAACATTTGTGCATGCTTCAGTCTGTGTAGCAAGCTTCGTCTCCATCATTATCAGTTGAAAATGCTGACGTATCTAACATCTAGCTACAGTAGAGAGCACATATTGTTAACTGCTGAGCTATCTAAGATATATGATTTGTTTAGTTTTCCAAATTCTAAAAGGAAAAAATAGTCGAAACAGTGGAGATCCTTTTGGTTCTTTGGTTTTTGTGAACGTGTGTTTCATGACAACATAGTTAGCCAGTGAGTAAATAACTATTTTTTGTTAGTTTAGTCAGGCAACAAACTAGAGGTTATTAGCTAGGTCATTTGCTAACACTTCGTTGCCAGTTTTAGGTCACTAGTGGTTAGATAGCCAAGTTGTAAAGAAATGCATTGAACCAACGGTTCACTTGTGGTGTCCCAGCGTGTTCATGTTCATTTAGAAATTAAATTCAGTGGTTGTAAGTCTCATTTCACAGGGATTACACTACGTTACAAGTTTTTATTTGTTTATTTATTTGTTTGTTTATTTATTTGTTTGGTTGGTTGGTTGGTTTTGTTCACAGGTAGTATGTGTTATTCCCTAATTGCTTATACCACAAAAGTATAGAAAATGGCTATTATTCCCCTCAAACTTTTCTTTTGTGACCAGGACATTGGTATTTTGAAATTTACCTACTTTATTTTCATTGAGCAAATGGGTAAATTTGCATCTTTTCGTTCACATAAAGTCAGAAAAAACAAAACAGGTAAATTTCAAAATATGTTTTTATTTTTTTATTTAAATGTTTTAAATTTCTAATTTTTTCTGACCTCAAAGAGGATTACTATGCTACTACAGAGGACAATATAACAAGAAAATGATGGGAGATTGAAACTTCAGGCAAAGCTGCTGGTGTTTGCAACAGTATTTCAGACACTTATTGAAGAATTCCAAGTAATTCATGACCTTGGCCAGTCCCAAGTATTTGACTGAGCAGTTGACACTACTTGGAATTGATGACATTACAATCAAAGGATTGTAATAGGCTTTTACAAACAGATCTCTGATGTTATGGAAGATATTTGGGATGGACATGTTGTTTCACAGAATGAATTATTTCTTGACTGAAGGATCATCTTTGGCCTTGACACTCTATCAAGATTCATTTGAGGTGGTCAAGCCATTGGGATAAGAAAAAAAAAACATCAGGTGCTTGCTGTTTATCTAACTCTATGTAATATTCTACCATATTACAGATCAAATATTGATCTCTTGCAACTAGTGCTTCTGTGCAGAGAACAAGATTTTAAACATTTTGGACAGGAAGCAGTTCTTCGTTGGTTGATAATGGATCTTAAGGAGCTGGAGCACAGTGGTACAGTCTTGTACTGTATAGTATTCTGAGAGGTGGGTTGTGTGCCATAGCTGGAGATAATTTAGGATCTCACAATATTGGTGGTTTTGTGGGAAAATTTTGTAGAAGATATTGAGAAATGCTTGGCAAATCCACTGTCAACTGGTATTACAAGAACACCCCAGTTCTATCAAGGCAATCTACAGGACAGACAAAAAAATTACAAGTATGGTGTTACATCACCCTTCCTTTTAATTACACTTTTTAATCATTTGGGAATTGAGGATACTAATTGTTGCAGTTTTGCTAGTGGAATTTTTGCCCATTCTTGCTTGATACAAGACTTCAGCTGCTCAAAAGTCCTTGATCGCCATTGTTTGATTCTCCTCTTCATGATGCGCCTATAGGAGACAGATCTAGACAGCTGGCAGGCCAGTCAAGCACACGCACTCTGTGTCTACGAAGCCACGCTGCTGTACCACGTGCAGAATGAGGCCTGGCATTGTACAATAACTATGGACTTCCTGGGAAAAGACGTTGCATTGATGGCAGCATATGTCTCTCTAAAATCCCAATATACACCTCCGCCTCAGTGGTACCTTCACACATATGCAAGTCACCCATGCTGTGGGCACTGATGCACCCCCATACCATCACAGATGCTGGCTTTTGCACCTTTCACTTATAACAGTCGGGTTGGTCTTTTTCATCTTTGGCACGGAGAACTCGATATCTGTTTTTCCTGAAAACAAGCTGAAACGTGGACTCATCTGACCACAGCACACGTTTCCACTGCCTTTCAGTCCGTCTGAGATGAGCTCGGGCCCAGAGAACTCGGCGGTGTTTCTGCATAGAGTTGATGTGTGGCTTCCTCCTTGCATAAAAGAGTTTTGGGTGGCATTTGTGGATGCAGCGGCGGACTGTGTTAAGTGACAACGGTTTTCTGAAGTACTCCCGAGCCCATGTGGTTATATTTATCACAGTAGCCTGACGATTTCTCAGGCAGTGCCGCCTGAGGGCTCAAAGGTCATGCACATTCAACAGTGGTTTCCGGCCTTGCCCTTTACACAATGAGATTTCTCCAGATTTCCTGAATCTTTTCACAATATTATGCACTGTAGATGGTGAAAGACCTAAATTCCTTGCAATCTTGCATTGAGCAATGTTCTTTTTGAACTGACTGACAATTCTCTCACAAAGTTTGGAAGTGGTGAGCCACGACCCATCCTTGCTTGCAAAGACTGAGCTTTTGGTGGATGCTCCTTTTATGCCCAATCCTGATACCCTCCTGTGGAGAGGAGAAGGGCGTGGCCAGGCTGTGAGGACACACACCTGGCACTGATCTGTCTAATCAGTGGGAAAGAGAGATAAAGGAGCGGCTGGAAGCTCCGGAGAGAGAGAGAGAGAGAGACGCATGTGGCTGCCATCCGCCTGGAAAGGGGAGGAGCCGCAGCCGCCCGCTTGGAAGTCCAGTGCCATCGCCCGGCGTCGTGGGGGATTGCTTCCCAGCTGGCTGAGAACCAGATGACAGCGTGTCTGGGGACCAGAGTGTTTTTTCCCTCTCTCTCTCCTCTCTTTCTCTCTGGCTTGCTCACCAGCCTGCTTATTCTCTCTCCCCTCTTCCTCCTCCTCATCTCTCCTCTCGCTCGCAGGTTGAGTGGCAGCACCGCCCTCCCGAAAGGGTGGGAGGAGTGTGCCGAGGTGGAGGGAGTGGCCAGGCTGTGAGGACACACACCTGGCACTGATTAGACAGATCAGTGCCAGGTGTGCGTCCTCACAGCCTGGCCACGCCCTCCTCCTCGCCACACCTCCCCTGTTACCAATTAACCTGATCCTCCAAAATGTTAAATATTCTATAAACTGTTCGGTCTTATTTTGCCTCTGTCCCAACTTTTTCTGAGTGTGTTGAAGGCAGCAAATTCTAAATTTGTTTATATTTACAAAATTCAATTAAGGTGGTCAGTGAAACATCTTTTCTTTGTACTTTTGTCAGTTAATTAAAGTTTCAAGACACTTGACAAATCACAGATTTTTGTTTTTATAGCATTTTAGAAAAAATCCCAACTTTTTGGAAATGGGGTTAGTATATGTAAGCTTTAGTTTAATCAACATACAGACATATTCGTCTGTTAAATTTAAAATACTCACTATTGTATACAGTTTGCTATTTGAGAAAGAAAATATATATCACTCATCTGAGTTAGCTGCCTAGCTTGTTGCTTACAAAATATGAACATGGGGGCCATTTTCAACCACGTTGAAAAACCACGTTACCACTTAGGATGTAATGTAGCATTATATTTTACATAAACTTGTTCATCTGACTTTTCAAACCTGTAGATATCTGAAGAGATATTCGAACCTTTGAAGTTTGAACCTCTCATACATTTGTGGACATTAAGATTCGAACGCAAACATACATATTTCAAACAGTGTGCTTGAAAATTGCACATTTTTTACAAACTTATGTGCAACATTGCATAACATTGCAGAGAGGCATCAGGTGCTTCAGGTGCTGGTAACATATTTCCTCCTCTGATTCAGGTTGAGAAGGGAACTGAATGTTATTGCAGTAACTACAATGACAAAATCAAAATGGCATGTTCTCTGTTTGATTTTGCATCTAGCAATACAACTGCTGCTATTGATGCAACTATAATACACAATATACAAGGCACAAAATACAAAAAAGAAATGTATGTAGTCATAGGAAAGGATGAGGATGAATGGCTAGTTGAAGAAATCAAGCTGATCTTTATCCATTGTGATTCTCAAGTCTATTTTCTTGTAGAGAGGCATCAGGCAGTTCATCTGATTCATTTGGGTGTCTATTCACTGAAAGAACTAGCACAGGACTGTACTTTAATTTTCCTTAGGCAAGAAGATCTTCTTGATTATTACCCATTGTCAGCATACATATGTAAGGTGTACAATTTATCAGTGATAAATCTCCATCATTCATTTCCTGCTTTGTAGAACCATGTCCTTGATTGTAGAGGAAATAACAGAGGCAATCTTAATAGTTTTACCAAGATTGCCTGAACAAACCTTGTCATCCATCCTGGAGAAACTTTCAAGCATAGGAGTGGAATGCAAGTCTGACCTGAAGTTGATTAAGGAGGAGGATCTGCAGGAACACCTTCAGCCTATACAGTCTCGCAAACTACTACAAGCTTTTAATACTGAGGGTAATGTACCTAATCGTTTTATTGTTCAAAGGGTCTCCCCAATAAAGTTGGCTGATATTTGTTGTACAATTTATTAAGTTGTACTTAACAGGGTATCATGTAAAATATAGTTTTTTTTAATTTTCTATTTCTTTTAGATTTGAGACACCATGTTGTTAATATTCATGCACCGGTTTAATGTTTTTGGAACATATAACATGTGCCAAAGATTCACCATCAAGAAAAAAGCAAGAAAAAGTACATCATCTACAGATATACCAAGCAGTCCATCTATTAGGAATGCCTTGTCCACCTCCAGCACACCAAGTCCTGCCAGCACAAACAGCAGGTCCAGCACTGTAGACCTCAATACTTGGCCTGACAGTTCTCATGTCCCATGGATGAAGTTGCCCCATGGAGTAATGGCTATAGCCAGAGAGCAGTGTCCTACTCCCAGAGTTCGTAGGGAGATGGTTCAAATAATCAAAGATGAAATGAGACTTGTTGAGCTTAATCCTACAGGATCAAGCTGCCTTACTGTTGCCAAAATGGTTGTAAAACAGCATCCTAAAAGCTTTGCAGACATTCTGAAGGATAGTACCAGAATTTGGAGTGGTTATGCCTTCTTTGTGAACCAGCTGAAAACCTGTGTTGAACACTTCAACTGAGACAACATGTTATCATGACACAGGTGAGTTAAAGGGACTGCTAGCTCTTCACCTAAAAACAGTGCGAGAGGGCCATCGGACAGTATGGCTGTGTTAAGAACCCTGTATTCTTGTGAGGGTCCAGCAGGGATGGAGCGAAGTCACCTCACACAGCTCATGGAGATAACATGCTATATGTAATGTAATGCAAACCCAGCACCATCAATAGCGGAGCTGAGAAATGCCTGGACGTTTCAGACAGGACGACTTGAAAATGCACTGGTATTAGCTTGTGTGTGTGTTCATAGTGTCAATAGTTTGATAATGTCACACACGCCATGGACTGTCATTGAAATCTTTTCACACAAAAGGGACTTCAGAATCACTTTAAGCTACTTACTGGCATTTCCATTATTGAAAAAAATGGATCTTGCAGTTAAGGACAGAAGAAAGATGGTTTCATAGTTTTCCAGCAAAAGCCAACACATGATGAGGTTAGGCACATCCTTTAAAAGTTTGATGGCATTGAATCTACCATCCTAGGACCATGTGTGGTCCTCTTGCTAATGGCACACTTTAAAGGCACAAATTTTATTGGTGATGTAAATGTTAATTTTATTACATTTTAATGTATACATAAATTATTGCTTTAATTTCAGAACATTGTGAACTTTGTCAGAGATGTTCAACTTTTTTGTGTTTCAGCCCACGGCTACACTTACAGATGTGGAGAGACCAATTTCTTTACCAGTGTCCCTCCCTTCCCCTGCTCTCATTCAGGGTCACCACAGTGGATCACCCGTCCACATATTTTGATTCTGGCACAAGTTTTACGCTGAACACCTGACACAACCCTCCCCATTGACATAACTGACTGTTCACTTGTTGCCTAATATATCCCACCCCTTAGCAGGTGCCATTGTAATGAGATAATCTATGTTATTCACTTTACCTGTCAGTGGTTAAAATGTTATGGCTGATCGGTGTATATTATACAGTATATAGGGAACTTAAATTTGCTTAATTTGTAAATCTGCAGGTCCGGGAACAATAAGAGGGTAGTGATCCCGCAAGTCGGGAGGCACACGACAGGTCCCAGTCCCCAAACTTACAGACACGTAAAAGTGCTTCTATAATCTCACGTAGCCAACAATATTCAGTGCTGATAGGTAGGCCTGTGTAATTACTCACACTGGTACAGCGATGTAACGAGTTTATAGCAGTGAGTAATCTCAGTACAAAAACAAACATTTATGGATGGCACATTCTATCAATTTATGTGCTGTCACCTCAGTTAGCTACAAAACACATTTGCCCAAAGCACTTTGAAAACAAAGCTACATTTCATACAGTAGGCCTATTTACAATAAACTAACATTAACTGCACAACACTACACAATCGATAAAAAAGCGTCTTACCTAACACAAAATATTCCACAAAGTTGTCATGTCAGTGTCCTCCTCCTCTTCCCTGTGTCCTTTACGTATCCATGAGCACAAATGGCTTGAGATTGAACTTTGTAAACCATGGGCCCACGATGTTCAAAAACATCAGTGACGAGATGATGTGGATGACAAGGGATGTGCACTGCGAGCTACAAATGAGATTGATTTTGGACAAACCCTGCTCGCGCTCCACTGGAGATCGGTATGGTATTCACAGAATCCAACAACTGCCTGAGTCCTTCTGGAACTTTTTGTGTATTTGAGTCCCTGTACTTCCTAAAAGCCCGAATGACTGTATGTGGGCTGTTCACTCCGTTTAATTCCATTACACTCACTTTTAACGCCATGCACAGGTTAACAGCATTTAGCCTCATAAGCGGTTCTAAAAACCTTCCCCAATCAGGCTATAGCGTTATCACTGCTAGTCGTGGGAACGTTCACCAAACTGCTTCAAGTGACCTGCAGCCGCTCGCTCCCTTGGACTCATGTCTTTTTAGTATTTTGCTACGTTTTCTCGCTGTCGTTGTTTGTGTTCTTAAAAAATGCTGTTAATGATAACTGTTTTCTTTTCGCCACGACACACTCTACAGCGCCCGGTACGTGACTGTAGGATTCGCTTCATGGCAACGAATTCAGCTGAGCTTTCGAACTTGAAATGATTACGTTATGTGAAAGAGGCTATTGTTAAGTGGCTGTTAGCAATATTTGAGCACTAGTAATATAAGACTAGTATTTTTATTGCAGTTTTTTTGTTGTTCTATTTTACTTTTGGTGAATTAAAAACTAAAACTATTTGTTTTTATAATATTACTGCCTGAGATTTTAAACATCCAGCTGTAGAGGTGCCGGATCCACATAAAAAGGTTCCGGAACACAGGTGTGCTATATTTTGGAGGTACCGGATCCTGTTCCAAATTAAGCACTGGAACTATACATATTATAATTCATGTCTGTTTCTTGTGTGATTTTTATAGATGTTTTGTGGCAATCTGACCACTGGCTCAAAGACCTCCACTGACAGGTTTGTCAGCAAAAAAGTGGAAAGGTAGTGGAGAAGAAAAAGCACTCAACGAATGCCAGTTTGCACTCTTCTAAGAAAGTTAATTATCTCTGACTGGCTGTCAGTTAAAGTGTCCTGGGAAGGTTGTTTCTACAATAAAGTACGTTTTACAACTGAGTTTCTCGTGTGTTTTTGATGTTTAATGAGGATTCACTTGTTTAATGAGAATTACAGTGACTTGTTTCCAAGGTTCATGTCTTTTATTTTAAGAATGAGTACTATGGGATTGGAATTGGGAATTTGATGGCTCTAGAATGTTTTTGGAACAAAGAGTGAGAAATATTGCTAAGATAAGATGTGCCACACTGATGGACTCTTACCCAAAAAGACTGAGCAGTGTAATAAAACCAAAAGATGCTTTAACAAAGTATCAGTTTCGGGGTGTGCACACTTATTCAACCAGGTTACTGTAAGTTTTTATTTATTTAAGTTTCTGATTTTTCACATTATTTGTATACTTTGCAATTTCACATTAAAGATGGGAAAAGTTCTGACATGAGTCATCTTAGTTTCTTTTTTTTTTTTACTTAAAAAAAACCCTGCCATTTTAACAGTGGTGTTTCGACTTTTTATATCCATTGTATTTATACCTAACCATAATTACGGTAATAAAGTGGCTATATTATGCAGTTTATTTAAAATAAATTACTATGTTTATTATACAGTAATATATTGTATTTTTTACCTACACTAAATTACTGTAATTTCCCAATTCTTTATTGGCAACTTTTTGTGACTAATTTAGTATAAAATTGCAAGAAAATTGTTTATGGTGGAGCACCTATTTAACCTTGGAGGGACAGGAAGCTAACTCAGGTACTACATACTGTATGTGTGTCTTTGCAATTTTTTAAAAGCACTCATTTTAAATGTTTATAATGCTTTTATATTTGTTCATAAATATTACAGTTGCTTCATAATTATTCACAGGTCATTATTGGGTATAAAGGCTATGCAGTACACCACATGGTACTATAGTAAACACTGACAACATGATTATAAGTTATCAATGAATTATTTATAGCACATTATTAAAGCTTTCCAGACTCTTCTACAGGGCATCTGGTTCAGAAGTTTAAATAATGTTTTGCAAATTGCTATTTGTTGTTATAATTTGTGAATGAAAAATGACTTCTTTTTCCAACAGCCATATTTTTTCAGTGTGTTCCAGTGTTTAGAGGGCATTACAAAACCTTCAAATACAAATCACACCCACTTCCAATTTAAATCAAAATACAAAAACAGATATTTTGAGTACTAACAGATACAGATACAAATTATAGCTGCAAGCAGCGATTAATGGGGCCAAGCATATTCTGTCCCCATCCCTTAGACAGGGAGGAAAAGCTGAAGCCATTGGGACTATCAATGTTTTAACATTACATTGATTGGATAAGATTTGTATCAGAAGAAGTGAAAAATGTTTTTGAAAAAAAAAAATCAAATTTCAGAGTGAAATTCCAATGAAAAATTGCTGTGAAAGTAGTTGCCACTGTCTTCAATCACTCTAACACATTTCATACAAAGTGTACCCAGTGTTCTTTGGGCTGCCATAGACTCCCATGTGGAAGAAGAAGAAGAACAACAACAACAATGACCACAACAATAGGAGGAGGAAGAAAATATTCCAATAGGGTGCCTATGCACATTCCATGCTTGGCCCCCTAAATACAGCTAATGGCACTGTGTTACACCCCTACTATAAAAATATGCCAAAAGATTTAAGAATTTAAAAAAAAAAAAAAGACATTGAAGTGAAAACTGGATAGATGTAGCACAACACTCTAAATCCAATGGATTGAAAAGTTTAATAAAACAAAGTTAATTGCTCCAGATCTGATTCTTATGTTGAAAACTGCATATATTATCAAGCACTTTTCCACTTGAACATACCATAAAATTGAAGTGTATAGATTTTATTTTGTCAGGCAACTGTGTAATGGTTATTGCACATTTAATATGGATCAATTGTAACAAATTTTATTTCTTCAAATACACATTTGCAATTAAGGTAGTACAATGCTATTTACTTTGGGGGCAACAGCTAAGAAGTTAACCTCCTAAAATCCAGACTTACATTCAACCCTCTCATTTCCCTGGTAGTTTCACTGCAAATACTGGATAATTTAAAGTATCACATATGGTTAATAACCTGTTTTTTGTTTTTGTTTGTACTATTTCTGATATTATTGTCCTTCAATATATACCATGCTGTTGTCATTTTCTATTTTTCAGTCCTCTGATATACTGTACCAGTGATTTTGTATTTTGCACATTTTTCAAATATGCCTAGTGACTGTCCTACATATCATGCTGCTGTTATTCTTTTTGTATTCATTGTGACACTACTACTGACACTACATTTGTCATGTCATAGTGACTGCTTCTATTACTGTCATATTTGTATTTATCTTATTTTATCTCAACCTACCTTACCATCTTGAATTATATGCTTTAAAATGAGTAACTTACTAATAAGCTGAGAGTATAATAGGATAAGGGTCTGTGTTGGTTAGTAGAAAGCTTTGAGTTGTCAAAACCACCAGAGAGACAATATCAGTTCTGAGCAAGACCCATAACTGTTCAGGTACATACTGCATTTGTACGCTGTCTCACGTTTGTTTAAAAAATGTCTGCCAAATGAATACTGTATATAAATGTTTTAGTCTATGGATTTTTTCTTAAGGAAAATATGTGCAGGGATGCCTTTTACCTTATGTTAGACATGATCAGAGAAACAGAGGGTTATATGGCCTCAGGTCAGGATCGTTGAGCTGTTTTGTGATCTCGAGATGTAACCTTTATTGCAGGGTTCAGGCTCATTTGGAGTTCCAAGCTCTGCTCTGTGTGAGGTGAGTTGGGTTAGTCAGACTGAAGCATTTGTTTGCAATACCATCTGAGTCTTATGACTGCAGAATTTAATAATGCATGCAATTAATAATGTAATGTATAGGTAATAAGTTATTTTCCTCCCACCGATGATCATGCAGTATTATTACTATTCTGTAAACCTCCCCTATTAGAGGATGTGGGAAAGGGGACAAAAAAAAATCCGTTCAATGCAGCAAAAAGGAAATTGGAAAAAGCTCAAAATTTAAGAGCCACAAATCTGGGAATGAAAAGGAGCTGTTTTCTTAGATAATAACATGCAATCTAAAAACAATTTGACAACAAAGAATAAGAATGATAAAGCTTTATTTTTCTGGACATTAGGCATTTTCATGGGAAAGGCTAAAGAATATGAATTTAGAAAAAGGGGCCTATCATCTTCTAAAGGAAAAAATAAATTACCATTGACCATTAGGCTGATTTTTTTTTTAACGTTCACAGCATGTCAAAAAAAAAAAATATTCCAACCAAACTTTGGCTTTAAAAATGGTTTGCATGTAAGACATGTTACCTGTGTATTAAACATTGTCACTAATGCTGAAAAACTGATTACATGAATATTACTTCATCATATCACAATGCTGGTAGTGGTGGCAGGTAGTGCATATCAGCTGAATATAATCAAGCCTTTTCAGTTTTCCTTCATTATTTATTATTCAATCTGAATCATTTATGTGTATCAGCCTGAGTTAGATGAATGCATTGCATTGCCAAGCGTGAAAAGTAACTCCATATGCTAACACATTGTATAGGCTTTTAGTAATACATGGCTTCCATCATGCATTACACATAGAATGCACAGAAAAGGGGTTTACTGGGTTGCATTCCTAGAAAGACATTTTTTAACATTAATACAGGATTCTGTTTTTCATGTAGCATTAATTCAAACATGTTTGTGGAAGGCCCCAGATAACATACTTATCATGAAGACCAAGGATCTAATAAAACACATCTGGGACAAAGTTCTGGAAAAGTATTATCAGGGTTTGGTTATAAATATAAATATGTTTTAACCACATGCAAAGCGATATTACATCCATTATTTAAAAAATCGAAAGAATATGGCATGCTGCCTAGAGGAGGCTGTCCACCAAAAGTCAGTAACTGAGTAAGTGGGCATTAGTTAGAGAGATTGAGGGTAACTCTGAAGGAGCTGAAGAGATCCACAGCTTAGATGGGAGAATGAAAGAGGATGTTCATACAACCACAGCCTGTATGCAAAGCCATGTATACAGGACAACCATAGCCCAAGACCAAAGTTGAAGTTTTTGGCCTTGGCACAGAGCGCTACTTTTGCCAGAACACAACACTGCTCATCACCCTGAAAACAACATCCTGTTGTTTGAAGCATGGTAGTGGTAGCATCAGTATCTTGGTTGGAGGTGGCCAGAGTTTATATTTTTAAAAATAGATCTAATGGTGCTCTGTGGGATGTTCAAAGTTTGGGATAGTTTTTTCTAACCAAACCCTGATTGATACTTTTCCAGAACTTAGTCCCAGAATTGTTTTGATAGCTCATTTGTGCTCATAATGCTGTTTATTTAGTATGTTTTATTTAGTATGTTAGTATGTTCTCTAACAATCTCTGGGGCCTTCCAGGAACAGTTGTATTTATATTGAGATCACTAATTTATGATATAGTATAATTATATAATATATTATCAGAACTAATTTATGGGTTTACAGCAAGTAGGGGTTTTATTTGTAAATAATATTGCAAACTGTATGTGCTATTTTGTGTAGATTCTTCACATATAAGCAGTTGAGAGCAATGAGGTGAAATAGCTGGCATTAAAGCACAGTGGCTCTGTAACTAAATTTATTGCTGCCAGCACAGAGTGTTAGATAAACAGAAAGAAAGAAATACCTAAATGTCATGCTGCTATTTATAGCTCTAATTCATAATGACAATAATGTCAGCCCAAGCAGTCAATGTCTAAAGCTGTTGATACAATGCAAAATGCTTGAAAATGAGTCATTTATGACTGGCTGAAATACATGGTCAAGCCCTGACTGTGATATTGAAATTATACATGCTAAAAAATATAATGTGCCAAATGACTATGTAAGCCATGCCTTGCCTGCTACTTCATGTAGTTAGTATGGGTTGGAGACTAACAGACAAATATGTTATATCTTTCACAACAGCTGAGACAAATTCAATATACTTGCTGTACCTTAACAGACAAGAGACAGGGCATTAATGCTGACAGTAGTTGAGCTTTTATCATTAACAAACAGCTGTTTGAGTTAGCATTTATAGTCCTATATCATGAACTGTTTGAGGGTCTGTATAAGCTGAAGGTCACATACAACTGAAGAGACAGTGCTTTAAGAACAATTATCACAAGCTTTGGTAATTCAGATTATGACATTTAAGTCTGACCTTGAGCAAGTGTTCTTGATTTATGATCAGTATTATTGATTTATGGAGGATCATCATCCAGACTCTCAGACATCCACAATATGCTAAAAATAAAAAGTCCACACACAAACACACACAAATACACACACGGATAGACACTCCAAACATGAAGTAATCCTCAAGACACATTTTGAAAAAAAACTACGAATCTATAGCCATTCATTCTTCCTGTGTGATCAGTAATTTAGAGAGAGAGAGAGAGAGAGAGAGAGAGAGAGAGAGAGAGAGACAGAGAGAGAGAGAGAGAGAGAGAGAAAGAAGTTTGCTGTGTGTCATATGGGTTTCTTCACTCCGTATTGAGTTTCCTGGGTGGGATTAGTGTAATGCAGGGCTTAGGGTGAGCATCCAGAGTCTTTCTAGGATCAAACTTGATTTAATTGCTTTTCTCTGAAAGTTGAAGCTGGCAGCTTGTGCACGGCTGCCTCATCCCTCCAAAAAAATGCACCGCAACCGTTCAGCCATCTCTTTGTTTGTTTGACAGGAATCACATTCTCAAGTTTTTACCATGCATCTTATTTCCAGGCTTTGTAGAAAATCTGGATGCGAGTTTGAATGCATTAGTGCGCCAAATGTTAAATATCCATCCCTGAAACAAACGAGGGATTTAATATCAGAAAGCAGGCAATTCTGGCAACAGAGCCATGCAGTGGGAAATACGGGGAGATTAAAAATGTTCTGAATAGAATGTAAGGTCACTTAGTGGGTTGTCGAATTATGTTAACTAGAAAAAAGAAGAAAAAAAAAAACAACTGCCACTTTAATAATTCAAGGCCTTAGCCCTGTGGAGAATAAGACAGTGACACATGCTGTGAAAGGAACTGAACTGAGGAACAGGAGACAAGGAAAAGCATCCACAAGCAGAGCCTTCTTTTAAAACATGAATAGAGAACATTCTAGTTCAGTCTTTCAGCCCCAGCCTAAGTCAAATGCTGGTCATGAACTGCTGATGCTGGCTGCTTTTTAATCACACTCAGTTACGTTTAGTGTCTACAAAGAGACATGCACTACAAACACACTAAGCATGACTTAAACACTCAGCACTGTTTAACTTTCCCAGTGTGTTTAGAGGTGCACAGCTGCCAAAATCCTGCCTCTCCGCTTATAATTATTGTGCCATAACCGAGCCCATGCTCTCACATATTAAATTACACCACAGGGTATATGGGGGAAATTATGTCTAGGGCATTAAGTGTTTGGACATTTTAATGTGTGAACTACATTATTTTCACAAGTTGTGAACTACATTTTTTAGTTATTAACTCTAAGCTTGACCTGAAGCTATAGATGATTTAAAAGAACAAGCTCCACCTCATTTATTAAAAAAGGAAGAAAAATGCTTCTCACAGATTTCCAGTCAATTGAATAGACTTGTTGTAAATTCTTTGATTATAATGCAGAGCCATGTGCCTTACTACTGCAGTATATGTAACATGACCTGAATGGTACCTCCACAGAGTGGCTAGTGGAAAACACACACACACACACACACACACACACACACACACACACACACACACCTGTCATGCCACAGCCTGCAAAACACAAACTGAACCATAGTCAAAACAAGTCAGATATGACACACAAAAACAACAATGTGCTGAGGTCATGGATGTTTTCTAGCAGCGGTTCTCAAACTTTTTGCAGCTAGGGACCCTTTTTACTGTAAAAAACAAAAATCCACAGACCTCCTCAATACAAATTTTATTTCATGGACATTATCCAACAGTTTGAATATTAAACACATTATTTATGTGTGTGCAATAATCTTTAATGGAGCCATAGAATTTTTTTTTTTTTTTCATTTCTGAACTTTCCACAGACATCTTTATTAAACTAGTCATTAGATTCATTGGTAAGTTTGGATTTATACCACTGTACTGAAATAATGGACCCCCAGGCTATGTTTCAGTAAACCCTGAGGTAAACCCTCAAACATCCTAGTAGAAAAATATAGGAACACCAGGATCAATCTCTTCATTCTTTTAAAGACAATAAAATAGTAAACAGCATGTATTAAACCCTAAAAATACTTTTTTTTGGTGTTTAATACATGCTGTTTACTATTTTATTGTCTATACTTCATTGTCTATACTTTACTATTTTTTTATTGAGTCTATACATGTTGTTATTGACTCACCACATGCCAGTGATCTGCATTTGAATTTGGAATTTGGGAAGTTTCTCATACCTTTCAGTTAAAGTCACTGTTTGTTTGTTTTGGGCTTAGAGACAGCACCTTTCAGCACCTAAATGTGCACTCTGTGAATTCACCCATGTCTGAGAAACCTGAGTCAGCCACAGCGGCTGGACCTGTTATTTGTCTTTGATTTTAGGTCAGGTTTCCACCTGCCTATCTGCCTGATCTACCTGACTCACAGAAGGCCAGAGCAACCAGAGACGTGCCCTTGGAATTTTTTGTTTTGTTGTTGTTTAGTCTCACTGAGTTATCAGTACATACGCCAGGCTGTGTGTGAGTTTGACTTTGTTCTGAATGGTGGAAGAAGGTAAGACAATATGGCACAGCAGACAGGCAGAAAGGAGTGTGTGGAGGGTGTAACATAACACCCTTATTTCTCCTACCATGGTGGTTCGCAACACCAGCCTTGGAGACTACAGAAAGTTTTTCAGTTAGTCTTTTAATTTTGATGTTTAAGTGAAAAAAAATTCACATAGATATAGTGAAAATATCTATGTACTGTATATGTGTACATGAGGAGTGTAACAAAATGCCACTGTCTGTATCTGTATCCATATCTGTTTAGTGCTCCAAATATCTATATTTGAATTTAAACCAGAAGTGGAATGGCCTAAGCCTTTTTGGAGACCGTAGTAGAGATATGCGGTCCTTTGCACACTGTGTGGTCTGTGTAGGCTATATAGAGTGGCAGCTCTGGCAGTTCTAAAAAGAAAATGTTAAAAACAAAGCAAGCACAGGTGCATTGCAGCACAGAGGGCCAAGTAGCCCTGAGACTGCACAGAGCAGTGGAACCAAACAGTGCGAATTTTCGTCATTGATGAAAACAACAGGTACGCTGTTGCACTGAAATGTATGGCCAGTGGACACATGGACCTGCATCACTCATGGAATATTAAGGCCAAATGAAATCTGCTGCTCAAGTCAACAAACATACACAAAAAAGAATAGTGCACATCCTATACATATCTGCATTTCTATCCATTTAGAAGACATTATCTGTTCATTCCAAATTATGCGTTCATATGGTTACATCCCTAGTGTGCATGCAAGACAATACAGGGATACTCTACAAAGTGAATAACATCTTCAGCAAATTGTTTTCCTTGTTAGACCAAATCAAAGATTGTGGAACCATTTGTGTCAGCTTTCCTACAGCTAAAAAGTTTCTAAAATGTTAAAATAACTAAACTTAACTTCAATACCTGTCAATATTGAATGCGAACAGATAAACCCGCTTTGTCAAAATGTTAGGATTCCAATAAAAAATGAAGGCCTGAGCACAAAAGCAAGATTCAATAAAGGCTAGAATTGTTGATAGTGAAATATCAGTATGTGTGTGGTACAATGCACTGAATATACCAAAGCACTCTGCTGTGCAATGAAAATGGTTCCATATGGAACATCACTGAATGATTGAATTGCTTATCGCTTGAGATCAAAAACATACTGAATATCCCAGCTAACATTCATATTCAGCATGATGTAGTTGTAAAAAAAAAACAAAAAAAAAACCTCCCAACACACAAACTAACCAGCCACAACACACTTTAATACATTAAAAGTGTAGTGTATGACTGGGAATAAAAATATCATTTAACATGCGAACAAATAACAGTGTAACATGACGTTTCCATCCAGAAGTAAAACAGTGGACAATTATATAGGCAATGCAGTACAGTACATGTGTTTACCTTCAGACTAACCAATTAAAGCCATGAGAGCTGTGATTAACCGTGACTTCAAACGCACTGGCTTTAAATGACTCCCAACAGGGTGAGCTGCTGCCTGCAGCCATAAAAATGGTTCAAGCAGCATTTGTCTAAAAGGGGAGAAAAAAAACCCTGCATAGAAAAGTGATGTATAGCTTTGTGCCCTATAATATTTTCTGAATTTACACCACTGGGTTCAAGATCAATGACAATCCTAAAAAAAAATAATGCTAAGGCATAGACAGCATAGATAGCATTCCTATTTAATAATGGGACTAAATATTTTGGCTGAGTGCTGATTTGGCATTCTCCTTCTCATGCTGTTTCAGTGGATCAAGTATATGCATCAAGGATCAGTGATACAAACGATAAACAAGAATCAACTGTCCCATGCCCTTATGATTTATGCACTGAGACATAAAAGTCAGAACTGATCACAAGTCTGTGTCTGATGGCTCTAAAGAAAGTGCCAAGTTTGCTGACAATCAGAGCCAGAGAGAGCACAGTGTGTGGTACAACTAAAACAGAATCCTCAATAGTGCACTCCCTGCAAGCAAAGGCCACAGCAGCATAAAGAAATTCAGAGTACAGCTTCACTTACAATCTTGGCCTCCTCCTCAGTCCACTAGCCTTTAATTAATTATTGATTGACTAACTGCTAAGAGACCTCCTGTTGCAGATCAGCATAGCACCACGATATACAGTATGTGGATGGCTTTAAAACTTTTAGGGAAGAGAAAAGTTTATCAAAGTCTGCAAACTATCAAGGACAGTGTAGTCCTAAAGCATGTTTCATGTGCCTGTTGCATTAAAGTAGGGGAAAATAATGCCATCAGAGAATCAGTATTCTGGATTTTAGAAGGATTAATCCCCTTTGGTGTGAAAAGTAGATTTCAATCTGCAGCTCATGGGGGGGAAAGGTTAGAAAATACTGCTGGAATTGATTATGACCTTTAGAAATCCAATTCATCAACCACTAATGATGGAGTTTGCTACATCGATAAAGACCTTCAAAGAAGAAATAGTACTAGGACAACAATAGCATAATGACAGGCATGATCCATCTTAGTAAACTCAGAGAAAGTCCTGCTGCTGGTTCAGCAAGACTGTGGTCACTACTGGGGAAAAAAGAAAAGGAGTTTCTTTCATTTTGTTGAGAAGACTTGCAAATCATTTGAAAGTATGGGTTTCTGGACCTGTGTGCATACCACATGTTTCATTCAGTTCACACCAAGTTGAAAAATAGCACACCACAAAATAATTTGAATTTGTAAATCTTCCTTAGTGATTTTAATATCTTCAGTCATTTGGTGCATCTGCATATTGTTTTTCTAACACCAGCAGTAATTTTCTCCACTTTAATATTAGAAAGTGCACTACTGAAAAATGATATTTAATGAAATAATAATAAATAAATAAAAAAGATGTCTTGCTGATAACATTGTCGGCAACATGGTAGCACAGTGAATGGTGCTGCTGCCTCACAGCTGCAGGATTCGAGCTCAGGTTACTGCCTGTGTGGAGTTTCTACTGAGCTCATGCCGGTAGGTGGACTGATTACTCTAAATTGCCCCTAGGTGTGATTGTGTGTGCATGGTGCCTTGTGATTGACTGGAGTCCCATCTAGGGTGTATTCCAGCCCTGGAAATCCAGTGCTCCTGGGATAGGCTTTGGATCCACTACAACTCAGATAAGTGTTTAATGAAGATGAATGAATGAATGAATGGATGAATGAATGAATGAATGAATGAAATCAGCATGGTACTATAGGGTCACATCACTATAGGGCGAAAGGCACGCACTTATGTCCAGGAGTTTCAGGACAGCATAACAGATATTGTGTCATCAGGCAGGCATGGCCTATTTGAGAATCTGCATAGGTCAACGATCATGCACAGTTTGGGAAGATACTGCTGTAATTTCAGATACCTGTCCGTGTTCACAGGGGTTACATGCCAAATACCCCTTTCCATTCATTCTGCTATTATTTCAGATACCTGTCTGTGATCGCAGGGGTTTCATGTTTGAAAAATACAAATTAGTTATGAAATGCTTGCACTTTACATCAATTCTATCATGTGTCCTATCATGCAAGACAAAAAATCTGCAGTGAAACCTTAGTTCTTTGTAACCTCAGTATTGTTTCCACTGCTGTTGCCCCATTATAAAAAACAAAGTCATAATTATCCACGCTTTCATACTCAACACTATTTACGCAGAAAGAGCAAAGTTGACACTTTGAGGAACCAGTTGATTCAGAATTTAGAAAATCATTTAACTGTAAGATAATAAAACATAGAAAAATAGTTACCAGTATGACTGTTTTGTCCTTGATCATACATCGCTGACCCTAGGAATTCGCGCTTGGAATGCAAAAAAAACAAAGTATTCTGCATGTGTTCGGTGACCTGTAAAGGGGGCGCCTCCAGAAGTGCCCATTGTACGTCACAGTACTGAAACCCCTGCAATTTAGTGAATGCCAGGGGTGAAAGGTGATAATGGTTCTTGGGAGCCACAGCTTGAAGGGCCCCACAAAAATCCTAAGATGTATGCTATAGATAATGCACAATAATTAGATTTGGGTCTTATAATGTCTATATGTGAGTCAGCAAGTCTGGCCATGAAAAACTGAAAAATAAATAAGTAAATAAATAAATAAATAAAAAGGAAAGGGAGAGCAGTTTCAATGATACAGGATGTAAGATGAGCTGTCAAGCTGATATAGCAGATGAGTCATTAGCTACCTGGTTATGCATGCATCTTAGAGCTATCTAAGTTTCTCCCTTGGAATCCATTTTCATATCACAGTGAACATTTAATGTGCTGATTCCATTTCTTGAAAACCTGTGTTTTTATGATAAAATAAAAAAACTAACTACACAAACTTCCTTAGGAATGTGGAATGAGGTAGCCTGCTAGCAAACCAAGAATGGGTTAACACTGCTCAACTCAGTTGTGTGTTAGGAAATGTTAGCGCTTGTCAGTATGCTTTGTGAAACTCACGTGAAATCAAGTTAATAAATAAAACAGACAAGAGGTAAAGTCCTCTGAGTTATGTGTTCTGACACACACTGTCAAAGTGTTTATTAAAATTTCAAGTGAACACACATCTTCTGCTTGCACCCAAATTACCATGGGTAATTGGGTTACCTTAGGGTAATTTTTGATAATACTGATAATATAAAAACCGTTAAAGCTAACACATGTATTAGATATTAAGTGTACATCAGGACTGTTATCCTGTGGGACCTGACTCAGATTGGACACTGGGAGATTTGGGAGAAATTCTGGTGGTCTGTCCTGTCTTGTGACAGATTTGGCTTGCTCACTTTTTGTTTTTTTGCCTGCAATGTAGCCAAGTGCCTGACACATAATGTAGTTCCTAGAAATTATGTTTGGTCCATATAGTCAAATGTGATTGGCTAATAAATCATGAATCCACTAGTCTTACAATGCTATTGGTTATCATTTGCCTCATCTCTGCCTGGTGTCAGGTGGCAGAAGCTGATGCAGTTGCAAAATAGTGCTTATTTGAAATCAGCATCCAAAATGTGAGACAAATGCAGAGTCAAAAAAAAAAAAAAAAAACAAGCAAAAAGGTCAGAGCAAACTAGAAAAAAACAAAATCACAAGAAACAGAGAATGAGAGCAGAGTTCTGGATAACAGTAGCAATATACAGGCTTGGCAAAGTGGGAAAGTATATGAGTGTGATTAAAAAGCATAATATATAACATATAACAAGTGTTGCTTACTTTTTACTGTGTGTTACAGCCAATCCATTGTATGCCGTGTTGCAAATGCAGAAAGCAAGTCGAAAAAGGCAATTAACCTCCTACAACTTCAAAAACACTAACAGATGAGTGAACTTTGTCTAAACCCTCCTGTTTCTCTAGCAACTTTGTTTAACTTCACTGCAATTACTGTACTAACATCGACTCTGTAACTAAGGGCCTAGCTCACTTGTATAGCAGTTCATGATGCCCCTATGTCTGGTCCATCCTGAGAAGTCATGCTGCAAAAAAAAAAATCATCAATTTAAATCAATTTGTCCCAAATGTGCCAAACATCAAAACCTTCATCAAGAAATGACTGAGTACAGCAAGTTGAATTACAATTGTAATCTTTAAATAATTGTGTAATCAAATAAAACATAATGCAATCTATGGTATATTTACTATAGTATGTTTAGCCAGGCGTAGCTGATATTTAAGATATTGAATAGGAAGCATATTATTACCTTAAAACAGCACAAAAGTTCTTGCCTTCTCTTTAATCACTTCCTCTGGTGCCACAGAATTTATGCACACTATTTTACATGACACATTCTTTTACACTGTCTAAATAATTGTTACTTGTGTAATGAATTCTCCTACTGAATACCAGCATCTGGAACAAGTCAGATGTGGAACTGAATTCTTTACGAAGGTAGCGCTCCAGAGACCACTTACACAGAACTTGGATATAAAGTATATTGGCCTGAATTGACATATTTCAAGCAATACAGATTGCTTTGGTGCAGAGACTTAAAACAGCTTTGCAGGCAGTGATGTAAGACCAAAATACTGTTTTATTTCCGTTTATGAAGGGCCTAATTTTTGTTCCAATTTCCCCCAATTAGCTTCATCCTCAGAGCAGAGTGACAAATACAATGATGAAATGCCAGTGAATCCTGGGTGCATTAGCACATGTGATTTATTCATTGTTGAAAATGATGTAATCCTCAAATAGAAATATGATGGGCTCCCCGGAAACCAATAGAAAAAATCAGCAAATGAAACATGCTCTTTAATAAAGCACAACCAGAATAGAAATTACCTTCTCTAATGAAAGGCCATGTTTATAAAAGGTGAGTCAAAGAAACAGCCATAACAGAAGTCTAGAGCATTTGTAGCGCTCTAACTGTATGCTCAGTATGTTATGCATTTGGCTGTATATCAGTTTAATCATGGTTGAATGTCTTTTTGTTGTTATTTCAGCCTTGACAGCTACACTAGATATCACGTCGTACAAGTTTAAACATGCCTTATAAAAATACTATGAAAACAAACATTTAAATATAGCTAAAGTATAACCTGCATGGGCCTTTTATGGAGTAGGGCTTCTCTGTCAATGAAAATTGCATAGTTTGTGTCTCCAAAATGTTTAGAATTGAGCAAAATTTTCAATTGTTTTTACAAAATAGTGTATCAGGTACAGCAGTAGGAGTGGTGTATAAAACAAAAAGATCCCGTGAGCAGTTGGAACATCCCAGTTCTTCAGGTGGAAATGCCTTGTTGATGAGAGAGATCAGAGGAGAATGTTCACACTGGTTTGAGCTGACAGGAAGACTATACTAACGCATATAATCACTCTTTACAACTGTAGTGAGCAGAAAAGCATCTCAGAATGAACAACACAAGTCAGCCAAGAACAGGATTCTGAGGCTACAATTGGCATAGATTCACTGACACTTGACAGTTGAAGACTGGAAAAGACATCACCTAGTCTGTTGAATCTTGATTTCTGCTACAGATAGCTGGGTGACAAATTGACATCACCAGCATACAACCCCATTTCCATAAAAGTTGGGATTTTTTCTAAAATGCAGTAAAAACAAAAATCTGTGATTTCTCAAGTCTCTTGAAACTTTAATTAACTGGCAAAAGTACAAAGAAAAGATATCAAATGTTTACACTGAGCAACTTAATTGTATTTTGTAAATATAAACAAATATAGAATTTGCCTTCAATACACTGCAAAAAGTTGCATGAAAAAAAAAGGCATGTTACATCACACTGTTATGAGACAAGGAGGACCCAAGCGTAGAACACTAACACAGGAGTTCAGCGTAACAGGTTTTATTTACAAATAGTGAGGGCAGGTGAAGGGTGGGGAAAGGTGAAGAGTGGCGTGGTCGAGGTCGGGATTCGAACTCCAATCTGGAGCAGGAGGAGGAAGCATGCAGGAGGTGCGCCACGGGGAGGGGCCTGGGCTTGAGCTCGGGTCGGTGGTGTGCAGAGCTGGAGAGCCACGGGGAAAAGCGAGGGAACCCACACACACACACAGAGAGAGAGAGAGAGAGAAAACACTGCAAGCATGGGAAAGGGGACTATGGGGAAAATACAAGGAGCTCGGCCCAGACTATGACACACACTTCCTTTTGATTACACTTTTCAATCGTTTGGGAACTGAAGATACTATTTGTTGCAGTTTTGCAAGTGTTTTTGCCCATTCTTGCTTGATACTTGCTGCTCAACAGTCCTTCGTTGCCACTGTCTGATTCTCCTCTTCATGATGCGCCATAGGAGACAGATCTGGACAGCTGGCAGGCCAGTCAAGCACACGCACTCTGTGTCTACGAAGCCACACTGTTGTAGCACATGCAGAATGAGGCCTGGCATTGTCCTGCTGAAATAACCATGGACTTCCTGGGAAAAGATGTTGCCGTGATGGCAGCATATGTCTCTCTAAAATCCCAATATACGCCTCCACGTCAATGGTACGTTCACACATATGCAAGTCACCTGTGCTATGGGCACTGATGCACCCCCATACCATCACAGATGCTGGCTTTTGCACCTTTCATCTTTGGCACGGAGAACTCGACGTCCGTTTTTCCCGAAAACAAGCTGAAATGTGGACTCATCTGACCACAGCACACATTTCCACTGCCTTTCAGAACATCTGAGATGAGCTCAGGCCCAGAGAACTCGGCAGCGTTTCTGCATAGAGTTGATGTGTGGCTTCCTCCTCGTGTAATAGAGTTTCAGGTTGCATTTCTAAGTGACAACGGTTTTCTGAAGTACTCCTGAGCTTATGTGGTTATATTTATCACAGTAGCATGATGATTTCTCAGGCAGTGCCTCCTGAGGGCTCAAAGGTCATGCACGTTCAACGATGGTTTCCGGCCTTGCCCTTTACACAATGAGATTTCTCCAGATTCCCTGAATCTTTTCACAATATTCTGCCCTGTAGATGCTGAAAGACCTAAATTCTTTGCAATCTTGCATTGAGCAATATTCTTTTTGAACTGACTGACAATTCTCTCACAAAGTTTGGCACAAAGTGGTGAGCCACTACCCATCTTTGCTAGCAAAGACTGAGCTTTTGGTGGATGCTCCTTTTATGCCCAATCCTGATACCCACCCCTGTTACCAATTAACCTGATCCTCCAAAATGGTGTTATTTGAATATTCTATAAACTTTTTTTTGCCTCTGTCTCAACTTTTTTTGAGTGTGTTGAAGGCATCAAATTCTAAATTTGTTTCTATTTACAAAATACAATTAAGTTGGTCAGTAAAAATATTGAATATCTTTGTACTTTTGTCAGTTAATTAAAGTTTCAAGACATTGACAAATCACAGATTTTTGTTTTTATTGCATTTTAGAAAAACGTTTATGGAAATGGGGTTGTAAATCCATGAACACAACGGTAGAACCCCGGTGTGGGAAGGCATGGAGGAAGACTCTGGAATTTTAACTGAGCTCCGGGCTTGTGTTTATTCAGTCCGTGCTTTTCAGTGCACTTTCAAAACTTAACAGAAACAACACAACGGCAGGAAACAGGTCCGTCCCAAACTCACAGGTTTCACTCCATCAGGTTCCAGCTCACGGTTCTTGGCATGTGGACGTGTGTGCGTGTGCGTGTGTGTCTTGCAAGCTCTGCCAAGCGGTATATCAAAGAGACATAAATAAGTAGACTACCAGTAATGAGACACAGGTGAAAATCATCACGCATTACCTGCCGGCTGACCCGCCTCCTCTCCATCCACAGCCGATGCTCCACCACGCCCCCACCACCACTACAACAACCCGTCCTTGTCAACAGTTCAGGCTGGTGGTGGTATAATGGTGTGGGGAATGTTTTCTTGGCATACATTGTGCCCCTTATTAATAGTTGAGTATCATTTGAATGCCACATTTTAATGAAAAAATGTTGTCAAACCAGTATGAGTATGGTGATGCCTTCTGAAGCTTTTTTTTTTATGTCTTGGCACATGTGAGGCACATATAACACAGAGAATGTTTTATAATTTGATAAATGCCTAGGCCAGCTGATTATGTAGTAGTAGTTGTTTAAAAATCTTGATCCATGTGCACCTTTAACCTTAAATGCTTCACTTGCACTACAAATAAATATAGTATGTCAAGGGATCATCCATTGTCCAGTTATTATTGTTATTATTTTTATTATTGTCACATCCATTAGAGTTACTTATGACTTCTAAATATTATATGTAGATTATAGAATGTCTGCTCAGTTTTTGAAATGTATTGACTATTGAAAAAAATTCTTCAAGTAAAGTGCGGATACTTGACAAATTCTCACCTCTGGATATTACATCAGTATAGATTTGCATAGATTTAAGTAATATTGATATTGCTTTTATACAACAGTATTGATTAAGTGACAGACACAAGATGGCCAAATGTTCTGTTTATACAGTGCCCTCGACTAATATTGGCACCCTTGGTAAATATGAGCAGAGAAGGCTGTGAAAAATTCTTTATTGTTTAACCTTTTGATCTTTTGTTCAAACAAAAAACACTTAAATACTCTGCTCTCGTGGATATCACACAATTGCAAATAAAACACGGGTTTATCAAAAAAAATCTATCTTTGTAAGATCTTTGTTAAATATACAGTACTGTGCAAAAGTTTTAGGCACATGCAAAGAAATGCTGTAGAGCAATGATGCCTTTAAAATAATGAAATTAAATGTTTCTACATTTTAAAGAAAATACCGTAAAGAGCAGTAAACAGTAGTAAATGAAACAAAGTCAATATTTGGTGTGACAAAAAAATTAAAATTTAAATAAAAATAATAGTCTCTGGTACAATTAGTGCAGTTTTATAAGGAAATGAGCTGGTAAGTTTTATTGAGCATCTTGCAGAACCAGCCACAGTTCTTCTGGAGACTTTGACTTTCACATTTGCTTCTTATTTTTGCAGCAAAACCCAGCAGCCTTCATTGTGTTTTTTGTCTGAAAAGTGTCTCTTACAAAATACGCTGCTTTCTGTAATGACATACAAACATTTTTCTTTAACATTTAATTTTGTGCTAGAAAACTAATGTTTGGGAATCTAAAATGTTTTTTGTACTGACTTGATAATGTAGAAGTCATAAAAAAATATAAAAAAAAGTCTATAACAAAGTTTGTACCAAAAAAGAATAGGGTGCCTAAAACTTTTGCACTGTACTGTAGGTGTGCAACAATTATTGGCACCCTTTTAGTCAATACTTTGTGCTACCTTCCTTTGCCAAGAGACCATTCCTCTATACAGAATCTCTCCAGATCCTTCAAATTTCAAGGTCCTCAAGGTGGACTCTCCTCTTCAGTTCACCCCACAGGTTTTCTATGGGTTTCAAGTCAGGGGACTGTCATGGCCATGGCAGGACCTTGATTTTGTGGTCAGTAAACCATTTTTGTTTTGATATTGATGTATGTTTTGGATCATTGTCCTGCTGGAAGATCCAACCACGGCCCATTTTAAGCTTTCTGGCAGAGTCCATGATCCCATGTATCCTGACAAAATGTCCAGGTCCTCTGGCAGAAAAACAGAACAAAACATTAAAGAGCCACTACCATATTTAACCGTGGGCATGAGGTACTTTTCCATATGGCTACCTCTCTGAGTGCGCCAAAACCACCTCTGGTGTTTATTGCCATAAAGCTCTATTTTGGTTTCATCTGACCATAGAACCTGATCCCATTTGAAGTTCCAGTAGTGTCTGGCAAACTGAAGACACTCAAGTTTGTTTTTGGATGAGAGTAGAAGCCTTTTTCTTGAAACCCTTCCAAACAACTTGTGGTGATGTTGGTGACTTTGGATTGTAGTTTTGGAGACTTTCTGACCCCAACATGCAACTAACTTCTGCAGTTCTCCAGCTGTGATCCTTGGAGACTTTTTGGCCACTCGAGCCATCCTCTTCACAGACACATGTCAAATTCCAAATATAGACACATGTCCAATTCCAGGTTGATTCATTCCAGTTGACTGGAATTTCTTATTGCCCTGATGGTGGAAATGGGCTTTTTCAATGCTTGTGCTATTTTCTTATAGCCACTTCCCATTTTGTGAAGCTCAAAAACCTTTTGCCACACATCACAGCTACAGTATATTCCTTGGTCTTACCCATTGTTATGAATGACTAAGGGGATTTGGCCTATGTGTTACCTCATATTTATACCCCTGTGAAACAGGAAGTCATGATTGAACAATTTCCGGTTAAACAATAAAGACAATTTTTCACAGCCTTCTTTGCTCACATTTACTAAGGGTGCCAATATTAGTGGAGGGCACTGTATTTGCTCCGCTAGCTAAAATAGATCCTGAAGAAGCCACACTCAATTTATAGCACATCCGCTACCTTGCTAGCTAGCTCACATTGATTTGCACATTCCCGTTAAAGGTGATTCTGGTAAAACTGGTGTCCTTTCTTCCTTTTCATCTTCAATTGATGAGCTTTCAAATTTTAATTCAAAAGTTACATTCCTGAAAGTTATTGCTTGCCATGTCCACTGATGATGTTGTTAACAATATTGTAGTAACAGTTTCGAGCTAGGAAGTGGAATTTTATGTGGTGAACACAGAGCAGCAGAGTGATACACGCAGTGAAACGTCCCAGTGCGGTTATAGGAAATATACGCACTCTTGGAACACCACACGTCCAATCAGATTAGTGGACCAGAACTAACTGCTGTATAAAGGTACTTTAGGTTCTTTTGACAGGAATTGTACTAGAATTCTACTGTACCTGCTCTGCTCCTCAAACCTTTAATAAACACCAATCAATAATTTAGAAATGGATGTGCTTGCTGACAGGAAATCAGGAGGAACCCTTCCTTTTGTTGAGTTTTTCTGCCAGGATTCTCACAGTCATATCTGTCAAAAGTCTGGAGACTGAATAGAGGCATGCTTCTTGACAAAGGAGCAGCTGCTGAAAGATGGTTTCTTTCTGAATTAGGAATGAGGATGTGCCGTTTTCTTTGCTATTGTTTGGCACTCACTAAAAAGCGCTTCAGCACACACACACACACACACACGCACACACACACACACACACACACACACACACGATGGACCTGTTGTCTGCACCTAACCCTAACCCTCAGTAACCAACAGTCTCTTTTAGTGTTTCAAAGAATGCAAGTTTTTGCAAAAGTAAATAAATAAATAAATAAAATAAAATCACACTTTTTGTGTGATTGTGAGGACAGTTGACACTACAAAATTATTATGAGGACACTTAGTCTTTTTTGTTCCTCACAAAAGAGACACACACACACACACACACACACACACACCGTACACGTGTGACCTGTGGATCCAGGTCAATCCCATGAACACTGAGTGCAAGACACGAATACACACTGGATGGGATGCTAGTCCATTGCAGAGCACCATGCATCCATACATTCATACCTATAGGGAAATGGATAATTGGCAGTCTTTACAGGATTTGTGATTATTGAGCTTTTTGTGCTACCAAAACCCACTTGAATTGGTAAAACTGCAATTGTACGAAATTGTTTTGCACGGTCTTTCGCTGTGATGTTTGTTGGTAAATAAACCTTATATCTGTACTCATGTTTCAGGGCTTTGTCTGAATGCGCATTGTGATGATGTCACATGATGCGTCTTGGCCCAAAATCTGCGCTAAATTTGAAAAAGCAAATTTGCAAGCTCCTCTGAATATTGCAGAATTTGCTTGATTTTGCATTCATTTCTGCAGTCGCAAAATCTGAATAGGCAGTCCACCTCCCAGCATGTTTTTGGGTGGTGAGAAGAAATAAACACAGACATGGGGTAAGCATGTGAAAATCCACACAGACATTAACCCAAGCTCAGGATCAAACCAGAGACCCTGGATATACAACTGTATCTATCATTCACAAGAATTTTTATAAGAATAACACTTGTACAGTATATCCTTATTTTACTCAGCCAAATGTGAATAAATACAGCTAGTAAAATCCATATTTTTTTTTTGTTTGTTTTTTTTTTTTTTATAAGCAAAACAGAGCCAGAACAGAATCCTAATACACACACTGTACTTACAGCCCGAAATTCCCTAATATGAATATGCTGTGTGCAAAGTTTATTACAAACGTCTGGTGCAGTGTATAATGGATGAAGCAAAACTGAACAGAGATTTAGCTTTGTTTACAAAGAGCTTATTTAAGGATCAGCCACAGTGACAGCAGAAGAACTGACATTACAATGATTCACCAGTCCAGTTTATCCACATTACCCATGTTTAATGTTAAATGTGTGGTTCTGGCCAGACAGCCTGAACTTCAATTTTGCTGGAGCCACTTTTTACTGTGAAAAATGTTGTTAATTCCATGAATCCAAACAAAAAAGCACAAAAGCCAGACATGAGATAAGAGCAGACTTGTAGGAGACAGACAGCGCATTCATTACACTTCCTATATTGAAATCTGAAAATACATAAGTGGAAAAATCGTTGGATGTAGAGTTCATTACATTGTGTAACACAAAGGAAAATTCAGGCAGAGTATAGTAATAACTTCAAAACCACAAGGGAACGAATGAGATTCTGAGGTGTTCTCCAAGCGACTGAAACTCATAATAAACACCTGAGCAGGCGATGAGATCTTTCTGTTTACAGCTCGCGGTTCATAAACAGCACACAAACAAAGCCGGCATGTGGGAGAAAATGGAGTCAGTTTGCTTCTCCAGCTACAGGCAACGGCATGGATCCATAAAACGGATCAACAAGACAAATCATTTTTCAGACTCTGAGTTATGATTCTGACATTTAGTGTGTTGTGTGTTATGTGGACCATAGCCTCCCTACACAACACGCTCTAAAAAAACAAACAAACAAAAAAAAAACAGTACAATAGAGTCATCACAGCTCTTCTTTTGAAGATGAATGAAATGTGTTTGAAAGCAGGAGTCCCCAGAGGTGACAAACAGTCCTTATTACTGCCAATCTACACCTACGTGTACCTCAAAAGATATCTGCATCCAACCTGCAAGTCCTCCATGCATAATACCAACAAGATCAAACACTGAATCTACAAGGAGGTGGAATTCAGGAAGTTCAGCAGCTCAGGAGTGTGTTCTCGGGAGTCTTGAGGTTTCATACGCAAAGGCAGAAAGCATCGTTGTTGTCTGGGGAATGTGTCCTTTACTTAAACTTGACCATTCAGAGAAGATGCATCCTGTATCTCTTCTGTATGAGTAAAACATTGTTGTGCTTTGAAGTTCTTGAAGTGATCTGAAGTTCTTAATCCAATCCACAGGGACCCACCGCTAGTCCTCATTTTATTTTGTTCCATATTCAGAATAAAAATTCACCTGAGTCAGGTAAAAAAAAACAAAAAACAAAGCTGTAGAATGTTGATGAACTGGTTTATATGTTAGGAGATTGAAACCAAGAATAATGTGGACTGAGTGTGTCTCTAAAGAATAAGCTGGGAATGTCAAATTTAGAGGAATGGTCCAATACTAGGCTGGAAAAAAAAATGAAATAAAATAAAATAAGTTAAAGCCTACTGTTAGGTTTCCTCTCTCTCGCTACGAAGCTAGCGGAGGCTAGCGGAGCAGCGTACTTCTGCATTCCACTGAGCGCATTCCAGCGATATTCATAAAAAGCCTTCGGACTCTTTCATGAACTTGTGTTTGTTTTCATTCACGTCATGTCTCCGCCTCCTGTGTTTTTCCATGTGCTTGTGTTCTTGTTCACGTCATGTCTCCGCCTCCCGTGTTCTACCATGTGCTTATGTTTAGGTTTGTGTCATGTCTCCGCCTCCTTATTCTTATTGGTTCTTGTTCATTCATTGTCATTATGAGTTTCAGGTGTCTCTTATTTGTGTGTGTTTTAAAACCCCGCTCTGTTTCCGCTTCCTTGCGGAGTATTAGATTAGAATTGTTTCGAATTGTTTCGAATTGTTTCGAATTGTTTCGAATTGTTTCAAGCTCTTTGTTCGTAGTTCATAGTTCGATATTTGTAGCTCATTGTTCGTGGTTCCCAAACCACCTCCTTGCCTCACGTGTTTTGTTCCATTTGTTTTGTTTTCTGCTTTTTGGATTACTGCCTCATTCGCTAAGAATTATCTCATTTTGGATTATTGTTGCCTTTTTCTATGGATTATGGTTTGGTGTTTTTTGTTGTTCCGTTATTTTTGAATATCGTATTCCTAATAAACTGACGTTTCCCCAGCGCATGCATCCTGGCTCTCCTTCCTCCAGTTTACGTAACACCTACGTGTCTGATATGTTCATCAGCTAGCACATGCACATGCTAAATCTGAGTTTGCAAAGCCTTACTTGAAAAAATGACACCACCAAGAGGCTCTAATAAAATAAAATAAAGTGTTTGTTGAGATCGATTTATTATTGTAGGATACTTCTCATCAGAGTTTTGAAAGTTTTCTTGTACTTGCCTCTAAAATCTTTCATCAGGACTCCTGCTGTTTTGGATATTTGCAAATTTGCATTTTTCTTTTCCCTTCTTTTTTTCTGGTATGTTTCCTCAACTCTTTGTTTGTGTCTTTGTGTCTGTGCTTCTTTCATTTCAAAATTACACTTTTCACTGCTGGTAATAGTTCTCTAAACACTTTGATATCTTTTTATACTTTTCTCCAGCTCTGCAGAAGGTTTTGGGAAAGCTTTGGAACCCACTCACTCTTAACTTGACTTCTCAAAACAAACAGTCTGTGATTTTGAGCCAGTCTAAAATTTTCATGACTTAAAAATACTTAACAAAGTATACAGTACATGTACTGTTTTAAACTGAGATACATTAAATAGAGTAAGAGGAGGAAATACAGCTTAACAATGAGGTCCCTAGTAGTACAACACGAAAGAGTAGGGTCCAGGGTTTGGGCTTTTTCACATTTGACTTTTGTCCACATGGGTTTGCACTGGGTTTTCTGGTTTCCTCCAAAAGCATGCCAGAATGTGTAGTGATGATATATTTGTGTTCCACCCAGGGTGTACTCCAGCCTTGCATCCAGTGATCCCTGACAGCTCCTGAAAATGAATGAATGTCAATAGGGATGTGACATTTTAAGCATACTAATAAAGATCCTGCTGATTTGGTCTCAAAAGGGAAAAATATATTTAAATGAGCAGAGAATCCTGTTTTATAATGCACTGTAAAATATTCAATTCAATTCAATTCAACTTGTATAGCGCTTTAAACAACTGTCACAAAGCACCTTTACAGAAATATATAAATTGCAGATATACATTTATAATTTTTTTCCCCTAGAGGTACATTTTAATTATTTCACACAGAACCTAAAATTGTTAAAATGTCCAAATCTCTGCATTCAGCTGTATATAATGGTTGATTTTTTTTTTCTTCTTCAATTTCCCCTCAGTTTTTCTCAAAAGCCCATGAAAAACTTATTTATGTTGTATTTCTACTTTTTTGCCAGGTGTTTGCCACAGTAACCTACACACCTGGAGTCAAGCTGAAAACAGGTGCTACTAAAAGCCTCAGGCTCTCTCTCTTTGCCCATTTGTTTTTTAAAGCCAGGGCAGGAAAATTGTAAGCACTGCAGCAAGTGACTCGTGACATTTCGGTAATTATCCTCTTGACTTGATTCGCAAAGAAAACGTTATCTGCCAAAGTGCTTATGACAGTAAGTGTGTTCCATTTAAAAGCAGAGAGTGGGTTTGCTGTATTAAGCCAGCATGCTATTTGGAACAGTGCTTCATATGTGTGGCCAGATAAGATTAGGATAAGAACACAAGAATAATACTGTAATTAAAACATGCAATTCCTCTTTGAAAAGGAACACACATTCAGTGCTGGGCTGGCTCCATGTTGAGGGAGTGTAATTACTGCAAATGGATGATATTACCAGTGTTTTTTCCTCTCTAGTCAATTTTACATTCAGTACCACTGACATTATTTGCATAACTTTATTGTTGATGTCACACTTGCAGTCTTCAGACTGTATTTTATCCAGTTAGACATGTGTAATATCAATACTTCTCTCCCACTCCATCCACCCTTCTTCAGTAGCTTCCCACACCCAATCATCCTGACACTTTCCTCTCCTCACTTTCCTCATCCATGGCATCTGGTTATGTGCCAACTGCATTCAAGACAGCAAGGGTTGTTCCTGCCCTAAAGAAACCCATTCTGTGTCCTTCAGACACCAGCAACTTTCTAAAATCGTCAAATGCACTATCTATAATCAACTGTCCCACTATCTCACACAGAACAACCTCCAAGATCCTAACTAGTCTGGCTTCAAAGCGGCACATTCCACAGAAATTGCCCTTGTGGCCATTACTTAGAAGTTCTATGCCACTAGATCAGCCAAACTGTCATCAGTCCTCATCCTCCTTGACCTTTCAGCAGCATTTGATACAGTCAACCACAAGACCTCTCTTGTCCTTATGAGACTCAGATGACATTGAGGGGATCCGCATCTGCTCCATGCAGACTCTCCACTGGTGTCCCACAAGGCTCACTTCTTGATTCTCTTCTGTTTTCCCTCTATACTCGATCTCTTGGTGAGATCATATCCTCACATGGGTTTTCATGCCACTGCCATGCATATGACATTCAAATTATCCTCATCTTTCCTCCCTCAGATAATTATGCTTCTGCTCAGATCTAAGCATGTCTGATAGACATCTCATCATGGATGGCACCTCATCAGGTAAAACTTAATCCCAGTAAAACTAAACTTCTGTTTATACCAGGAGATGCATGCTCATGTCAGTATCTTCTGATCTTTCTGAACAACTCTCAGATCTCACCATCTGTCACTGCACGCAGCCTTTGGGTAACCATGGACAATAAACTGTCCTTTTCCTCCCACATTGCTAAACTGACACGCTCATGCCAATACCTCCTTTACAATATCAGAAGGATTTGTCCATTTCTATCCACAGAGGCCACTCAGGTGTTTGTTCAGTCCCTTGTCATTTCAAGACTGAACTACTGCAACTCGTTCCTGGCAGGTCTGCCTCTGCATGCCATTTGACCTCTGCAGCTGATTCAGAATGCAGATGCATGACTTGATTTCAACCTTCCCAAGTTCCCACACTAGCCCATTGCTATGCTCCCTCCACTGGCTTCCTGTAGCTGCCGGCATCAGAACACTGATGTTTGCCTACAAGGACAAAAATGGACCAGCACCCGCCTACCTTAAAGCACTTATCACACCCCACACTACACCACACTCCCTTCAAACCCATAGCACTGCTCAGTTGGACCCACCATCTCTCAGGGTACATGGAAGGCCTGCATCAAGGCTCTTCTATGGTCTGGTGGAATAAACTACTCCTAGATGTCCGAACAGCTGAGTCATTGGCTGTCTTTAAATTATGACTAAAGACCTACCTATTCATGAAGAACATAATTGAGTTATTTGTCATTTCCATACTATGCTACCTCGAGAAAAAAAAAGAAACAGGGTTTTTAGACTGATAGTACTCTTAGTCCCAGACCTAGTGAACCAGTATGAGGATGTATTTATTGATGGATAATGGTGTCTGCCAAATGCCATAAATGTAAATGTAAATGTAGGATATGATGTTTTCCTCATTAATGGATTTGGTAGAGTTTTTTTGTTTGTTTGTTTTTGGGGTTTTTTCTTTCAAATCTCATGACCAGTTTTTTCAAACCGCTGATCAAGTCTCTTCTCTAGTTATGTTGTGTTCTCTGAGTCTATTGCTACTTCAGTCATGAATATCCATATCTAGTAATCTCAGATTTTACCATTCATCTTGTAAACAGTTACAACCTCTGCACAAAAGGTCAAAGCTCCTTTATTTCTGAATCAGTTACCAGACATATATCCTGTTTTTGCTTTTTGTTGATTTTAGGCCTTTTCTCCTGTGGTTGCTTCACTGGTAGATAGGTTCAGTTTAACTGTGTCATCCTTTATGTGAGATTTTATCATACAAATGCGAAAGTAAACATTGTTTACTGTACAGCTTTTGATTATATTCAGATGGGGTAATTAGGACAAGAAGAACATTGCTGTAGGTCTCTTGGCAGCCTCCCTGATCATTTTTCTGATTTTGTCCTTTTGTCAATTTTGGAGAGACGTCCTATTCTTGGTAATGTCAGTGTGGAGCCCCATTTTCTCGACTTTTTGATGATGGCCTTCATGGTGTTCAATGATACAACTAATGTTTTGTAAATTCTTTGTACCCCTCTCCTGATTGACTCCTTGTGAAGGTGAGAGCCCATACATGGTTTGTAAGCTCTTTGTGGACCATGGCTTCAGCAGTCGGATCAAACTTCAGTGATGGCAGGAATATAATAATTACTTTTGAAAATGAGTTGAATGTAATTGGTTAATTCTGAGCATAGTCACATGCGCCATTATAAAAGGGTGTACACACTTATGCAGCCAGGTTATTGTAACTGTATGTTCTAGATGTTTATCTATTGCATTTACTTTGTGTTAAATACTGTAGCCTTTAATGAGTATAATTAATGCAGCAGTAACATAGGAAAAACAATAACACACTTCATTAGTTTTAGAGTTAAATGACCTAGAATTTTTATGTTAAGACATTTCAAATAAGACTGTTATAGTTTGGGGGGAAAAAATGTTAGCTTGAGAAAACAGATCATTTTTATGAAATCTCAACTGAAATAATTTTTTTATGCAACAGGAAAAACATGTTAATCCTCTGTATCCTGTGTATACCATACAGACTATGACCATGAAGCAAGTTTGAGCTGTTTATATTTTAATAAAATGATCCAGGAGCTCTATTATGGACTGTCTGAAGGCAATCCTTGACCCTAAGCCTTCAGTTCTAGTACAGAATGATGCAGCAGGGAAAGAGCCAGCAGCGATACTCTGCACAGTGTTTGGATGATAAGATGTGCACTGTATAAAGGGGTCACTTGCAACAAGTACACAACAAAATCTCTCCATGATCTGTGAGATCACATGCAAGCTGTATGACCAGTACCCCCCACCACACATTCAGCACAGAATAACAGAATTTCAGAAAATTTTTGTGTCCATTTTTTCATACCCAACTGTATTTGGGTTGTTCTGACTTGCTTCTAGTTTGATGCAGGTTTAATTCGACTGCAATGGGTCATTAATACTGATGAGTTTATTGGCAGAGAATGGCTTTTTGAAGGGTGTTTAAGCTTTTGTAGGTTACAAATTAATAAATGAACATTTATTAGTGTACTAGAGGATCCACTACACACACACACACACACACACACACACACACACACACACACACACACACACACAAAATAAAAAATAAAATAAAATAAAATAAAATTATGAATAAATTAAACATTTACTGCAAAATAATATCAAAACACCACAAATACCTTTTTACATAAGGCTAGTTTATAAACCAGCCTATCATTTTTGATAAGTGTTAAACACCAGCAGGTCTGGCTAAGGGCAAATGACTGTTCAATCCATTAGACCAACACCAGTTGGTCTAGTACTGACATTGGGCTAAGGATACTTAATTTAATAGAGAATCTGAGCTTTAACAGGAGGTATACACACCCATTCCATTCTCCTTCCATTGGCACGATTATTAGTGCAGCTAATCTACAGCTAAATCTAACCCTAATCTTAACCTCAGTAAGCAAAAACCTTTTAGATTTAATCCAACCAACAAACTTTTTTTTTTTTTTTCTTGTGAGGACACCCCACACATACACACACAAACAAACACACAAGCACAAACACACCTGGATGACATTCAAACTTGGCCTGAGAAAAGAAGATTAATCATGCAGATTAATCAGCATACATAAACTCACTGCTCTGATATAGTATCTGTCTTTATCATCACCACATGCTGTGAATTACACAGACCATTTGAATATAATCACTTAGCCTGCTGTTCCACTTGTGTGCTCCCCTGGATTAGCACGCAGAATCATATTGCCTTTAACTGCCATTCATTTATAGACAGGAAGGGAGGACTTTACAACCCTGTCTTTAGTTACCATGGGGGGGGGGGGGGGGAGTGCTTCTCTGAGGCCAGTGCAGGACTCGTCCTTGCCTGAAGGCAGTAATCACCTACAAACAGAAAATAACATCAGTCAATAAGACTTATTCCACAGGTGCATCTGCAGAGGTGAATAATTCATACAAAGATTAGATAAAATGGCAACTTTATGAGGAAAACAACCCCATAAATAAATGTACATGGCTGCCCCTATAGGCAGTTTCCTTGAACCATATTTAAATGGTATACACAGCAACAGAAACCGCAGCTTGGAAGGCTGCAAATCACAAATATCTACATTCCAGTGTACAACATTGTAATTCAATCAACACAAAGCTCATCTACAACTAGACAGCGTATACCTAATGTAAGATGCCTTGTTGGAACTTTTTCTTTAATCTTTATAGGCTCTTAGAATTTGGAGAAAGTGCTGCTAAGGCATACAGAGAACCGAACAAAACCTTCTCACCATGAAATATGCAGAATTTGAATTATGTATCATCCTTGTACCAGCTTGAAAATGAGGCTCACTATCTAAAGGCCAGGCTGAAAATTAGTCTTACATTCATTTTGCTTAGAGGACAGATAAGGAGCTTCATTGTCTTGGCAAAGATTAAACTCTGCTTCATGGTTTGAATTGACACACAAAAAAATGTTGGACTACGAGTCAGTACTGCGGTTATAGCGTCTGTATTGTGGTAGATAATGGTACAGCAGATAAACTGAAAGACATTTATAAACACAGCAAACATGCATCATTGGTTGCAAACTAAAACAGCATGCTCCTATTCTGAGATATACGCTGCGTCTTCATGATGCAAATGAAAACTGACATTAGATTTCTCAGAAGCAAGTCCCTGTAGAACAGGGGATCTCAAAGGTTTTACAGCCAGGGATCCCTTTAACCATATAATAAATTCCACAGACACACAGATTTATTTCATGAACATATATTATACTGTACTGTTCAAATATTAGGTTCATTATTCAAATGTGTCCAATAATATGTTGGCTGTTTATTGGAGTCTTAGAGCTTTTGATTCTTGAGTGTTACACTCACAGGACAGGAATGACATTGTTTATAAGCATCATTGACATTATTTACATTTTTGAGTTATTCAGATTTGGATTAAACTCATTCTGTACAAGTGACCAGTCAAACAGGCTAATAACACAAAAGTATTTTATCATACTGTATATTATAACATTAATTATGGTAGGTTGTGAAAATCTTGGATATGCTTCACAAACCTCAGTCTGAAAACCACTACTGTAGAAAGCATAATAAAATATATATCTATATATGGTTTTTTTTTTTTTTTTTTTACATTTTCTATTAAGTTTTCCAGCCAAAGATATCAAACAACTACAAGAGTAAATTCTATGCTCTTTGTAAACTCAGACTCTGATGCATAATAAATGCAACCCAGATGTATTATTGTATATTCTGTGCATTTATATTGATTCGAGGAAGCAGCAAATGACTGATATGCTTTACATGAGCTCTCCAATTCTGTAGAGCGCTTCACTCTTCTCATCAGCTCTGGACTGCTCTGGTCTATTTTGGACAAATCTACCTGCACAGCAGCTGACGAACGTAAAGCAGTCAAATGGATTGCATGACATATTGGAATGACAGTTAAAAAGAAAAGTGGCACTTGGTTGTACATTCTAAATCACACAAAATAACACTTCTGTCTAAGTATTTCTCGCAGTTAAAAGTGGACCTCTATTGCTTGACATTTCCAGTGCCTGTGAAAATATATTTTCAAATATAATTTGAAAAGAAGATTATATAGATTCATGCCATCTCCATTCCCATTGATATTTAAAATATGATTATGGGTTTACATAAGATAAATGTCAGCTTTATGTATGTCAAAAATAACAACAGTTCAAAGATGGTATTATGACAAATGGTGGAATTGAAATCAAGGCTTTACTACAGTCAGTGTCATTACTTTTTTACAAAATGATCAAAACCCAAGCCTTAAATGAGCATAATTAGGTGCCATGTGCCACCATTACTTTTTTATTATATATGGACTTGCTGAAAGCGTCCTGATATCATGCCAAATTTGTGAAATCGGGACAAACGTGAATGTGTTTTTGCTTTAAATGCTGCATTTGTAAAATTGCTACAGGTGTTAATTTATGCTGTGGAACTAAACTATGGAGCTTTCTTTTTGACAATCTACATGCAGTTGATTCAATTAGCACTTTTTAAAAGTATCTCAAAGCACATTTGTTCACTGGGGCCTTTCCTCCAACCATTTCATTTCCATACTTAAGTTTATTTGTATGCTTTTATTTCTATTTTTATTTTATTTGCTTATTGTCTTTTATTTATTTTATTTTATTTTATTTCTTATTACTGATTTTATTTTCTTGGATCTACTGTCATATGCATGTATGTATATGTATTCTGTAAAGCACTTTGTAAACATTGTTTTAAAAGGTGCTATATAAATAAAGCTTTACTTACTTACTTACTTACTTACTTACTTACTTACTTACTTACTTACTATAAATGCTACATTTGTGAGACTAGGACTGATGTAAATGTGTTTTTGAAAGAGCTCAAACATTCACTTTCTCAAAGTTTAGCTTGCATTACCAACAGCACTGAAAAAAATGGAACAAATTACACAATTTCCACGTTATATTCATTCATTCATTCATTCATTCATTCATTCATTTCAGTCAGTCAGTCAGTCAGTCAGTTATCTTCAGTGTATTCCATGAATACACCCTGGACATCCAGGAGTCCAAATAACATCCAGGAATCCAAAAGTCAATTGCAAGGCAACATGCACACTTTCACACACACTTTCAAACACTCATTCACACCTAGGGGCAATTTCTTCTTGTTTTCCTTTCGGCTGTTCCCTTCAGGGGTTGCCACAGCGAATCATCTGCCTCCATCTAGCCCTATCCCCTGCATCCTCTTCTCTCAGACCGACTACCTTCATGTCCTCCTTCACTACATCCATAAACCTCCTCTTTGGTCTTCCTCTCGGCCTCCTGCCTGGCAGCTCTAACCTCAGCATCCTTTTACCGATATATTCACTCTCCCTCCTCTGACCATGTCCAAACCATCTCAACCTGGCCTCTCTAACTTTGTCTCCAAAACATCTCACATGTGCTGTCCCCCTGATGTACTCATTCCTGATCCTATCCATCCTCGTCACTCCCAAAGAGAACCTCAACATCTTCAGCTCTGCTACCTCTAACTCTTCCTCCTGTCTTTTCCTCAGTGCAACTGTCTCCAAACCATACAACATCGCTGGTCTCACTACTGTCCTGTACACCTTTCCTTTCATTCTTGCTGGTACTCTTTTATCACACAACAGACCTGACACTTTTCTCCACACATTCCAACCTGCCTGCACACGCTTCTTCACCTCTTTTCCACACTCCCCATTGTTCTGGACTATTGACCCTAAGTACTTAAAATCCTGCACCTTCTTTACCTCTTCTCCCTGTAACCTCACTGTTCCACTTGGATCCCTCTCATTCACACACATGTATTCTGTCTTGCTGCGACTAACCTTCATTCCTCTTCTCTCCAGAGCAAACCTCCACCTCTCTAGACTTTCCTCCACCTGCTCCCTGCTCTCACTACAGATCACAATGTCATCCGCAAACATCATAGTCCATGGAGATTCCTGTCTGACCTCATCTGTCAGCCTGTCCATCACCACCGCAAACAAGAAGGGGCTCAGAGCCGATCCTTGATGCAGTCCCACCTTCACCGTGAACTAGGGGCAATTTAACATAGCAAATCCACCTACCATGGACAAAAATGAAGAACCCAGAGGACATGGGGAAAATATGCAAAACTCCAAAAAGACAATAACTCGAGCTCTGTGGACCCTGAAGCTGTGAGGCAGCAACACTACCCATCGCACCACTATGCCGCTCATGATAATATCCCTTTAGAGTAAATGGATAACTTCTTAAGAGTAATTAGAGAGCTGGTAGCTCAGTGGTTAAGACATTGGGCTACTGATCGGAAAGTCATGAGTTCAAACCGCCACTGTTGGGCCCTTGAGCAAGGCCCTTAACCATCAATTGCTCAGATGTATAAATGAGATAAATGTAAGTTGCTCAGGATAAGGGCGTGTGCAAAATGCCACAAATGTAAATGTATGTAAATGGTACTCTTGGTTTCATTCCTCAAATTCTTTACTTCAAATGGTAAATTCAGTATAATAACAACTCACATTATAATAACAACTCACATTGAAGCTCCATTACCAAAGGGAAAGGCACATTGCATCAGCATATGAAGTCATGGTAAACATCATTAACATTCAATTAACATTATTTCATTGTGTTCATAAGAATATCTTTGGCCTCTGTGCAGTTTGTGTAGTGTTATGTGCAAACAATCTCTAATGTCATAGCGAATTTGTGTAATGGAAGTTTCTTTAAAGAGAAAACAATGTACTCAGAAGTCCTCACATTATCAAATATAACATTTTAAAATCTGTTCACTAAAACTCTGTAGGACTATGTTCAAGCTGTTAAACACAATGTTTGCATTTTTCGCTTCTAATTCTGAATACAGGGTCCCAGTTTAATACCAACTGGATCATCTGCTTTACTGATTCAAGGCTTGCAGCATCAGCATGTGCCAAGCATTATTATCAGGCTATTAATATTCTGTTATTCTGTACAGAAATATGTTCATCTGTCTGTTCTGCTGTACAGTTTGTGAAGTCTTGCATGTAAACAGGCTCTGATGTGAGTAAATTTGTGAAATGTGAATTGAAATGTGAAATGGCGTCTCTAGCTGGATGCCTGAATCAGGGGGTCACGGCTGCATGGATTTCATAATGCCATGAATAAGGCTTCTTTCAAAACAAGCACAATGGCAAAACAAAGCTTGTGAACATTTCATCACAGGTAATTTGTTTTAATATCCAAAATAATGCTCCTTGTGAATTCTCTCTAAGACCATTCAGTAAAACATAAAGCTATTCATATTCAAAGCGTAGCAATAAAATGGAGAAGACTTGGGCAGTGCATTTTTATTTATTGCATCATTTATTGCGCCAGATAAAGGAGTAAACATTTTCTCAAAAACGAAGAGATCAGTCGGTTCAACTCTTACTCTCCTGCTGTGATGAAAGCCTCAATCTACAAGCTGCATTACCAATACAAGCAACCAGAAAGAGCACATGTGTAACCTAATATTGCATCAGTACAGTCTGAATGGTTCTGAATACAATTCCTGAAGAACACCGTGGGTAAATAATAGTGTGTACTGATGAAAAATGCACCTTGGTCATTCATCATGTAGCTCTGTCAGTTGAAGTAAATACAAATTTGTCTTTTGTGCTGAAAGTCATCATTATTACACACCTGGATGTTGTAAACAGGATTCAACTGGTGCTTCCTGCTTTGTAGCATAACAAACATAAACTCTGCTAGAGAATCGTACAGTTTATGCTTAACACCAGGACAGGACCGAGCAACATTGTCTTGCTTTCTTTATCATATCAAACCATATAATGTACTATTGACTCGGGGTATAGTTGTAGTATCTAGAGGAAGACTAGCTACTTATTGAAAACAAACTTTAACAAAGAAACAAACTACAACCAGCACTCAAAAATGTTAAGAATTTTGTTTGATCTATGTACCTGAGTTATGTATCCTGCTGAGATACTGTATACAGTATTATCTTCAGACATTTTATTAGCAGTTTTACCAATAACCTTCTCTGCAATCATTTCTACATGTTTCAAAGACTCAGCTTTTGCAATCATTTCCGTATCTCTTAAAAGAAGACTGCTGAGTTGTTTTAAAACAATACACATCCAATGATTCATAGAATGAACATGACTAAAATGATTCAAAGACATTCTTAAGTAATGCGTCATTTTCTTTTAAAAAAATGTTTTTAAAAAAACACTGGTACTGTGATATCATTCTTCAGAAACCATTCCCATGTGACTTCCTCATTCACTACACCTTGTACTATAAGTATGTAATGGACAGAAAAGAAGGCAACACATAAAGAGAAGCTGGATGTAGCTTAGCAGCTCTTTAATGTGATTTCCATGTACTGCATATCTTATGAACATGGAAATATTTACCTCAAGTAAAATAGCTGTAGTAAATCCTGATAGTAAAACATTAAGATACATTCCAGGTACGTTCCAGAACATTTCGCAAATGTCTGTGGACAAAAATAACACTCACCCACATTTGGAACATTTTTCAGTCAGACCTACTGCTTAAAGAGCTATTTAAACTATCAGGTAAACAAATGCTTTTTGTACTTGTAAACGGTCACAAAAATCATGTCTTATTAGAGTGATTTATTTGGTTGACATGCATACTGTGACTAGCTGTGTCTCTATGCCTAATAACGTGTGTCTAATGATGGAATTAATTAACACTAATGCCATTCACAGCCAGACAAGGAAATGAGTGGTATGCTACCATGGAATGCACAGGAAAGACATTATTATGAATCCTGAAGCAAACTGTAAGTGTATGAAAGAGTATGCACTGATACACAGCGAGAGACACAGGAAAGTTTTGCACACAGATAAACACAAAAATAAATGTGTGCATCTGACCCAAAAAAAAATAAGATGCAGGAGTGGGTGGTTTTTACTCTGATGTAGGAGGGAGAGAGTGGTCAGATACGAAGCTCGAGGAACAATGAAAGGCTATGTTCATTAATAAGGGAGCATGCTGGGTGCTCCTACAATACTGCATGAAGTGTTTACAGCGTTCATTCATTCATTATTAGTAACTGCTTTATTCTGGTTAGCTTCACTGTGGTTTAAATGACCCATTTTACTTTTATGTGTCGATATCTGTCAATCATTTCCCACTAGCTTATTTATTGTTTTAAAACATTGTATAAAATTTAGTTTATATATTGGGAAACAGAACCAACTAAGTGCTTTAGAAAAAAATATCACGAGCAGGTACAAACAAAAATAACCACAGAAGTGGGTGCGATTAATTGAGTGGGCGGGATTGGTCAAAAATTCTGCGGGAGTGCGTCCAATTTGTTAAGAGTGTCTGAGGCATGCACACCTCTACACAGAACTGCTTTAGTGAGTAGTGTCGGTTTGTAGTGAACTGCAACGCTGGATTAATAAGAAAAAGCAGAACACAGTGTCCAGTGTTTCAGAGTTTATGCATATGCATTCATGAGAAATATACTGAATGACTGGTAACAAGTCAGTAATAAAATAGGACAGTTTATCTCTACACCTAGTATGAGGGCAATTTCTTGTTGTTTGTTTCTTGTCTTTGGTTGTAGTGCTCTGAGATATATTTCTGAGCTAAAGGTCCATTCAAATCTTAACAGTGCCAGAAAGTCACTGTTGGGCCCTGGAGCATGGCCCCTAACCCTCAACTGCTCAATTTGTATAAAGGCATCAAACAAATATGTAAATGTTTCAAAATTCTGTTTTGTTATCCCCCAGGCTTTAACCTGCATTTCTTGTTTGTTGGATCTATAACAACGCATCATCCAATTAAAGCGTTTCTTACAAATTGAGAAAATAATAATATGGGTGGGGTGGTGCTGTGGGTGGCTGAACAAGTTTTATTTTAACAAACAATAAAATTTCATTACAATTAATCAATTTGTTTTGGTTTGTTGGTTTTAAGAAGGCCCCCAAGGAAACATAAACCTTATAACCCATAATTGAACTATAACTCTTTTAGTGTGTGTGTGTGTGTGTGTGTGTGTGTGTGTGTGTGTGTGTGTGTGTGTGTGTGTGTGTGTGTGTGTTTCCTTGGGGGCCTTCACTGGCCACTCAATCATGCACCAATCAGCCAATCATGTGACAGCAGTGCAATCTCAGAAGACCACATCTGGTTCCACTCTTGTCAGCCACAAACAGAAATCTGAGGATCCAGCTGGCAAGTGCACTGAAACTGGACAGTTGAACATCTTTTTTCCAAACTTCAACTGTCCAGTTTTGGTGAGCCTGCGCCCACTGTAGCCTCACATTCCTGTTCTTGGCTGATTGGAACCCAATAAGGTCTTCTCCTGTTATAGCATATCTGCCTCAAGGTTTTGCATGCTGCTCATTCTGCTCACCCCGGTTGTAAGGAGTGATTATTTGAGTTACTGTAGCCTTCCTGTCAGTTTGAAAAAGTCTGGCCATTCTACTCTGAATTCTCATCAACAAGGCATTCCCGCCTGCAGAACTGCCTCTCACTGGATCTTTTCTTCCTTTCACCTGACAGTGGCAGCAGACTGTGTTAACATAGTTAGGTAAATTGCAAAAGCCTTTTTTCCCCCTCTGACTACACCTACAAATTAATTTACTGAATGATATTTAGTTATGGCTACAAACAAAATGTGCAAAACGTTAACAGTGATAAGAGCTGGAAACAAGAATGTTTTTTCATCAAGAGCCATAGCGAATACGTGCCTTATAAGTCAAGAGACTGTTGCGGTAATTAAGGAATTTAATATGAGACATTATGAAACAAATCATGGGCAACTGAAAAAGTATGAGGGGCAGAGAAACTGAAGGAGCTGGAAGCTATACTGGCTGAAGCAAATTTTTATTAGAGCAAATGGGGCACAGAACACAGAGCACAGAAACATCTAATAAGTAGCGACGATTCTACCCACTAAGCATGGAAAACCTTTTGTGAATTCTTGGAAGAGTCCTTAACTAAAGTGGATTTTGCAACCAATCCCTGCTGAAAAAAACTACAGAATCCCTTGTAGAATTTGTAATTGTTTTAATGGTTATAATGGGAATTGTATTGATTTTAGTGGAAACTGTAATGGTCCCTGTGGGTCTCTACTGGTCATTTTTTGCCTTCTATTGGTGGCATGTTATGTCTAGTGGATACCATTAAGGTCAAATAATGGTAAAGGAAATGGTTTTAATGGATAGCTGATGGTCTGTATTTATAATGGAAAACACTAGAATTTCTGTGATGGTTTCTCTTATTTGTTTATATATATATATATATATATATATATTCAATTGTTAATATTGGAATTATTAAAAAATAATTTAATTTATGATTGTTTGTTTGTCCAATTTCTTTTGATCCCCCCTTCAATTCTATCTTTTTATCTTTTTATTTATCAAGCCTAAATAACAATTGTGTGGTTCTCACCAACTTCTATAAACAAACAAATAACCTCAGGTGACAAAACAAAACAAAACAAAAAAAAAAGCACAATAGCTTTCAACATGTAGTCCCTCCCCCCCCCAAAAAAAAATGTGTGTGTGTGTGTGTGTGTGTGTGTGTGTGTGTGTGATTTAATTACATGAATTGTGTGATGTGCTTATGGCTTTTTATTGCCCATTCTGACTTTCCCATTTCATTGCCTGTCCCACCCTTATGTATCCATGACTACGCCGCGTGTGGGCGGGGCAGTGGGCGGGGCCAGCTCTTCCTCAAATTCCACTCCGCTCCCGGCGCTCACACACACATTAGAGTCCTCACGTACGCGCAGTCAGTATCCTCCGCTACTCACAACTTCAGCGTCCTGTAGGGAACAGAAGCTTCACTCAGTTCCACGGCTTTGCTTTGAGAAACTGCTCGGACATCAACCTTGAGACCAGCGGGTGTTTGTGGACGGGAGCCGCGGCTTTGCAAGGATGCGTTCAGTTTTCTTCTTCGGTGCCTTCTTCGCTGTTGCGCTGTTTCCTCGAGGTAGGCTGCGTGATCATTTATACCCAACTGAGTTTTATATGTTTATAAATTCATTATAACATAGCAAACATCAGCAAGTGGTGAGTTCCCCAGTCTCTCTCATCGTGATTAGTTCGGACACGTTTTTTTTGTTTGTTTGTTTTCAGACTCAAACTCATGACACGTTTTAGGTTAGGGGAATTTTTTACTTAGTCACGTTATCTGAAACAGTCCGTACTTACTGTATAGCTGTGTTACAGAGTATGCGATAAAATAATGCCTTCTAGACCCTGAGATAGCAAAGTCATATATATATATGGCTAGATGTCAGCTATAGTAATTTAGGAGAATATGATCGGGAAGAAAGTCGGAATGAAATCGTGTGAAAGAAACACTGTAATCGTTTACCGGACGCAGTGGCTGGTGGCGGAAAGTACGTGTGTTACTCTGGTTTCAGGGTGTGAGCTGAGATATGAGAGAGTGGTGTGTGTTTATAGTTAGTTTCCCGACTTTATTTATTAGTTTCGGTTTCAGTGTTACCCCGTCGGTCTCTCTGACGGTGTCAGCCCGCGCGCGCAGGTGTGTGTGTGTGTGTGTGTGAGAGAGAGAGAGAGAGAGAGAGAGAGAGACATATTGTATGAGATCATGAGTGCGATTCTAAATGTATGAGTAAAGGTGTGTTTTTGTGTGTGTGTGTTTTACAGGCCTAGTGACCAGACTTTGGTTTATTATCTGATCTAATCAAATGATACGAGTCACCCATACCAAACTTCTTTTCAGATATCTTCTAATAGCCTGTATATGTATCCGTCTCCTCTGTTTGTGGGGAACTCTTTGGTATCATACGGGTGGATGGTTTGGGGGAATCTGGGTGGTGGCTGCTGCACTCCTCACGTTATTGAATCTTATCTCATGATAAGGGAGCAGATTGCGAAAGACAAAGGTTCTCTGCTCTGCCTTATTTGTCTTCCTTTCTTCCTTGTTCAACAACCTGTGTTTGTTTTAGATGAATGCAACCACTTACACTGTACCTGGTGGTCAGCAATAATTTAATCTGCTACATGGACTTATAACGTGAAATTATGTGGTATTTACGTGTTACCTTTTGCGATTTATAATTCAAGACCAGATGATATAAAAAAAATAAAAATGTTTAAACAGAGATTGCCATATGCATCATGATGCCTCTGTTTCCCTTTTCTATTTACATAAGCAGAGTTTCACTCAGGTGATGTCATTGTGATTGACATTTGATTTCTGAAAGCATTACCACATTAAAGAGGAACTGAAAATTAACAGAGTATGAAATGTGCATTTAGGGGAGAGAATTAAGACATCATTAATTCCCTCATGCCTAGGTGTGACTGGCTGGAAAGCCCGGTACTGATGGAGAGGACCATGAGCTGAAAGCCCCTTGTTTTCCGGCTTTTCCATAATGCGCTCACTGAATCATTTATCATTGTATGTTGGCAGATATGAACTCCTTCAGGTTACTGTTCTGTGTGAAACTTTACAGGAAAGCCAGTGTGGTTAAAAGAGTTTTCTCTTTGCTATTTGCATATACATTTTCATGTAGCACAGGTATTGAATTGCCTTTATGTGAGTGTGTCTTGTGACTCTTGTGCTGTTTTCACATTCCGTCACTTACTAAAGCACTTCACCAGAACCCTTTTTTCAGTTTAATTGCTGTAAATGTGATATGAGGAAATTGGGCAGCACGAATCACATGGCAGGGAGATGAGCTCCTCGTGAAATCCTCTTAGACTCCTTGTTATGGAGCGAAAAATGTTTTAAAAATGGGTTCTGTAAATTACTAAGCTTTAATGGTTGTTTGGTTTCTTAACAAGAAGGTAGCAAGGACTATGTGTCGTTAGCTTGCTCTTAAGCTTTTAGCAGGGAAATGAAATGGTATGATTCCCTTTAATTTGCTTTAGTTCATGTCTACGGTGCTTTTAGGACTGGTTATGCTAGCATTCCATTTTCCATAGCATGCTTTCAGGTCTTCATTGAGTGATGGAAAGCATGACCAGTCAGCCTTGTTTCATCATGAAGAAAGAAGTAACTTGACTGGGGCAAGCAGACACTTTGAAAAAGCTTGCATCTCCCACTGGCTTCAGGTTTCTTCGCTTTGCCCTTGCTTCTATTTGTTTAAAGGCCACTGTTTCTGAAGTGCTGTCAGAGGGGGAAGATCAATCTTCCCTTTATGCAGGGAGACATTATTTGTGGTTCCAGTGTAGCAGGATTAAAGGTGCAGTACCACTCTTGAAACTCCGAATCTTGAGCATTCAATTAATTTCTTTCACACAGTAGCCAAGTCCCCCCTTCTTACTGCTGTTGGAATTAAAAAGCTGTCAGGTTTTGCCTATCTTTGGGGCACACATTAATTTGCTCAATTGTAAACAGCATGACTAATCTTCATGTTAAATAGGGTGCTATTTGTGCAGTGCCTTCCACTGTTTTTACACTGAGACAGCATTATTCAGGACAATTATGATTCATGGTTCGAGGCCAAATTTGGCGTTCTATGTGAAAGGATACATGATTCAGCGCCAAATTAAGTGTATTGTATGAAATTGGCTTTGAGTCAAGAAGTATTATTTGGAGGGTTAATTGTTCAGTAATGTCTCAGGATATTTGTGTTTCCTTCTACTTACTCATGTAAGGTTTCACACTGGTTGTGTCATTTTGAATGGGATGTTAGTGGTGAGCATGTGAATAATAACCACAATAAAGCGTTGAAAGAACTGAAACTCAAGAGAGACAGAGAGAGACAGACAGACAGAGAGAGGCAAGAGACAGAAACAGCAGGGGATATACATAGACTGTGAGAGGGAGAGACAGACAGACAAAGAGAGAGAGACAGAAAGAAATGTACTTGGGGGAGAAATTTTAAAATGAAAATTTGAATTCCTTCATGCTTAGACAGATATGACAGATATGAACTGCTTCAGATCCAGTGAGAAGACGTACAGAACAAAAATTATGCGCTTAAAAATTCCTTAATATTTGCATATTCATTTCTTTGTAGCTGAAGTAGTAACAGTGAGTGGGTGTGGGTGTGGGCACGATGGAGGAAAAGCTTTGCTGTTTCGAGCTTTTTGTGCCTTGTGCTTTTTAGAATAATGATGATAATTGTTTAAAACTGGACGATTTCATGAGACTGACTATGTGTGGACATCACTCAGTCACATTTTTTACTGTGTATTGTTTGGGCTTCATGCATTTAGGCCATCCATCCACATTTCCTCTAAGTAAGGCATCCATTATTGCATTACTTATTCATGCGTCAGCAGGCAGACCTCAGCACCCTTAATGCCACCGCGTCAGAGATGGCTTTTACAGTAATTTCTTCTGTCCATTGGATAAATGAGGCATCTGCCTTTCTCCAGAACTCCTCACCCTCTTTCGTACACACACACACACACACACACACACATACACAGGGTGTTGTTGCCTGTGCAGTGAGCTTGTTCTTCTGTCATCTGCTAATGGATTAATTGAAGCCCTGGAGATGGAGGACCTGCTGCCTGAGCTTCCCTTACGCAGTCATTTATTTAAGCCTAACTGATCTTATCCATTCTAGTGCTTCCTCTCTTTCTTCCTCTTCATCCATACCACACTAATACCACTCTATATATATATATATATATATATATATATATATATATATATATATATATATATATATATATATATACACCACACAGCAGAGACAACTTTATTGTCAGATTGCAGGGTGATAGATGACTGTGTTTGCTCCTGAACGGGGGAAAATTCCCTTTGGCAGTCAGCAGATGCACCACTGGCTGTATACTGCTTTGTCCTTATATGTTTATTCATGTGGGCTGGGTAATGATGCGAGGCAGAACTTCTGGAGTTGCAGATGAAGAGGAAATTCCCACCTTCACATTCAGGTTGGTTGGAAATTCGCCTTTTCTGCAGTGACTCTCTTACAGTCGAATACAGAAGCTTATAAAAAAAAACAGACGTCTGAGATAATTCCAAATGTCACCAAAGTTCCTTCGGGGCCGACCTGTTTGCTGGATGTCAGGACACACTTTAAAAAAATCGATAGCCATCAGGACAGATCTTCACTTACCAAGACTTCCACACCTCAGCTAGTTAGAGATTTTTAAAAAAAAAAAAAAAAACAACCTAGAGCTTGTGAGAACATAGGGATTTGTGCGCTCGCACATGCCAGTCAACAGCCACTATCTCCGTGCACATTCGTGAAAATGTGAGGAATTAAGTAGGTACATCTTAACCTGTGTGATAGAATCACTTGAGAAGAGTATATACTAAGAGTGTCATAAAATCTGTCAGGAGGTGCTATGTGCGTTTAGTTTCTCGCAGGCAGCAAAATTTTTCACTTTCGGTCTTTAATGAAATGTCATTTCACCTTGTGCCTGATGGAGCAGTGTTTAAGGAGCTATAATTAGGCTCTTTTGGGCTGCTTTTGCTCGTTTACTAGTTGTTAATATACACATATTGATGTAGAAGTCGATAGTCAGGTCAGGGGATAAGCATTGATTGTCCAATTAAGCTCACGAACATGTTTCTGCAACATGCACTCCTTGGCTGTAACTCATGGCCATAGTTCTTCTACATGTGGAGCCGTTTGGTTTTAGATCACTTTTAGCAGCTATTATGTGGTTGGTGGAGTTTCATTTATATGCTTGTTTACTGGGATTGGGTTATAAATCACGCCACGTCTGGGGCAGCTTCATCGATTATCGGAGGATAATGCTGCTAATTGTACACACAATTTTCAGTGCTGTACCACACGGGGCCTTGGATTTCCATCGACGCTGAACACAGATTTACTTGTTAACATCTCCTTCACTGATTTAAGAGTCATTCTATTCATTCTGTGACTATTTCTTTATTAATGTTTAATGTTTGTCCTGGTATTTATATCTTCTCCAGAAAAGGTCACATATCACAGTAGGAGATTTTTTTTCCCCCTCCTGCCTTTTAAATCAAATTCTGTCAAATATCCATCTGATGCTTTAAGCATATCAATTCAGTTTGACATTCAAAGTGGGCCAACCTTTTTAGGCAACCATGGAGATGTAAGATAACTGGATAACTGGCTTTTGCTGGCTGTTGCTTTGATGGTGTCTGTGATGTGCATATTGCATTTCTCCATGCTTTACCTGCCACTCTCTTTCCTTAAGTGACACTTTGAACTCAAAATGGCATGATTAAGTTTTCCCCCCTTTTCTTTTCCTTTTTTCACCCTGCGGTCACCTCAAACCACCTCTCTTCTTCCCTGCTCTTAGATTTGTGCTTGATGTGGCCAAGTAGGGAATATGTAAACGAAGGGTATGTGTGAGCAGGTACAGTGATGTCTTGAGGTTATTCCCATCACTGCTCTGGTTTTCCCTGCTTTATAAAGTGTTATATTACAGTAATTTCCTCTTTACAGTGTACTTTTTAAAAAACTTCCATTAAAGTAATGAATATTAAATAAGGACATCCCATTTAAATGAACTCATCACTATATTTAGATTGTTTAAAATATACAACACTGATTGAAAGTTCACTGTGTGCACTTGTGAGTGTGTGTGTGTGTGTGTGTGTGTGTGTGTGTGTGTCTGTGTGTGTGTTTGAGAAGTAGTGATCTTTATGGCAGGGTTTCTTTTCACAAACTCTTGACTAACAGTGTGGGCAGCTGAGAATAGCAGAGTTAAGTCATATGATGATGTTGTTTATTTTAATTGTGCCTGCACTCTGTCTTCCTTCCGCGTTCAGTTCAGCTAAGGTCAGTGCATTTGCCTTTCAGCCTTGATTGAGGAACAGATCCACCAGTTCCTCTGTTTAAAAAAAAAAAAAAAAGCCACAAAATGCTAAAGAATTCCTCGCATGAATTTCCTGTAATGGTACAGACTTGACGTCTTCACTACGTAGACGTAGCTGTGTGGGCTGAGTTGAAAAAACCTTCGTTTTGAAGAACGAAATATAGAATAGTCATAGGTGCTCGATCTATTTTTAAAGGTTTTCTGAGGAATAGCCATTTAAAAAAAAAAAAGGGATGTTCGTCTGAGTATTACTATTGACAGAAGAAGTGTAGTCTTGGACCAAATTGCATTGTGTCTGGAAGCCCAGTCTATTATATGTGTCCTGTGTGGAAGACTGGGTCGATGCCATTTATCTCTCCCGTGTGGCTTATCGCACTACATAACACTAATGAAACAGGGTCAAACGGCATCCCCCAGCCACTCAGAGCTGTCCACCCCTGACTTTGTACTTGTGTTTTATTACCACTCTCTAAATTAGGCTTTTGAAAGTTGAAATGTTGTCTTTGCTACACTATGTAATGAATAAGAAGAGCGCCATGATTTAACAGTTACTTAAGATAAAAAAAAAAAAAATCCAGATTCACAAAGATTAGAAAATTTGAGAGCTTTATCTCTGAGTGGGAGAGGGAGGGCGAGTTCAATTACGGGTTTTGTAGAATGTTACTGTGTAACCAGACTTAATTAAGGCTCGAATTGCAAGGGCAAGCCCGATTAAAAAAAAACTGCAGGAAGGAGTTATTACGTTTTCTGTAGTTAACATTCTCCCTCAATTAAATTAAATGGGCTTTAATTAAAGATTGCACATAAATTTTGTTGTAAGTTACAGCTGTATGCTGCCTTTTTTTATTTGTCTGAAAAGAGCATTGCATGATCTCTCGCATGCGGTAATGTGCCATTGCCGGATTTACCGGTAATGCATTCTGTAGTCACAGAGAGAATGATTATGGCAGCCAGCCGCTGAGCTCGACTCCCACAAGGCCAAGAGAGAGAGGCATCCTTTCATGCGATAAATTAGTTGCAGCCCCTGAATACCATTCAAGCAGTGTTGTGCTGAAGAAAGTTTAGAAAGAGTAGAGAAAGTTAAGAGTAAAGCAGGTGTGGTTCATTGACCCAAGCTCACACAAACATTTGCAAGAATTCTAATGAGCAAGAGCATTTTAGTTGGATTTGGATATGAGTGAAATTCATTCAAGTTGTCTTATGGGAATCTGTACAAATGGACAAAATAGGGACTGCTGGGAATTTGGACTCTCCCTACGGTATGGCGTGTTCCAGCAGATGCAGGCTCGTAGCCTCGGGCTGCGTTTGATCAGCACCTGGAATGCTTTCCCTCGTAACCAACTGTCTTTTTGTCTCTTACCAGTACGCAGAGCTGGTTTTGTGCCATATGTGGCAAAATTTGAGAACACTTAAGGGTAGGAATGTAGTGGCAGGCTATCCTGGCTGTTCTTTATGCTTTTACTTCAGAATGGGAGCTTAGGTCTAATCTGTTTTTAGATTAGACCTATCAATCCTGCCTTTGGGTGGTTCTCTCTCTCTCTCTCTCTCTCTCTCTCTCTCTCTCTCTCTCTCTCTCTCTCTCTCTCTCTCTCTCTCTTTAGAATCCTGCAGAAAGTATTCTTTTGGTGTGACAGCATTCTCCAAAATGAAGAATGGACCGCAAACCTACAAACCAAAAATGGATTAATTAGATGAATGGATGAATTAATTAATGTAGAAGAAATTAAATTAGACACAATAACTCCTCTAGACCTGTTACAGGTAAGGTCTGGTCCATGGCAATGTACTCTAAAAGCTCCTTTAATTTCAGGTCATTTAAAACCATTTCCTTAGTACTGGAAAAGGGTTAATAGGTAATGATGGTCTTTTCATTCAGTTTGGCCAGTAAAGCTTTTCAGCAGTTCTCTCTGACCTCAAAAAGCCACAGGTGCTCCCTCTTCCAGGTTCTTGTTAAAGGTTCTGGCCTTTAACTCCAACATAATTGCAACTTTTTATAGTTTGACAGCATTCATTCATTCGTTTGTTTGTTCGTTCATTCGTTTGTTTTCCAGATGTTCCCAAGCCAGCTGTAAGATATATTCTCTTCAGTGTGTTCTGGGTCTTCCCAGGGGGTCCAGCAGGAGCTGACCGGGTGCCCAAACCACCTCAGCTGGCCCCTGTCAGTTCAGAGGAGCTGCATCTCTACACCGAGGCTCTCCCAGATTGTTTAGGAACCTATTTTCCACCTCCCGTACATGCAGTCTTATTCTTTTGGTTACTACTCACAGCTTGTGACCATAGCTGAGGATAGCAACATACACTGACCAGTAAACGGAGCGCTTCATCCGCTTCACCACCATAGACCATTACCAAGACTATAACACTGCTACCTGATCTGTTTGTATTAGACAGCTTTTGATTACATATCATTACAGCTGATCCAAAGCAAATAATCTACCTGAGACTTATTAGTGAGTCAGTAAATGGTAATAACACCTATTATTGCTTACACCAACAGTTCCAGCATGTGGACAAGATTTATATAAGGGTTCTCTCACTCTTCACACATCCTTTGGCAAATGATAATGAACTCGTGTGCCAAATGTTTTATGATGACACTCTGTGCTGACTGAAATTAAGCTCCAAAGGGTGGGGCACTTCTTCCAGGCGCTAGCTTTTAACCTTAAAAGGAAGCACCTGTAGTCTAACTTGATAAGACCAGCTCGTGAGAAGTCTCAGAGCTCTTCTCTGTATCCCACATTTTAGGAGTTTAACTCAAAGCCTGTTCCTGTGGCGCAGCAGCGTCTTATGTACTTAGAGGCTGTATTTGCGAGTGGGGAGCTTAAGATTGCTTCTCACTCGCTCGATCTCTGTCTCGCTTTTCTCTGAATTCACTTTTGCAGATGTCCAGAAGATTTTGCAGTGTGTTTCGGAAAGATAAGAAGCGGTGTATTTTTCTCTGAGTGCCGCATTAATCATCCCCACATTCTGGCCAGGAGACAAAAGCAGCAATATGCATGTGATTTGGGCCACACACTGGTCTCATGACTACAGTTTGTTAACAAGTTAATGTAATTGACCGTATGAATAAAAGTTCTGGTTTACGGAGATCTTAAATTTGTAAAGATACAGACATCTAAATAAGTAAGTGTTTATTTATAACCTAGCACAGGGGTGCCAAGTTTTGTTGCGATTTGCGATTTTTCCCTAGCTGGGGACACCTGAAAAGCTTTTCTGCTTTTTCAGCAGTGGTCAGAATGAACGTGTATTCAGTGAAGGGTAAAGAACATAGGAAGTAGCGTTAACTTTTGCTTTGCACCAACTTTACCTAAGTGAACTCTGACCTGTGTTCGGTCTTCTGAGCCAATAGAAAAAAAAGAAGGTGGGACTGTTGGTGCATTCAAGTCATGTCGGAAAGATTTGGATGCACATGAACACCACCACAAAGTCGTAATTACGAATGGGGATCTCGGTTTCCTTTGAGCTCTGAGTTTCTGAGTTGGGGGCGTGTCAGTAAGAAAACATGGCGGAATCAGTGGATGCAACGTCTGTAGTTGATGGTAAATTTGTTGAAATGTGACTGAGCCAAGAGCTACGCTAGCTCTGACTTCCCATAGGACTTGGTGTTGTAAAACTAGCATCAACCTTTCCAACATTTTCTTTCTGAGCTATAGTAGCTTACTTAAGATTCAATACCATTCTGCGTCACTCTAGAGTGAGTTGGCATTGAGTCCAGATGTCATCGTGGAACTTTTGATGGATACAATCAAAACATTGCGCTTTAACCCTCGTCTCTTATTTCCTTTCCGCTCTTCTTCACCATTTTGGCTCATGGGACACAAGACTCTATTTGATGTAGTCCGTTCTGTCAGGCTGTTATTTTTTATTTTCCTGTCTCTGGATTGGCTGTAAACCTCAGACGCTCTTTTGATATTCATCTTCTTCAGGCTGACCTGAGCGACCCAGGTTTTTTTTCCCTTCACGCCATCAAATTGCGCCGCTTCAGGGAGAACAGCTGTCATTCGGGGCAGTGGCAGTATTGTTCCTTTCCCCGCATGTTTCGCCCAACAGCTGAAACAAGCACTGTGACCCCTGGAGGCTGTGTGCCTGATGTGCCATCTGGGTGACACTGTCCCATAGAGGCCTGCTGAATGTCGTGTGCATTAGCCAGTCAACTGTGAGTAATGTCTATGAGTCTGACTGCTGCTGTAAGTGAAAGTTTGGATTCTTACATGGCTGACAGCAGTGTTCCTTCCACTTTTTTATGTGCTTAAATAGAAATCCCTGAATCAGAGTGCTCTTCCTGAATCTTATTGAATGTGATGTTGCTTTTATACTAAATGTCCTTAAGGTGTTTGGCATTATTGAAAATGTGGTCCTGCTTTCTGTTCCTGGACATGAAAGAGAAGTGTGTTTTGAAATCATATTTTAAGTGTATGCTTTTATTAGTAACCCAATCCAAGGTCCCTTTCTGTCTGGGTGGTAAGGGGTATTGTTTTTCTTTCTCTCTCCTTTTCTGTTTCTCTTTCTTGCTCTTTCTCATGCCAGCGTCTGCACCGCTTCGACTCACATGATTAAAACAACAAAGCAAAGCCGGATTTATCTCCTCTTACGGTTCAGAAGATTCTTCGGCTTGGTTTCTCTCCTTTCAAATGAAATTTCAAATGCTCATGAAACAGCAGGTATTGCAACCTGTAGGCAGTGTGCACCGGCTGGTATTTTTTCACACTGTGCTTCTCAACTTGCTGCCTGAAAGAGTGTCTTTGGCATGAAAGCACAAGGGTTAAAATATTGGAGGGTCTTTGAACATTGTGCACAGTCTTTTGTTGTTGTTGTTGGTTTTTACCAAATTTGTGGAAAGTGCACAAGGTCTAGCATGAGATTTCAGGCATTGGGGCTTGGTGCTTATTCTAGGATTAGATCCATTGTGTGCTTTGAGCCAGTTTTGAAATTCCTATGACACTTGTCCAAATACTTTCTTGCCATGTAGATAATCAATGCTGACAACTGAAATTCATGTGATAACAAGACAAAAATAAAAACCATCTTCTGAGAACAAGGAAAAGCAGAGGCACGCCAAAGGACATTTTACATTTATATTCATGTCTACAGGTCAGCAGAGTCCACTCTAGTCTGACTCTACTTTTCTAAACAGGAACCAGCTTCTGTAGCGGATCTTCTGTTATTCAATCGTATGTATTTATTTAAATCATTTATCTAAGGGAAACTCAGTGGACTAGAGACTAGCTCAGGGCTAGACACCTTAGCTCAGAAAATGAAGATTTCTCACAGACATTCATAGATGTTTCATTTTATTTACCTTCTCTAGACTGAGTTGCGAACTGCCAACATGACTTCTTTTCTTAATCGACAACAGAAACATAATATTTCTGCAGTATGTGTTCATCACATTCAAAATGACTCACCACCAAAACCTCACCACTTCATATAGTCTTATTTATAAACTAATAATTAATGGTTCCGCAAGGAGTGTTATGTAGTTGGACCTTAGTTGAATACCACTGCTGTAGAAGAAGTCATACTGCATTTTTAACTGCGGGACAAAGTGACTTACTGTTGGAATTAGTCAAGCTGTACACATGGACGTAGACACGTTGGGCAGAATTTGCTCTTCATTATCATTTACACGTGCAGTGTGTCAGATGTCATCTCAGAGTCATTTCAGCTCATAGCACTGTGGAGTTTCACTCAGGTGAATGGTTTTTATAAATAACAGAGTTAAAGCATATGGCACTTATAAAGGTTGCTTATTTTCCCTCCAGCAGCTCTTAACTACAAACAGATGCGCGATGGCACTTCAGCTCTCGGTGTGGCATAATGGAGAAAAATAAAGCAGTAGGGAAACGCAGGGAAAAGCATACGTGACACAACTCAATATTTGTAACACGATATTATGTGAAGGTCATATTTTCATTCCAGAGATTTCTCCATGATGAATATTATCTTCTTGCTGGAGGTGCAGACGAACACGGCCGCCTGTCAGGCAGTTGGAGCCGTAAGGGGAATCAAAGAGGATCTACGGTTATGAAGACTCGGGTTCTGTGTCAGATCCCAATCTGAGCCCCTGCTTTTGTGTTCCTTTGAAGAAGGCACATCTTAAATCAAAGCATGTTAGAAAGGGGGATTATTATAAGAGCTGGGTGGCCTTAAGCATCTGGGATTTTGCTGGATATATAAGTGGGGGGAGTGAATTTACTAGTTATATTTTGCTATTGTTGTTTATATGAAATATGAATGAGATGTCCTGCATACCGGTATCCTTATGATATACTTTTATTAAATGACACTCATGGCATTCATAACTCTTTGTAGAGAAAATGAAAGTAGGAGAATAGTAGTACTATGTAGAGAGACTTTTCTGTTGTTCTTCAATGGCCTTTCTGAGCAACATATACAGAGACTGTGTTAAATCCCCCATTTCAGGGATAGCTTCAACTGCCAGTTCAATTGCAGGAACTGCAACAGAGGCTTTCAGATAACAGCAGTGCAATAAAAATTCACCTGCCGAACCAGAGCAATACAAACCGGTTTACTTGCCGAACCTGGACTCGAGCCTTGCCTCACAACTATTTCCTGTTAGCCCACATAGCTACCAATTCTGAACTACAATAATAATGAGACACTTACTGAAATTCTTACTTACACACCTGCACGTAAGATGGTGTCAGATTGAAATTCTTTCATTCACCTTTATGTTGGTTCCTAGCCTTCTTCAAACACAGAGGTGTTAAACCATCTGATCCGCCACAGTGAACCCATTTACTTTCTGTCATGGCTGAGATAAAACAACACCGAGGTATGTCAGGAGGAAGCATGAACAAATTTTGAAAACTGGCTGCGGGATTCTTGGAGGCAGAGCTGCATGTTAATGTATTCCAGACTTCTCTAAAGTTATTAAAATGAAAGTATTCAAGGATCTGTGATTCTAACACCTTCAGACAGACAGCGCAGGTAACATGAATTATGCAGCGACTCTACCCCCCACATGCTGCATGTGAAACAGCAGCACTAATGGTCAAACAGTTCTGAAGATGATTTCCTGCAATAAGGACCCACACTCTAATTTGACCCATAGAGACTGGTTGTTTGGCCTGCTAGAAACCTTTGACAGTTGACACAAGGTGTACACAACCGGTTTCCATCCTGGACTGATTCAAATCTTAATTTGTGGCCTCCAAAAAAAGAAGTTGTGAAGGCAGTGAAACTCAGTTATGTAAAAGACTGTAGTCGTAAATCACAGTCTGAAGCTCATCTGCCTTTTATACACAGTCTAGCTGAATCCGTATTCACCTGCTGCTCTGATTACGCTCTCGCCTCTGGCAAATGCCACACTGGAGGATGTCAAACAGGTTTCGTCTGTGGTGCCAGCACTAGATTGGTGCCATCGCCTCTCTTCACCTTTACGACAGTCTTACCAAACCCACATTTTTTCCTCCGCAATCTTAATTCGAAAGACTGCACTTCTCAGTCATCCGTCTCATGTTGCTGACTCATTTTCCCTCACACGCTGCAGACTCCGACTGACCTGAATGTTCACATTCCATCATCTAGCATAACAGTTAGTCATCGGTTCCCTCCCTATTTCCGCACAAACCTTCTTGTAATTTGGTACCGTGTCTCTGTTTTCAGCCCTCAAGCTTTTTTACAAGTAACTCGGAAATTGCTTCATGTTTGTTGTGCGATCTTTATCTGCTGCTATTTTGAGTATCTCCATCTCTGTTAGTAATGTGGCCAAAACACAAGACTGTGTATTGATTGGCAGATAGCCAAGACCAACTGAAATATCAAAGCGCTTTCCACATATCTCACAATCATTGTGGTCATTAGCAGGTGTATTGTCTGTTATCTGTAGCTAGCTCATCAGAGAAATCACTTACACCAAGCCATAGTTACATACACACAAATATGTCTATGTATGCATGAATGTGTGTAAGGTTTTCTCCCCAAATCCCCCTGCCATTACTCAAGCCTACAGCTGGCCACATGATAAATTGATAGGAACATTTCTCTCTCACACAACAGTATTGAATAAATTTGGCCGCATCCGAAATGGCAGCGCAATATGAGAAGGAGCGGAGAGTAAAATAAACTTGCAGGGTATTTCATATTGAATAATGGATGTGTCAGAAGCCATTAAGAAATCATGGGGATTTTGGTTTCCCAGTTGCCACAGGCGGTGACGAACATATCAATAATAAACTATGTGTCTGATTCATTGAATCCTTGTCATTTTCTCTGTTTGGCTGCTTTTACGGTAGCATAATCCAGACTTTATTCAAATCCTATTGCTAATTAGAAAATGCTAATTCAGTCATGCATTTGCAATTGCGTTTTCCATGTGAGAGCACATAAGATGAGGAGTAATACCAATTCAGTTGCAAAATGTGCATTTTTGTGTACATCAATGTACAATTGCCATTTGATTTAGAATGGAACAGCAAAATCCTTGTGACAATTCATTTTCAGTGTCTTTACAGGTACAGATTTACCATATTGAAAAATGTAATAGCAATGCCTCAATTTGTGATTGCACTTCCTCACTGTCACGCTTCAGCACTGCTCGAGTTGAAATGCTTTAGCAATCCTCTCTGCGATTGCATATTCATTGCCAACGAGAATGCCTGTCAGTCAGAGACAGTGGGTGGGACTTTTGGTGCATGCAACATCTCAGAGAAGCTGCTCCTGAACTAAAATAGCAAAGGGAGTTCAGTGATTCTGTTTCATTTTCTCTTACTGTGCCTTAAATAGCAAGTTAGAAAGTAGTTAGCTGCCATAAATGACTTGGAAACTGTTGCTACAGAGTCTGGTACTTTAAATGAAGAAGCATAGCCAGGGACCAGCTACTTTACCAAGAAGAGTCCATGGGTGCCATGGCAAATGACCAACCACAAATCTTTCCCATAGCCCTTTTTGTAAAAAATTAAGTGTTTAAATAGAATCTGAAATTTTTTAACGATGGTATGCCATCAACGTTTAGAAAAAAATTATCATAAAATCATGCTTGCAATCAGTTTGTGTGTGTGCGTGTGTGTGTGTGTGTGTGTATACATATATATATATATATGTATATATATATATATATGTATACACACACACACACACACACAGCTAACCTGATTAAGACGGAGCTACAGGAAATGGAAAAAAAAAAAATATATATATATATATATATATATATATATTTTTTTTTTTTTTTCCATTTCCTGTAGCTCCGTCTTAATCAGGTTAGCTGTGTGTGTGCTTATTTCAGACCTCACTTCCTCTTACCACAGACACTGCACCAAGAAGTTCCATCCAGCTTGTTCGACTGAATGCTACACCTTGGTCACCTTATTGATTAAAGCTGTTAGTGAAAGCCATGTGACTTTTTTCTTTCTTTCACTATAGAATATGTTTGGGTTCTGTGAAATATTGTTTAGCTAGCAATGCAGACTGATGCAATCTTATTCAGTGGTGTGTAGAGTGTAGAGTTTACCAGTAACACCAATAGAGAATATTGCAATATGCCTCTCTCAAAGATGAGCATAAATATGTTGGAAATACACCTTGACATGTCTGAGTTATGAAAAGTGAAGTAGTAGCAGGCACTGTCTCTGGGGACTGTCATCAGATATGGTACTGGTAATACATCATAGTGTTCGGGTCTTATTTTGTGTGTGTGTGTGTGTGTGTGTGTGTGTGTGTGTGTGTGTGTGTGTGTACATGCATGTATGTATGTGGGCATGGTTTTTATATTTTGGTGGGGAATAATTGCCTCCACAGGGATATGAATATCTGACAGGTTTGACCTTGTGGGGACAAAAACTGCAGCTTTTATTAAAACACTGAAATAGTTTTAGGTTAGGGTTAGATTTAGGTATAGGCATAGCATTAATTAGCTGTATTATTTATGCATTAAATTCCTGACAAGGAGAGTCAGACACGAGGGTGTGTGTGTGTGTGTGTGTGTGTGTGTGTGTGTGTGTGTGTGTGTGTGTGTGTGTGTAGTGTCTTCTGTGAAATCAAACCATCTTGCTCTTGTTCTTGCTTATTGCCATCTTTAAATAGCTACAGTAACACTACAACCTAAGGCTAATATTCACAGTTAGCATGTTTTCAGTTTGCAAATTAGGTACTGTAAGTCAGTCCATACAGGATTTCACAGAGGGTTTTTTTGTGATTGTTGCAGCCAAAAATGCTTGATTTTGCTGTGGCTTTTTTTTTTTTTTTCCTCCCAAAATTTCCGATGCAATTTGCAGAGTTTTTTGTGCTTTTTTTGCGGAAAACTACTTGAATTGGCGAAATTGCAATTGCAGGAATACCAATCACAAAATCCTGAAGGGACTGGTATGTACTTACTGGCCACTTTATTAGGAACAGCTGTACACCTGTTCATTCATGCAATAATCCAGTCAGCCAATCATGTGGCAGCAGCACAGTGCATAAAATCATGCAGATGCAGATCAAGAACTTCATGTTAATGTTCACATCAAACATCAAAATGAGGGAAAATGTGATCTCAGTGAGCTTTTGGTTGTTGGTATCAAATGGGATGGTTTGAGCATTTCAGAAATTGCTGATCTCCTGGGATTTTCACACATAACAGTCTCTAGAGTTTTCACAAAATGGTGCGAGGGGAAAAAAAAAAAAAAAACACCAACAACGACCAGTAAGTGGCAGCTCTGCAGGTGGAAACATCTTGTTGATGAGAGAGGTCAGAGGAGAATGTGCAGACTGGTTCGAGCTGACAGGAAGGCTATAATAACTGCAGGAGAAGTGGTGGCTCAATGGTGAAGGCTCTGGGTTACTGATCAGAAGGTTGGGGTTTCAAGCTGCCACTGTTGGGCCCTTGAGCAAAGCCCCTAACTCTTATCTGCTCCAGGGGCACCGCATCATGGCTGACCCTGCACTCTGACCCCAACTTCCTAACAAGCTGGAATATGTGGGAAAAAAAGAAGAATTTCACTGTGCAATGTATATGTGACAATAAAGGCTTCTTCTTCACTCAGAATGCACATGGGCAACAGTTGGGCAACAAGCATTGCACTGCTGCCACATGATTGGCTGATTAGATAATTGCATGAATAAGCAGGTGTACAGGTGTTCTAAATAAATAAAGTGGACGGTGTACAAATATATACAAACTTGTTATTATCTTTCGAAATGAATCCTCTCCACAGATAAATACGCTTTGCTGTAAGTGTAAGACCATTTTGAGTGGCCTCCACCTAAAATGCATAACTTTGAAGGAAAAATACAGCCTTCACCTTTGATAGCTGACCAAGCCGTCACACAGGCCACATAAAAAGAAGCAGGAAGAAACACCTTATCATCACTGACCACAGAGAATTAGTGTTGTCGCCGCACCTCTATCATCTGGCTAATCCAGGCCGGCCTCAGACAGACTCCTACCTCCTTCACTTGAGGTCAAAGGCACACAGATAGTGCTACTTTAGCGGGCTAGAAGGTGAAAGGCTTCAAAGTATGCATGATGAAATACAGCCCTACTCTTATCAGTCACCCTGTAATGCTGGACAACTTTGGAAAAGTGTTTTATGTGTTGCCTGACCATTTTCTCCTTCTGCTTTCTTACCCGCTCTTACATCATTACTCATTCTGAGTGCTTTAGATGTCTTTATTTATGAGACAGCCAATAGAGATAGCGGATGAGCATTGAGAGGGGCTTAAAAATAAAGGTGATATGTGTTTCAGTTGTAGCCTTAGACAGTAAGCTCTACCGCAGCAAGAATTCACGGATAGGTGAAAAGAGTGGCACACAATTAGTACATTATGTTCAGTGCATCATTTTCTTACTGTTGCTCTTTGAACCACCCAAGTAATAATGTATTCAGTGTGAATTTATGTGCTGACATAATTTGAAGTGAATTCAAGGCTGCATTCTCTAATTAATTCATTATCCAACAGTGTACTCTCTAATTCTTACTCATAATCATGCCTATGTCTCAGGTTTGTACTTAATGTGTCATATAAAAGGAAGAGGCCAGTGATAACCTCATGCATTTCCTAATACATACAGATTTTCTCAAATGTTAGATTTTTTCCGGTCCATTCTTTCATTAGAACTATTCCTTTTTCATTAAATGATTAATAATAAGTTGTGTAACCTTGTGTGTGTGTGTGTGTGTGTGTGTGTGTGTGTGTGTGTGTGTGTGTGTGTGTGTGTGTGTGTGTGTGTGATCTTATTCTAGAAATACCTGCAAAGTGATAATGGTTGTATGAAGTTTAGGAAAATATTTGCTAATTTTTCTTTTTTGAGCCCAGCATGAGAACTGAATAAAGTGTCCTTAAAGGCAACAAGGGGCAGCATAGGCTGGTTAATTTATTTCACCAGACCTGAGGCACTTGGCTTGTGAGTTATCAGAGTGGGTTGGCTGTTGATGAGAACATTCACTCCTTTAATTGGCTGAAGCTTGTATAACACAGATGTGTAAATCACATTAGCATATTTTAATTATATCACCTCTGTGAAGCCCCAGAGTAGAACCACCGACCTAAAGAAATACACTTCCTTGTCTTAGGATGACATCTGTTCACTCAGACACATGGTGACTCTTGGATTTTCTCACTATGAAGTCAAGTTACCTGAAGGGGTACAGATTTCCTTGAAATTGCATGTTCTCTACGCTCTTGTTAGCTTTGGAGCCTGAGTGAAGAACAGCTACTGGTTAAATCAGGGGTGTGAAACTCTTTCAGATGACACAATAGACATCTTGATATGTAGTATACGATTGTTTTATATACAAAAACAATACAGTTAAAAAAGTAATGCTTTGATACCCTTCAGTTCACTATTGATCTGATACAATTTGGTTCAGCACCAATATGATTCGATTCATGCCCGATCCAATATAAAAGGTTTTCTGACACAGGAAGGTATTCAGGACAGAGGGGTTTCCACTTTGCAGATTCCCGGTAACATGACAAGCTGCATTTTGTTGATAATGGGAACTAACTGTTTTGCGGATGTTCCACAATATTAAATGTAACCATAAACTGCTCAAACGTATTCATTCACTTCATTCTTTAATCCCACCACTCCATCTATAGGTAATGCAATCACTCGTGAAGCAATCTTGGCAGTTGTCTATCAGCTTTAAGCTCTGAAACAACTTAATTGTTTTGTTTTTATCTCTAACACACACACACACACGCACAAATTGGGGATTATGCATATGTTTTCAACAGCAATATCGATTTGTGGCTGTTTTCCTTTCCAATTTGAACCGGATGTGGTCGTACTGTAAACCGATTTTCCGATTCAAATCTTTTTTTCTTTACACATGGCAACTTGGATAGTTTGAGGACTTATTTTCAATTTGTTCTTTGTTATCTGTAAATTAAATTTAAGAGGCTACATGTACCTATCGTTACGACTTCCTGGAAATTATCAGCACTTTTCTAACATTGCTGCTACCTGCTGCCTCTTCTCAGCCACAATTTCCCACAATTCACTGAGTTTATCAGAGCCTATGTGAGCAGATCAGCAATTAGAGACTAGAGCAATTTGAGCAGACCTCTATAGTAGTGATAAGGCATCGGCCAGCTTGGACTGGAGCCTAGACCCCCTCCAATGGGTTTTATCTGACACCCTGATGGAAAGAGTTACCTTCCTTCCACATCTCCCTAATAGGAATCCCAATGTCCTCTGTGGCCATCATCACTCACACCTGCCCCATTCTTCCTTCCATATCTCCCTCACCACTGTTCATCTCTCTCTAACGGCATGCTGCCAGGCCTCTATCAACATGACCTCACCCCACTCATCTCCCTAATCCTGCCAGTCAACCCAGAGATGCAGCCCTCCCACTGCTCGCCTAAACACTCCTCTTATGCTCAATGAGCCTTTCACAGCCCTCAAAAGGCCCTCTGTGAGCCTGGTATTAATATCCTTCACTATGGCCACTCGCTCTCTGAATGCTCAACCTTCTGCCCCTTGAGGATACTGTTGGTGTCACAGACATGCTTCCAATCTTCATTGGGCATTGATCAAATGAAGATTGTCAACAGGCTTGAACATGTGCTGTGTTGCAAAGTTCATTAGCTGTGTAGAGGATTTGTCACAGCATGGTGTACCACGTAGTGTGTTCTCGTCTATCAACCCAGCTTGGACCATTAAATCGATGGTTGTGATGGCACTGAAGTGACTTGCATGTTTAACAATGAGAAGTCTGTTGTGATGACCTTTCCCATTGGCCAGCTATTCAAGGCTGTTGAATAGTTAACCATGGAAACCCAGTCTCGCCTCTTGCCAGCACATGAAATATTTGCTGACTACCTATGGTTGTTGTTATGAATGATAATCTATCACAAGATGAGTGAACACTATGGAAATGTTCCAGGGTAGCAAAAAAAAAATACCCTTCAGATTTCAGCAAGTTTATCTGTGTTCTCTCTAGCAGTGGGAGGCATTGGATTCACAGGGTGACCTTCTATGTTCAGTGATTTGGAGAAGACTAATGAGTATCTGTGCCCACTTGCTTTTCCTCCCGGGTTTGTTATCTGGCTTGGGTCGAGTGAGATGGGTTTCTTAAAGAGAAGCGGGGCTTTGCTTCAGGCTGAAAGAACCAAACAGCAACTGCAGATCTGCTTCTAATGACCAGTGTAAGGACTGCTGAGCTTGAGCCCGACTTGCCTATGGGGCTTGAACACAACCTGCTTTCATTCTTACACACACACACACACACACACACACACACACACACACACACACACACACAAAATGTTTGTTGGTCTGTTGACAATGAACATCGCAATAATATCATGGAGGAAATGCTTTCTCAGCTTGCATACTATTGCATAGCTTCACTCTGCATACAAGAGCCATTAACCTTTCAGACAAATGGAGACAGAGCAAAAGAATCTCCCTTTCCCAGAATCCCCCCTGGGGGCCCTGCCGAGCTTGCTGTGTCCAGGAGAACAAACCTTCACAGAGCTCAGAGAGTAGGTAAGTGGTCTTCTCCTGCTCGTGAGTGACAATGGAAAGACAGATAGTGGAGTGACCATAGAGATTGATTTTTTTTTCCATGTCCACGTAGCCATGGAATCTCTCAGGCTGGATAATGAAAGTGAACAAGACCACCACTTTAGCAGGCATTGCTCTGGGTGTATGTGAGCAAAAATGATCTTAGACCAGCCATATGATGTCCATTATGAAGATGAAAATGACCTTTATTATGAAACTAAATATACAATATACAAACACAGCATCCTTATATAAATAGCCAATCTGAAGAATTAGGACCTTGACATACTCCATGAAAGATAAACCGGGGAAATCAAAATCTTCACTGGAACTTCACCTGTTTCTTTTGAGAAATTTCACACAATGGAAGTAGATTCAGAAGAAACAACCCAATACCAGCCCAGTACTAAAACCCAATAAAACATTTGCTAAACACTGCCTTCAGGGTTGTCCCGGCAACAAACGTAGCCAGTTGCCTCCCAAGAAGAAAAGTCAAAATGTATAAGATCAAATTAGAAGTATATTTACATTGACATATGGCAATACAGCAGTAATTTCAAACGTACTAAAGGAATTAGAGGCCTCTTCTCTCTTGGCTGTAATTAAAGAGGACCGGAGGCCTCTCAGATTTATGTGTTTGCTGAGTCCTTAGCTACAACAGGAATCAAAGGCCAGACACTGTGGTGCCTAAATATTTAAGATAGCTTGCTTTATCATGGTGCCAGCTTTCTCGATTATGTTCTCCAATGTTAATGTTTTCATGCATTAACTGTGCATGATTGTTTCACATGCTTGTTTTATCGGGAGAATATCACAGTATGTGTGAGGAATTAAGTGCATGTTAGAAGAGTGAGCTTTAATCCTTGTGCATGGGTTTGAAATGAAGTGTAGCTGAATTCAGCTGTAGGTGTGTGACAACATGCCGTGAAATACAAAGTTTTATGGATGTCAGTCAGGCTAACCGCATGCATACATGGGAATTGGTGAAGTGCAGTTTGTACTTTGTTCCCATGCTCTGATTGTTACTACTCTGAGTACAAGCTGCACACAGACACTAAGGGGAAAAACATTAGTAAAGTGATTAAGGGAACAATCAGTCGTATATATCGCACCAGATGTTCTTTTAATATAGATGCATTTTAGATTTCTAAGAAGCAATGGCTCATTTGTTTTTAGCTGTATATGGCAACACAGTAACTGTGGTTGCAAATCAATACACTTGGCAACAAAGTCTTGGCTGTGTTGGGAGAGAGTATTGTGGGAGAGAGTATTGAGAGTATGTGTTATCAATTATCTGTTACATTGTCCTTTTGGGATTGCTTTATTTCTAAAGGGGAAATGAATAACAGGTTTAATAGAATTTGCATTTCATACCATGGAAGCAATAATGTCAGCATGGATGAAACACAATCAGAGAGTAGTTTTAAGGAATGTGCATACTTACATATTCGAAATAGAATACTTGGTGGGTTGCTAAATGTCTAGTCAACTAATCAGTCTCAAGGAAGCCCTGTCTAACTCTAGATAATTAGGCTGTCCAGGGTCTCGTCCACCTCACATCAGTCTGACATGTTTCTTATGTGTGTCTGGATGCAACACAGATCCCTTTCATTACTAGGCCTATTCATGAATAAATTAAATATATTATTTTTTATTGCACCAGGCTGTGATGGCTTTGGTCAAGCCACTACAGGAATTGCCATTAAAAAGTATTATTAAAGGATCTAATTTTGCCATCATAAATAGCCTAGTTAATTAATAGGATAAAATAATGGCGTTACTAGTATGCAATTTGTGTTATCTGACCATAAATGCCCTGAGTTTAGTTTCAACATAAGGCAAGAATGCATTTCTTCATGATCTAAAAATGTCAAAAGGACACACAGGGATGGAAATGTGCTACTTTTGTATTTGTAGTTGCCCAGTCGTTCAGTAGGTTGCTGATACTGAGGTCACCGGCATTGTTTTCTCATCTTCTACACCACCCAGAGAAAGAATAAAACCCTATGCCATACTTTCACAAAAGTTTTCATCTGGTATGTATACTCAAACATAATGCATGATGCAACTTAATGCTATAGTGTACGATACTCTTTCTGAATTGCACACATCTGCCAAGGAATGATCTGGCTGTCAGTAGGAACTGTTTTTACTAGATGGATAAATTACCTTGAAAGAAAGGCATACACACTTTTCAGAAGAAGAGAAAACAAAGGGAAAAAGACAAAAGTGTGGAATCATTTAAAGAAACCAAGAAAAAAACAGTTGTCATCATTGTTCTCTTGGGTCTATATTCTTTTGGGATTAGTTTAGCTATTATCACATACAGTATCTCACAAAAGTGAGTACACCCCTCACATTTTTGTAAATATTTTATTATATCTTTTCATGGGACAACACTGACGATATGACACTTTGCTACAATGTAAAGTAGTGAGTGTACAGCTTGTATAAAAGTGTAAATTTGCTGTCCCCTCAAAATAACTCAACACACAGCCATTAATGTCTAAACCGTTGGCAACAAAAGTGAGTACACCCCTAAGTGAAAATGTCCAAATTGGGCCCAGTTACCCATTTCCCCCCCCCGGTGTCAGGTAACTCGTTAGTGTTACAAGGTCTCAGGTGTGAATGGGGAGCAGGTGTGTTAAGTTTGGTGTTATCACTCTCACACTCTCTCATACTGGTCACTGGAAGTTCAACATGGCACCTCATGGCAAAGAACTCTCTGAGGATCTGAAAAAAAGAACTGTTGCTCTACATAAAGATGGCCTAGGCTATAAGAAGATTGCCAACACCCTGAAACTGAGCTGCAGCACGGTGGCCAAGACCATACAGCGGTTTAACAGGACAGGTTCCACTCAGAACAGGCCTCGCCATGGTCGACCAAAGAAGTTGAGTGCACGTGCTCAGCATCATATCCAGAGGTTGGCTTTGCAGAATAGACGTATGAGTGCTGCCAGCATTGCTGCAGAGGTTGAAGGGGTGGGGGGTCAGCCTGTCAGTGCTCAGACCATACGCCGCACACTGCATCAAATTGGTCTGCATGGCTGTCATCCCAGAAGGAAGCCTCTCCTAAAGATGATGCACAAGAAAGCCCACAAACAGTTTGCTGAAGACAAGCAGACTAAGGACATGGATTACTGGAACCATGTCCTGTGGTCTGATGAGATCAAGATAAACTTATTTGGTTCATATGGTGTCAAGCGTGTGTGGCGGCAACCAGGTGAGGGGTACAAAGACAAGTGTGTCTTGCCTACAGTCAAGCATGGTGGTGGGAGTGTCATGGTCTGGGTCTGCATGAGTGCTGCCGGCACTGGGCAGTGTACTGTGACATGTACTGTGACATACTGAAGCAGAGCATGATCCCCTCCCTTCGGAAACTGGGCCACAGGGCAGTATTCCAACATGATAACGACCCCAAACACAACTCCAAGATGACCAGTGCCTTGTTAAGAAGCTGAGGGTAAAGGTGATGGACTGGCCAAGCATGTCTCCAGAATTAAACCCTATTGAGCATCTGTGGGGCATCCTCAAACGGAAGGTGGAGGAGCACAAGGTCTCTAACATCCACCAGCTCTGTGATGTCGTCATGGAGGAGTGGAAGAGGACTCCAGTGGCAACCTGTGAAGCTCTGGTGAACTCCATGCCCAACAGGGTTAAGGCAGTGCTGGAAAATAATGGTGGCCACACAAAATATTGACACTTTGGGCCCAATTTGGACATTTTCACTTAGGGGTGTACTCACTTTTGTTGCCAGCGGTTTAGACATTAATGGCTGTGTGTTGAGTTATTTTGAGGGGACAGCAAATTTACACTGTTATACAAGCTGTACACTCACTACTTTACACTGTAGCAAAGTGTCATTTCTTCAGTGTTGTCCCATGAAAAGTTATAATAAAATATTTGCAAAAATGTGAGGGGTGTACTCACTTTTGTGAGATACTGTATATATCATCTAATTGTATGTTTTTTTTTGTTCGTCTGTTTGTTCGATAGTTTAACAAGTTCATAAACTGTGGTTGTAAATCTGCAAAAAATGTATTGCACAAGGTTATTTTTTTTTTTTCATTTTCTGAACCATTGACCCATCTCTAGCTGTTTTCAAACTTCTACCACAAAAACTAGTTGCCTTGCCTTGAACTGTTGATATTAGACCTTTCTAAATTTACTGGATAATCAAAAATGCCGAAGAAAGACTCCTGGTCTTTGTCAGATGGAGAACAGTGTAAAAATAGCTGATGGGCTGGACTGGTTGGAGGGTCAGATGTGTTCCTCACACACAGGCTGCAGGCTCAGGGGGCATTGTGGGCACAGTACAGGCAGCAAGAAATCCTATAATCCAGTTTTTAAGAAGAGAGCTGTCAAGGCAGAGCAGTGATGACTAAAGCAGCTGCTGTGATGAGACATCTGAAGTGACCTTGCCAGGGTGAGAAGAACAAGACCATCAACCATCATGGGGGGGTCCCGTACCTAATCCCTTGACCTTCAACCTGCAGGAGAGGCAGAAGAAATGCCTGATTTCAGTTTTTGTTCAGTGGAAAGTAGTGTATTGTTCATTGTGCATCTTTATATTCTACAGTACATATTCAAAAGCTGTTTGTCTAATGGGAAAGGACTTTTGTGGGGAAATAAACTGAACATATATTCACGTTTGTATCCAGAATCCAATCTTAAAATAGGGGTCAAATTATTCTGTATGAATAAACACACATATTCTTCTCCAACAAAACAGCCTGCTTGTTGTCGTCACCCCTGCAGGGCTGGGACAAATTCGTCAAAGCAGACATCTAAAGCATGCCACCAGGAGAAGATAAGAGGAGAGACGTATGGCGAGGAATGTTCCAGGCTTTAGAGCGGTGGCTAAACAGCATGCTGTTGTTGTTTTCCCCAAAATGGGCACTGTAGCTGTTGCTCCTGCTTGGAATGTGGATGAAGACTTTGTCCCTGCAACTGGAATGAGTGAATCTGAATCTGAGATAGAGGAGAAATTCTTTTCGTCTCTCATTTTCAGTCCTGCAAATCTTACAGCTCTCTTTTCAACTGTAGAGCTGAGGGTCAAGGTCCAAATAAGCCGCCTTTAGCTCTCATCTGGCTTCCTACACACCTTTGTGTTTTGTGCTTGTGTGAGCATGAGGTTAATAGAAAGCATTCTGCAAGCAATTCTTCGGTTGCTTTTATCCCTGTTAAAGATCCCTAGGCGATGTGAAATTTATATCATATTATTTGTAAAATATTGGTCACTAGAGTGTTTAAATGCAATCAGATAAGAGTAGGCATGGCTACATTCGCTGAACCACAGTCCAGACATTGGTCATTCATTAATTCCTTCCCATCACTATAGCAACAACAGCAAAACCTGAAACTCCTGACAAATTTCATTAACTGGATATCTGACTACTCAACTGACCTAATACTTATGAGTTAGAACTACTAGCTAATCCTAGCCCAGGATGTGGGGAATAATCCTAACATAGGGGTGGATTTATCAAAATAAGTGTGGAGAAAAGTATTGAATTGCTGCTCTAGGTTTTATGTGTACCTTCTATACAAAGGCCACACACATGGATTATTAGTTACTGAGCAAAAAGAGTGCCACTGGGTGGTCCAACAAAAATGACTGCTGAAAGACCGTGTTCATAACCATATCATTATCTTCATTTTATTTGTTTTGGGAGGACCATGACTGCTGTGCTTTCCTTTTTGCTGGCTGAAGGTGCTGCCTGATTTAGAACTGGCATTTGTGCAACCATGTTACAAATGTAATTTAAAAATTTTTAATGGTTGGCAAATTTCTACCAATTTCTCACTTCTCCCGGTATACTGTAGACGTGTGTGTAGGCTATACACCGATCAGCCACAACATTAAAACCACCTGCCTAATTTTGTGTAGTTCCCCTTTGTGCCGCCAAAATAGCTCTGACCCGTCGATTCATGGACTCCACAAGACCTCTGAAGGTGTTATCTCACACCAAGACATTAGCAGCAGATCCTTTAAGTCCTGTCAGTTGTGAGGTTGGGCCCCCATGGCTCGACATGCTCCACATCCCACAGACGCTCCATCGGACTGAGATCTGGGGAATTTGGAGGCCAAGTGAACACCTTGAACTCTGCCCTGCAGTGTGGCAGAGCGCATGATCCTGCTGAAAGAGACCACTACCATTAGGGAATACCATTGACATGAAGGGGTGTACTTGTTCTGCAACAACGTTTAGGTAGGTGGTGGTCAGAATAACATCCACATGAATGCCAGGACCCAAGGTTTCCCAGCAGAACATTGCCCAGAGCATCACACTGCCCCACCGGCTTACCTTCTTCCAATAGTGCACCGCTTCCCCAGGTAGGCAATGCACACACATCCGGCCTCCCCATGATGTAAAAGAAAACGTGATTCGTCAGACCAAGCCACTTTCTTCCATTGCTCCTTGGTCCAGTTCCGATGCCCAATGCCCAATGTGGGCACAGGGGATAGTGGACAGGGGTCAGCATGGGCACTCATGCACTGTGTGTTCTGACACCTTTCTGTCATAGCCAGCATTAACTTTTTCAGCAATTTGTGCTACAGTAGCTCTCCTGCGGGATCGAACCAGGCAGGCTAGCCTTTGCTCCCCATGTGCATCACTGAGCCTTGGGTGCCCATGACCCTGTCGTCGGTTCACCGATTGTCCTTCCTTGGACCATTTTTGGTAGGTACTAACCACTGCATACTGGGAACACCCCACAAGACCTGCCATTTTGGAGATGATCTAACCCAGTTGTCTAGCCATCACAATTTGGCCCTTGTTGCTCAGATCTTTACGCTTGCCCATTTTTCCTGTTTCCAACACATCAACTATGAGAACTGATTGGTCACTTGCTGCCTAATATATCCCAACCCTTGACAGGTGTCATTGTAACAAGATAATCAATGTTATTCACGTCACCCATCAGTGGTTTTAATGTTATGGCTGATTGGTGTATGTGCTGTAGGATGGGGATATAGTGAAAGAAGGACAACATGGTTAATAAAATAAGTTAATCAGTTCCAAAGAGCAGTGCACACACACTAAGTGTGTGTCGAGTGTGCATGTGGCTGCATTCAGGGTCTGTGCAGCTGAACAGAGAGGCAATTGGGACACAGATTTGGCACAACAGCACTGAACACAGTGGCGTCTGCCTGCCATGACAGTGTGCAAGTGTGCACTAAAAGATGTTTTAACTCAGCCCATCAGTCTGTCTCTCAAGGTTTTGCAAATTCATAGATCAATAGCTTTCTCAGTACTTGTTTTTTGTTCAGGCTGATTTGGATCACTGCAGGATCGGAACTTCTCGCCCAGTCTATGAGCTGCATTAAGAGTGAACTCCACAAAGGGTGATTGATGATGCTCCATCTCCCCAGCTGGTCCTTGGCTCTATCATCCATCTCCAAGTCTCAATCCATCCTTCTTGCAGCCAGTTACTCTGCCAGCCCTGCAGTTCACACACATCGCCTGGCCTCAATTAGCACAGGAGCTTCAACAATTGACCCAGGCTTATGGTCCAGGCGAGCTAATGCATTACTAATGCATTAGGCCTTTATTGGACTTGAAAATTCTACCTCTTCCAGGTATAATTTTGCCTAAGCTTGTCTTTGCCGTGCCATTTGACTCCCAGCTGGCACTCAGTGTTTGCGTAAGGGATTTGTACGAGGCTGTAATTAAAGCTGTGCGGCGAGCGGCGTTCTCCAAGGGAGAGGTAGCCAGGTGGAGCTTGGGCAGAAACACAACCATCTGTCTAGCCCCACAGAATGTGTAGGCTTAATTGGCCCTAGGCCTCTGAGAGTGCTTTTTCTGCGCTCAAAATGAGATTATATCTTTTCATTTGCATTTTTGCGCTTTTGTTTCATGGGTGGATTGGAGTTGAGCTCAAGTTGGCAGGTGGCTCTTTGTAAAGCTTGCACATTCTCGAAAGGCATCCACCTCGCATGCTTAACTGCTAAATGTTCCTTGAAATGTGCAAAGAAAAAAAAAGTTCAGTTCAGCTCATCATCGGATTTGAAGTGCTGTTTGCTGAATTCCCTAGTGTGTCTGTATTTTGTGTGTGTGTGTTTGTGTGTGTGTGTGTGTGTGTGTGTGAGGGAGTTTTGCTGCATTTCCTGGGGAACTTTGCATTAGTACACTGGCAACTTGTGGCTTCATGGGGAAGTATAAATTTGTTTGTTTTTTTGTTTTGTTTTTGTTTTTTTTTGTTTTGTTTTTTTGCCAGATACAATCAGATGACAGAGGACAGCAGCCACACTGCTTAGCTTACAGTGTATGTGGGTGTGGTTGTTTGGGTGTATGGTTCAGTTGCAAACTCTTGGCTCTCTGTGTGCTGGCTCTGTAACTGATGGAGAAATTATGTGTCATTGTGGGAGCAGTGAGAACACACATACACACACACACTCACACACTCACAAACTGGCAGGTGCCAATGGGCTCTAATGAGAACATCTAAAATCTCACACCCCATCGTGCGCACTGGCCTCTCACCTCACGTCCTCCCACATGCTGTTGTGAGCAGAGAACAGGCTGATCTGCTGTGTGTGTGTTAGAGGTTAAAGGAGTTTGTGTTTTTATGTAGTATTTGACTGTTTGGAAAATGCAATGCTTTTCTCCTCACTCAGCTCTTCCAAATGGCAAATCCCACAATACGATGGTAGATAGAGTCCTTTCGAAAGAGTGGCGCTTTAAATATTTATTGGATATTTGAGTTACTTCAGAAGCACAGAATGGCTGAAGTTAATAAGCAGCTACAAGACTGAACTCTGAATTCTGAAATGGGGTGAGAGTGTGTGTGTGTGTGTGTGTGTGTGTGTGTGTGTGCGTGTGTGTGCGTGTGTGTGTGTGCTTGCTTTATTTCTCATGGGAACATCTCTACAGTAAATGTGTCGCAGAGGGATCATGTCTATTCCAGAGCAGTGTGGGGGAAAACAGAGGAGAAAGGACAGATAGCCACTGCTGAGACCTTGGAACTTCAAACCAAACATGAGCATTCGCAAGAGGAATTAAACATACTGACACATGGAATTCACACATACACAAACATACACACACACACACACACACACACATATGCAAAAACAAAAAGCATACTGGAAATGCTGTTGTACTGGAACAAATCAGGCTTCTGTCATCACATGGTTCTGCTCCAGCTTGCTGCCATGTGTTGGTTACAATGGAAATAGAGGGTGAAGATTTCTATAGGCCTTTATATTTCTGGTCTCTTCTTTTTGTACAGTGGATTGTGATACCTTCACCCCTGCCCTGTGAATGTCAACAACCTGTTGTTTTGGGGTTTTTCTTCACAGCTCTCACAATGTTTCTGTCATCAGCTGTTGTTTTTTTTCCCCATGGCCAACCCATTTGGTGTCTGTTGCTCGATACAACAGTGGTTTCTTTCTTTTTCAGGACATTCCAAATTGTTGTAGTGTCTATGACCAGTGTGTGTGCAGTGCCTCTGATTGGTTTTCCCTCTTTTCTCAGCTTCAAAATGGCTTGCTTTTCTCCCGTAGACATCTCTCTGATCTTCATGTTGGCTTATCCTTCTTAAAAACAAATGCAGTCTTCACAGGTGAAACTGAAGGCTAAAACCAAGAGTAGATGTTAAGAGCTGTTTATGATTTAAACAGTACACACCTGGGTAACAAGAAACACCTGTCAGTCACACGTTCCAATAAATTGGGTGGTCTGATACAAAATGTGCTGTGTTCTATGTCGTTTAACACGCTGAAATTCTACACTCTCTTCTCATATTCATCTTTTGATCTCAAACCCAAATGTCTTCAGTCTACAGCAAAAAGAAATGAATTGGTCTTGCTGTTCCAATAGTTTCGGAGGGGACTGTAAATGACCTTTGTATAAAGATAGGTCTGAATAAATGCATGTCATTTGCAGGACACTTTATTACCACATTTTAATTATGGACCAATTTTCTAATTACACAAACGCAATAACAGATTACATTCAAGTATCATGCACTTATTGGAGTCGCTCGTTCTCTATGGTTGAATGTTTAATGACATTCCATGGCCATATAGCGCACTATGAAGAGTATACAACACTAGTATGTTTTACACAGTGGAGAGACTAAATACAGGCTAGCTATTTGAGATTTGGCTTCACTGCAATGGATGGAGTATCTAAGAAAAAGCATCCAGCTGTATACAAGCAACAGGAAAGAAAATACTGCAGGTTGTATGATAAAATAATGATTTTTCCTCCTCCTAATTTTCTTTGCATAATAAAGAAAATGATTGCTTTTAACTTCTGTTGGTTATGCGATACAAATGCATATTATAGCTCTACTACAACTGTTATTTGTATAAAGTAATAACTAATAATTAAAACATAATTAAGGTGCATTTGAACACTTAGATATTACAATAATTAAAATTTTAAAAACAAAACCATTTGATACCACCAGAGAGCACATCTGTTAGTTTACCAGTGAAGATAAGTGTGTATGAGTGTATGTGTGCATTGTATTACTTTAGAAAATAATGTGTATGTTCCAGGTTAATTGAGTGTGTGTGTGTGTGTGTGTGTGTGTGTGTGTGTGTGTGTGTGTGTGTGTGTGTGTGTGGTAGGAAAGGCACTCATTGGTTGATAATAGCTCAAGCCCCAATGAACAGCACATGGATTAGTGCTCTACCTTCGTTCATATCCCTGCCTCTGAGTGCTACAGAGCCATTTCTGCTCCAAAAAAGGATATAATCCCTTAGTAATCTCCAACTGAGCCATGCTGTCTGGAGGTATCCACAGGAACATGTGCAACAGTGGCAACTGTTTGTATTCCCAGAATCCAGACCTAGAACCCCTTACTAATGTTAACCATAGTTCTGGTGCAATGGTTTACTATTGTTATGTATGGTTACATATTTATATCATATTTTTAGGATGACTAACATAACTGTTAACATGTGTATCACAATGCTGTGTTCAAGAAGGGAACAACTGCAGTGAACATAAAATGCCACAAACATCATGGTTGGTTGAATATGTAATAAACATACAGTATAGTAGTTAACAAGAACAAAAAAAATCTACTACTATAGTTTATATATATATATATTGTTAACTGTTATAAGTTAAAGTGATCAGGAATTTTTCCAAAGTCTCGTTTTCGAATTGGTGGTCCTAATTGTAACATCCATGAGTGAGAGGCAGGAAACAAGTGCATAAACACAGCATGTTGTTTAATAGGGCAAATCCAATTATCATAGTCAGAGTCTGTGGCAGGGTTTGTGGCAGTCTGTGGCAGACAACATCAACCGGGGATAAAACATAATCATAAACAAGAATATAGGGAAGTAATACTAGAAACCAAGGCTCTCCATCCATTTTTGCTTTATCAGAATACACATGGAGACTTAAACCCAGGAGTTCAGTACTTGTATCCCTATAATGAGCCAAACAACCTTGGATCAGCCATTTGCTGCAGAGATCTTGGCAGCTGGAAATGTTCTTGATGGGTGACTTACTAGAAACGCTGGTCTGCTGCTCTGTTTTTATGCCCAATATCAGATTACAGATGAGCTCTAATCTCGCAATCAGGCAGAGCAGATGCAAGGAAATGAAGGCTGTGGTGAATGTTATTGGATCAGCATGACATAAGGCACAAGCACTTTTCCGATGACGAGTCAGTTTTTAATTCTGCTGTTGTTTAATGTTCAGGCAATAGGTTTAATAATCACTCAATAAGAGCCTATGGACAAAGGCCAACCACTATAGGAAGGCCATTGGCAAAGCGATTCCTGGTTGGATGGCTATGGAGGCTTCCAGGAAACGCTCTCTCTCTGCCAGGCCACCATCAAGGCAGCACTCAGCATTCATAATGTAGCGCATTAAGGGGCCATGATTGCAAAGTGCACTTACCTGACCAACATGACTGATGTCTGGAGAGGATTTTTATAGGGCCCACAGTTTCTTCCCTTTGTTGTGCATTTGCTTTTTGCCTCTTTCTCTCTATCTCTCTGCTTTCTCCAGGTTTCCTCATTTCTTTCTTTCTCTCTATGTCTCTGACAGCCATATACGCCAGAGTAGGGAAGACTGATAAAAGGAAAAGATGCAACATAATGGTCATTTTGTCTCATGTTGAGAGTACTGTTCTGGCTTTTGAAGGGCCTTTGAATTATTTTTTTTTCGATCACAGTGCTCTCCTGGCTGTTATCTGCAGAATATTAACCCCAGGCAAAGTGGAAGTCCTTCTTTTTAGAAAATAGGATTGACCCATAGACAGATAAAAGCATGCAACTCGATGCTTTCATGTTCCTATTATATTCCATAGTTTGACTTTGTATCAGCAGCTCGGCCATTAGGAATGTTGATTTATTGGAAAATATGTTCTCAGTTGAAGAGTGGCTCTTTTCCAGGAGGAGAACGGATGAGAGGCACTAATGAGCTACACCTGCAATTATAAATCAAGCACTAAAAACTGGGGGTTAAGGGGGTGGGATGTTCCAGGCAGATACACCTCACCGATTAAAAACAAATATTTTGCATCCTTTTATAATTTCTCTGTGGAAACATTTCATGGGCATGTGCTGCTATGTCTGAACTTTAATTATGTTCTTGTTGTAGCAGTGAGGGCATGACAGCAAACTGTTTCTCCCATAATGAATAAGAAGTACTGGTGGATGTTACCAGAAAACTAAGCATTCACTGCCAGTGGAGAGAACGTGAAGACCAATGAACAGAGGACTGTAGCTCAGAGGAAGAAGAGCCGAAAGACACGAGGTGCCAACTAGCCCTGTGAGCATCATTTCATGGTGTAGGGAAACACTTGTTGGCCATATAAAGCTGGCTGGAGCTCTTTTGTTTACAGCAAATACATCTGGCTCAAGGCTTCCTGCTCTGTTAAAAATGCAGAGCACCGTGCCATGAGTATAATCTAAAAACAATTATTCTGTAGCCTCTATAGGCCTATAGGGTCAACATCTACATGCTGCATCAGCTGTGAAGAATATTTCACATTGTCCCTGAACCCAGAGATGCTTGACTTTAGCGGAAAAGGAACAGTAAGTGCAAATTGAAGACTTTGTCTGACCCAGAGGAAAAAGGATTGAATTTGGCTCGCACAGGCGGGGGGAATGAATAGTCCCCTTGAGAGAGACTTTGTGGCTCAAGGGGCTTCAGTTTGTAATGCAGGGCCATACCTCCTCTCATGACCAAAGCTCTACCTCTGAGAGAAATTTCTCACTACACACGGCAGTATGGTGCAGAGCTGAGCGCATCAGCACTGATCTGAAATACACAGCACCTCAGAAGGAACGGCGGGAATATGACAAGTAGGTAGAGAGACAGGAAGATGCGAGTCGACTATTACCTGCTCTTAGACGCTCTTAGACGCACTCAACTTGCATAATAGGTCTCATGTGGGGACTTTAGCAGGTACTTAGCCCCTGTCTTCAGCTCCAGTGCCAATTAGAGTGACTGGAGACTGTTTGTATAGTATTAGCCTTGTCTTAGCGTGGCAGTGATTCTGTTTACTGCAGCCAAATACATGCAAATGAGAGTGAAGATAACAAACTGCACTGGCTTTACTCTGATGATCACCAGTGCACATGAATGTTAATTATTGGTGCAACTTTCTGATCTCCCCATACTGCTGATAAAAAAAAATTGATTTTGGAATGGTTATAATATTTTGGTTTCTGGTGTGGGTTAATACCACTGTTTATACCATGTGCTGTTGAATTCTCAAATCTGATTGGTCAGAAGGTGTTGACTAATTTCTGTAACAGCAGATCTGACTAGTAGTGCTGGCTGTAAATCAAATAACAGGTTCATATCAATGCACCATTCCAATACGTTATCGTCTCTACAGCAACAACTAATTCACAGATATTTGTATAGCAGGTGCTTCAAATAATCTAAGACTAATAGTAAATTAATTTAAAAATGTGTTGTTATTTAACAAATAACATCTAAATGTAGATGTGGAGACGTCGCTAAGGAAACTTTTATTTCATATTCATGGAAGGAATCTTCAGTTTCAGGACTGAAAGTCTTCAGGACTCTCAGTAACATGATAAGCTGTTTTTTTGTTTGTTTGTTTTTTGTCTAAATAAGTTCAAGAGAGAGGCTGGGAAGGGATAACTGTTTATAGCTACTATAACGTAAGTGATAACAGGAACTTGTCTCATGGATATTGCACAACATTAAATGTATCTTTAAACGGTTAAAAAGTATACCATGTTGTTTGTTAATTAATTCAAAATTGTAATCGGTGGCAAAACGTTGTGGTGTGATGCAGCCTGAAGCCCTGTCGTGTTTTATTTCTTGCAAAAGAGATTCTCATGCTTTAACAGATGGCCTGAGATGGATTTTGGACACATTTTATGGTTCTCTAATTTGATTAAAAAGTGTATTACAGGGGGATTGTAAACCTTACTGGTGACCTTGTGGTAATAGGCTGTAGTTTAATGGTGACCTAATGGACTTCTGTAATATTAACATGTATAATGGTATAATGAGCAACCCATCTGCGAAACAGGAACACACAGATATCTAGTAATTATGGTTAATTTAGGAAGTGATGAGTCAGTGGTTAGACGGGTTTTGAGATAGTGAGCAGAAGATGAATTGAAATCCCACCGTTCTGCCATTGAGGAAGACCTTTAACCCTCAACTGATTGGATTATAATCTTGCCTCTGTAAGTCATTTTGAATGAATATGTTTACCAAGTGAATAAAAGTAACTTTTATGATTATTTAGGTAGAACCGGTCTGTCAATGAACTCTGCTGTGGAACTGTGGAAATCAGTCTGAATCACACAGGAATTGAAACTGTTTTAATGTTTTGTTTTGTTTTTTAGCAGGGGCAGATATTTTGGTTCCTGTTGAAATGCATTTGATTTGGTTTGGGTTTGTTGCATGGGAAAATGCAGTTTTCCATTAAAAGGAGCTTTGGGAGCATGCTTCTGGCAAGGTTAGAACAGAGGAACAGTTTTAAATATGGTTAGGGCAACAACAATTGGTGTGTGCCATTCCTTTCCCATGTTGCTCTGCCTCAGAGCCTGGGCCTGCTGCTTTCTGTGGCAGCTAATGCTCCTTTTAGTCTCATAACAGATGGAAAGAATCTCTCGCTATTTCTCTCTCTCTCCCTCTCTCTCTTTCTTTCTCTCTCTCTCTCGCGCACTCTCTCTCTCTGTCAACATGTCACGATTCAGTGCCCGTCGTGGCTTGCTTTTTAACATCGGATCATCTATGTCTGGAATGCAAGGAACCTCCAGCCTTTAAAAAGCCACATAGTAATGAAATGTGTAGTTACAGGGCTTATCATCTTTCCCTCATTACTGTCTGGTGTGCGTGCATGTAGTAACTCATGTAGCATATAATAGCGCAGTAGAACTGGCAAAATTATTATCATATTTATGAGCATAAATATTCCTTCACTGCTTAAACCTAGTCCCAGTAAAACTTGTGTGATTTAAGTGTACTGAGCAGCAGCTTTGTTTCAGTTCTGGATCCCACAGTTTGCTTACCTGACATTGGCATCTTTTAGGTTAAAATGCAATGTTCTCAGGCTGCAGTTGAGAAAGAACCCAAAAGCACTAAAGCGAGCTGGTTGGCAAAGACGAGATTTGCAGGCCGTCACTGTAAATCGTCAAGCAGGTTAGGCCAGAGAGGAAGATGGAGAGAGAAATGGAAATGGAGGAAGAAAAAGGGGAAAAACTGAGAATTATTGACAGCAGTTGAGATTGAGAGCTGGCAGCCAGAGGCGGTGTGGACGGCTTGGCCATCCGCTGAGAGTGGCTACTTCTCATTTCATCAAGGCAATTATTTCAGCACTGCAGGTCCTCCAGCTCGCTGCATAGACAGGTCAATTAGCCTGCATGCTCCAACTGAGCAGCACTGGAGGGGGTCACGCAAAAAAAAGATGTGATTTTCCTCACTTTCCTGAAGTTTAATGAAGACCTTGGCAACAAAGGGATGACCTTAACCAACGCTGACACTGCTTATGTTCCTGCCGGGTGTGTGTGTGTGTGTGTGCGTGTGTGTATGATGTCCCAGTCTATTACCTGCTACTTTTTATTAGTGCTAAGGTGTAGACATCTGGAGTATTGATCCTGTTTATTTGCATTTTAAAAGTGAGGTCTTGTTTTAACAGCAGTAGCCAGTATGCGCTTTCTTTTGATCTGTACACTTCAGCACATTTCTAATTACGCACCTCCGCCCATAGTTAGACCCCCTACTAGCTATAACAACGTTCCTTAAATTAAGAGCTGTTTTTCATTTGGACCACCAGACTTTCTGCATATGCTTCTACAAATCTGAGGCCTTGGTAAGACGCTTAGTTCCACCAGTTATAAATCTTTAAGAACCCTTGCTATTAAGCTATACTTTTGCACTCTCTTGAGAAGTGGAGGAAATTTACTGAGCACATTAGCATTGGAAAGCTATATTTTGATCATACGTTTCCATCCGACAGCTCATCTCCTTGCACATTTTAGGTACCCTGCAAATGTAGGCTGCAGCTGAGGTAGGCTGAATTTATTGACAGCTACATCGTCAAAGGATGCTCCATTCTCAGTGATCTTTCATATACGTCCACAGAGTGAAGAAAACCTTGTTAAGATTGCAACTTTCATGGCCTTCAGTCATTTAGATTTTTCAGCACTTTTGAAAAGCAAAAGCACCAAAATGTAATCCTTTTTATTATGTAAAAAGAAACACAGATATAAATGGTTAGCTTGTCAGATTAAGTGTAACATTATCGATGTTAAGATAAGCCTATTCTACAGTAGTTAAGTGTTATTGCAGCTGACTATGGGCTGAAGATTTCCTTTTTTTTTTTTTGACGTGGCCATTTTGCATGATTTAACACCAAGGATGTGCCATTGTAAAAGAGTGCTTCCGAGAAGCCACCTATCTAGACTGCAGCCCTGATTTTGGGATGCAGCTATTATTATTTATTGTCTATCAGAGACAAGAATTGTGGCTCTGAAGGCAGGATGGCTATATATTAATGGAAACGGTACAGTTCCCCCAGGTAGGCTTATAACTTGGACTGTGTTGAGTGTGAAGCTGCATTTTATGGTTTGTGTCTGTGTGCTTGACTAGGCTTCCAGAAATGGGCGTCATGTGTTCAGAAAAAAAAGAAGAAAAAAAAACAGCACGTGTTGAAATTCCAGTTAGTTCAGCCCTCACAGACTCATGCATTTATTGGAGCTAAATCAAACAATGTCTGCTGTCATACCAAGTCCAGTTCTATTGCACAAATATTTACCCATTTTCTTTTCAGGCAGAAAGGGAGAAGAGTAAATGTCATAAATTCTCTTGGAGCTTGGAAAGTTAAACAGCATCAGGAACACAGCATGCCATCCCCATCCATTGATCAGTTCATTGGTGTCCTGGCAGCAATGTTGTAATATCTGTTTCCTTTCTTTTAATGTCACATTGCTCTGGGGATGTTTGTGTAATTTTTGGTCCTTCTCAGTTGAAATTTATCAATGGTGTGCTGTCCTTTGGCTTGCACATGAGGTAGGGCAAGTCATCAGTACAGATGAATGAGAGATAAATGATTGAGGCGTGGCTGAACAATGCCTCCTTTTACAGTGTGTTCGCTTTGCCCGGAGATTGCACTTGCCCGTCATCGCAGAGGTGATTATGAGGTTCAGTGTAAATGCTACACAGACAGCTCCAACAGCCGCTCCCACTGAATGATGGAATAACTGGTAGCTTTGCCATCATGCAAAGACTTTTTTTTTTTGTATTCATTACAGAATACAAAAGTTGTCATTCTGTATTCTGTAATGGCTGAAATGAGTGGCCAGTCACACAGGGCAGGTTATACTGATTGATATGATGAATGTGTTGTTGATCCCAGCTGAGGCAAGATGCAGCTTCTGGTTACAAGCCTTAATTAAGCTTTACAAACTACCACTTACTGTCCGGGCAGATGGAGGCATAAACATGCTGATGGTTGATACTGATACATATGCAGTCACTGTTTTGGCATTTTAACCAGAGACAGAATCCATTAACTTGCCTGAGCTCAATTCAGATGACCTGAGTACCTCTGTTGGGAGTTTGTGAAGTATCCTATTTAGGAGGGAGTGTTGAATGCCACAGATGGTACGACTGCTCCTCTGAAAGAGTCAATACTGGATACATCTCCCTCTGGAGAGAGAGCAAAGTGATTTTGTTCAGAGCGCCCGAAACTCTTAACCTTGCCTCTCAGAGGAGAGGTCCTGCATGCCAAGATTCTGTTTAAAAATTCAAGAATGAAAATAAAGGATTAGGTTGAGTCTAGAGGATCAAATCACAAAGCTAAGTTGTTACACTGCTTTTTTTTACCCTAACACCATGCCCATATATAAACCACCACAATTCATATGCTAGTCATGATAGCTTTTTATACCCGAGGATCCTTCTTCCTTTCCTGTGGTGTGCTGTTCTGCAGGGCTGACTGATATGTGTAAATGAACAGGGATGTGTGCTGTTATGAAGCAGAACTTGCACAGTGTGAGGCTTATAGTGCTGAACCCTGATGCTTCACTAGACTCAATATGCTAGTAGATGAGGAGGGCATTCTGGCATTAGAGTTGATGAGGGATGAACAATAACTGTGTGTTCATTACTGCTGCTGACACACACTAGCAATTTCCATCCCCCCTCTCTTCTTCTTCTTCTTCTTCTTCTTCTTCTTCTTCTTCTTCTTCTTCTTCTTCTTCTTCTTCTTCTCTCTCAGTACTGTAATGTGGATTTCCTCACACAGGATTCTGAGGATCATGCTGATGCTGATTATTTTCACTTGACAACTGGTGGTTTTTGCAACCTTCAAAGTCGATTTTAATAGCGGAATGCGTCAACGTTTTAAATTGGAATGTTCAGACTACAGCAAACAGAAATTGTTATGATCATGGCCCTATGAGCCATCTAAAAGACTAATTTAACCAATTATATTCCTTTGTACACTCCAGGCTTCAAGCTATTACCAATTTAACCGTTATCCATTATCATAAAGCTTCCCACAAGCCTTTAAGCTGCTAGGATGTCCTCAGATTTGAAGCTTAATACCACAAACATCCTGTCTGCTTTCAGTCTATTAACCCTGTAGCAACAGATTTGCTTTTGATACCTGGCAAATGACCAAGGTCGCAAATCCTCTCCTACATCCAACCACTCCAACCTAAATACCCTTATGAAATACACTGAAAACTTCCAATAACCGTAATATTTTCAGCCACTATACTCAACCAAACTCCACATTCCTTACCTCTCCACACTGAATGTTGCTATGCTTTGCTAAAATGTGCTTATGTTTGTTTATGATAATATTCTGTTGAAAAAAAGTCAACATTTTGTGAAAGCATTGTGACACGTTGTCTCTCACTATGGTGGAACTAATGGAAGTTTTGCTTGTTGCCAATGCTGTGTAGATTGTGTGTTTGGGGTAAATGCTCATAATGTAGCTACAATGTAATTTTAATCCTAGTGAATCTTTTCTTACTAATTTACTAATGCATCTGTGGGAAATGATATTCCTGACAGTTTTGTCTTGTTTCCACTGTCACTACCTTTACTTCAGTAGAAAAGATTGTCTGTATAAAATCACTGTGTTAGCTAGCTTAATTAGCTTTTGTCATTAGCTAGCTTCCATGCTTGGTGTCCTTTTTCCCAGTTGCCTAGCGCCAATTCATCTCACATGTTTGACCATCTAAACAGGGAACATATGCTTTACTTCCTATGTCAAAGCCTTCTCATATATTCCTCTGATTATTCATTCATCAGGCCTGTTAACTGCTGTAGCTTCTTAGCTTTCTTAACTTTCCTAGCTAAATCACCAGTTATTTAGAGTAAATTCAGAATATAGTGCTACTGCTTGTTACATCTAATATTCAATTTGACTGACATGTTAATTATTTGCTAACACTTCTGAGGGAAATGTTGATATTTCTGACAGTTTTGTCTTGTTTACATTGCCTTTACCTTTTCTTTGTTTGCATGAAAGCACATTGTTAGCCTTCTTCATTAGCTAGCTTCCATACAAGCTCACAAGTTTAACCATTTAAACTGTGCCGGTGTTGTGTTTGCTTTCCCATGTCAACGCACAACCTCATTCATTCCATTAGAATCAAGTATCCAGTAACATGCACTGAAATGTTCATATAATGTATTTCTCTAAATGTTCATCTTTCAGGCCTGTTAACTGCTGTAGCTTCTTAACTTTAATGCTAAATGACCAGTTATTTAGTGTATTTTTAGACAATAGTGCTTCTGCTTGTTAGCTCAAATATGCCTGACAATAAATAAATCACATAATCCAAATAGCCTCTGCAACTACTGTAACTAATAAATGGTGAATTAACTCGTAGATACTGTAAATGTAAATAGTCCTACCTTCATCTCTTAGCCTCAAATAATGAAAAAAACAACAACAACACAAAAAAAAAACACACAACTCTCTCAAAAACTCCCATGCTGATATTCTTGCATCTTAAACACCATTAAATACTCCTATACTCTATGAACCCACCCAGTGTTCATAAACAGCCTACAGCTGTAACTGCTTTTAATTTTTAAGCTTATTTATCTGTCTTTTCGAAGCCAGTTCACAGTGGGCATGAAAACATTAAGTTCTAATTACCATCTGCTTATTCACAGACACATGCTAAAACACACACACACACACACACACACACACACACACACACACACACACACACACACAGAAATAGAAGATGACTACTCTTATTTTTAGCTAAGTGCTAAGGTACTGTAAGAGTGTGAGTGTTAAATGCTTGGCAGCTATGATAAAAATTGCTGTTATGTTAGGTAGTGCTGATGTTTGGATTGAGCATCTTTTCTGAGCTCATATTGTAGCGAATGCTCAACCCTGAGGACCTTACACACACTTAATCTGAATCTCAATCTGATTTAACCCAGTGATTCTTTTTATAAGGTTGCGTGTGCATGCCTGTATGCATGTTTTCTATCTCTCTTCCTGCAGTACTTCGTTTATGTGCTTTGTTTGTTCTGCTCCCTGCTTCATTTTTGAAGTGAAGCAGGGAGCAGATACACACACACACACACACACACACACACACACACACACACACACACACACACGCACAAACCCTGAAACAGAACAGTTTGCACCATACACTTCACACCATACATACATACACTTCCCCAGGAATTTGGCTGCATAAGAAACTATATGTAGTATACACACATGCCTGTGATGAAGCTGCAAACAGCTGAGGCGTTCTTTGCATCTCTGCATGGGGGAGAACATATTTGAGAACATGCTCACCTAATTAGATTCCAGCTCTCTGCCACCTTCAGTGAGCCCTTCAATAATTCTATCCAGCCTCCTGTCTGGCTGTGTTTCATTCCCTCTAATTGATTTAGGCTGTATCTTATTAAGAGCCCTGTAAAGTTTCAAGCTAGCAGCCAGCGACGCACAAATCCCCCCCTCCAACGTCCCCCTCCATCCACCAACACCCCCACCACCACCACCAGTTTCTGTAGGTCTTACACAGATTAGATCTTGCTGCCTCTACAAAAAAGTGCCTCTACAGATGAGCTGAGGTTTGGTATATACAAAACATAATAAGTACTCAAATGAACAATGGCACTCTTTTAATACAAAGTGAGCATATCTTCCAAGTAAACCTGATACCAAGTAGTGGTGAAACTGCAAGAAAATCATGTTCACAAGAATTAAACACAGTGCACTTTTTGAAGCAGTGGATGAGCATTGAGCCTGGTAGAAGTTCAATGTTCTCAAATGAAAGGGTGTTAATCAATCCAGTGTGCAGTTTATTTCAATTTACCAAATTCCATGGCATGGCATTCTCCCCATGCCCATGTGCGGTTCCTCTAGCTTTTCTGGTTTCTTCCCTCCTCCCAACATCCCGATATGTGGATTGGCTATGCTAAATTGCCACTAGGTGTGAATGAGTGTGTGAATGGATTCCTGCGATCACCTGGACATCCCAGTCAGAGTGTACATTCTCGCATCATGCCCAGTGTTCTCAGGATAGACACAAAGACAAAAATTCCTTGGTTGTCTGAATTGCTGATCGTAACTGTGGAGATCCTGCAACGGTGTTCTGGTTCTTTGTTTGGCGGAGATTAAAATCAACACAAAACCTCATAGGTTCATCATGCTATGACTCCATCATGCCCCAATTTTATCTTCAGCTATTAATTCGGGATTTGATAGCAGCGATGGCAGCCTCTGCTTGATGAGACACAGGCTTGGGAGCAGGGTTGATTTCCCAAGTGCTGCCACCATCTCACTTTCTCCCGCATATATTCTTTCCTTTGGGTTTTGGGAATCTAGTATGCCTATAGCATTGCTATTTTCTTTCCATACCAGTGGTCTCATTTGAGTATGTTCTGTGCTGATGCTCCCAGAACTTCAGTCTAGGCGTAGCATCGTTCATCGTCCATGACACCAGCCATCCCCTTTAGAAAGGAAGACATGCACTGAAATCCTAAGTCTGCCAGTGTTTCTTAATGAATCCTGAAGCCGTAAGCCGGCACACTGTGCATCAGCACTAATGCGATCATAATTTAACACTCCCTGAAATGCAGTGTCTTTCCTTTTTGTGGGTTTTGGACTGCAGTCCGTGGGCTGTACATATTTCAGAGTTTAGTGAGTGCAGCGCGACCCGGGGACAGCGCTAATGGGAGGACATTAGCGTTATTGGAGGCGTATTGTCAGAGAGCGAATAGCGCTGCCTAAAGCTCTCCCACTGCTCCATACAAAACGCTGCAGGACTGCAAAGTCTGAGCTCTTTCTGCCTTTTCTTTATTGAAGAAATAAGAAACTCTACCTTGAGCGTCACAATCTGCAGGATTCATCAGTCTACCCGCAATCTAGTGTGAGAAATAAAGATAATTTTTAATCTGTGGAGCTGAACTTTATTTGTTTTTTTGTGGGTTTTTTTTGTTTGTTTGTTTGTTTGTTTTTTTGATTATCAGTGTTTGGTCAAGAGAACTCAGTGATGGCCGACGGTGTTGAGGTTTAATCTCTGAGCTGTGAAGGAATGAGGCTGAGAACGGAAAAGCATTCTTCGTCAGGTCATTGTGCCCTGTGTGCTCAGGTGTGTCGCAAGAGTGATAAGCCAGTCTTTCTCTGACACTATGTGAGCAAACACACACCCACCCACACACATTCCCATAGACGCGTGCACACGCACGCGCACACGCACACACACACACACACACACACAAACGTACACACACCCACTCCACGACAGAATCGAATCGCTTGCGAGAAGCGTTTTAAAAAAGGTCAGCACCAGGCTCCTAAATTGAAAGGAGATTGCAATCAGTCACGCGGTGGGTGTGTGAACAGTCCTCTCACACACTCTTTCACTCTCCACAGTTAAGGGGTCTTTCATCTCAGTAGTGTTCTGATACACACTTCCATTAAGCCTCACCGTATCCAATCCATCCCCTGCTAATGATGCCATTTTTGTGTGCCTTTTGTGTGAATTTTTTTTGGCATGAAGTTAAAAAAAGAGTTGAACTTTTTGGTATAAAAAAAGTCCTTTGTCCTAGGACCTGATATGCCGTAAGGACAATTGAGTAGATTCATTTTAGGCAAGATGATGATGATGATTTTTCTTAGACATTGTGGGTATCGTCTTCCTCAAAGTCATATTCTCAGTATATCAAGGACATTTGTATATCGAAAATGCTTGTGGTGCGGTTCAGGTAAATTGTTAGCCTACACTAACACACAACAAATTAAAACAATAATTACTGTATAATTGGTTTACATGAAGGAAAGAAAGTGTAGGATATCAAGTACTGTAATTGTAAAGAATTAGCACTGTAGTAAAATGATGAAGCGACTATGTGACAGATGTTGGATAAATATACACTGTAAAGTTGCTTAGTGACAAGGAGTTAATTGGACATATTGGTCCAATATCTGTGATAAATAAAAGCATAATTGAACTCCTAGCTTTCCGGTTATTTAAAATGAGACTCGGTTGTGTGCTGCCACTCTCTTAGCGAGCCTGTAATATGAACATCTCATCAAGTAGATTTATGGCTTAACACACAAAAGCAAGGCAGAATGGCAAAACAAACACTGGCTGTGTTTTGGAAATACATGTTCTGTCCCATTAGAGGATCCTTCCTGCCCACGGAGACTTTGACGCTGCAGTTCCGGGCAGATGGCAAAGGCGCTGATGGGTTGCTGCATTTTGCTCTTCACGCCTCGACACACTCTCCAAACATCAGCACCCGAGAAAAGTGTTTGCACTCTGTCCCTCGCAAAAATGGAAAAACAAAGGTGCCTTCATCTAGTACTTCCCCAGAGAGCTAGCCTTCATAATGTCTGTTTAGCTCTTTCCAATGCACCTCCTGCACACACACTAACATACACATCTATGAGGGGAGCATGTTTTAGTGTGTGAGCTGGCAGGAGGGAGATTTTACCTGTAGAGGCGGTCTGTTGTTCAAACAGTGTTCTGTAGACACAGGTGGGCCCGGAGTGTACACAGCACCGTCTGCACCTGTCTCCCTGTCTGCCTCGACCTCCGTTCTGCTAGTAGGCTTTATTATTAAACCTTACACTTTAATCTCGCACTCTAATTTTATCTCCTGGCAAAGCTTCTGTCTGAGCAGGCCTGAGGCTCCTTCGATTCATAATTGAACTGCACATGAATCATCAGGTTTATGGTGTTGAAAGAAAGGCAACTGTAAGCTCTAATTCAGTACAACCATGCCCAACTCACTTTAAGGCTACTTCTGTCAAGGTTCTCTCAGATTTGAATCGATTTGATTGCAAGCCTTGGCTCTGCCCTGAACTCTGTAAGAGAACAGTACAGGCGAGTTTTTTTTTTTCTTTTTTCTTTTTTTTTTTTTTTCTGTACTGTCAGGATTCTCGGTCTGTAATGCAGCCTCTCGGCTAACATTAAAATCATTGTCATAATGACAGGCTTTGTGAAGAACACTCCAGAAGAGTGTTTGTGTATTTCTGCATGCTAAAGTGCTCCGGTTTGGCCAGAATGCGAACCCCGTTTGGTCACGCTCTTTGTGCGGCTTTTTTCTGAGAGACGCCAAGAGCTGATGGAAGTGGCTGAAGCACAAAGCCTGTATAACCCTCCAAAATTTTCACTCATCTTCCGAAAACGACCACACCACTCAACGCGGCGCCTCATCTCCATGACAACCTTGGAACATTCGGCTTTAAGAGAGGACCGGGAGTTTCTGTTAAACGTTTTCAATTTTCATACAACACGAATAAAATTGCAGCGTTTTGCCAAGGTTCTGATGGCCAGTTCCACATCAGTCTTCTGAATTACATTTACACTGCATTCTTGACTCATTTAAAAGCAGCAGTTTTAGAGTTATTTTTTTTTAAGCCTCCCTTAACCCGTAACTGAACCAGTGTCCTCTGTTGAACATAAACGAGTGGACTTTTCGGAAAAAGGGGCAGAGCTGAGCAGAGATGCCAACATTTACAATTTAGCCACAGCTGCATTTATGATTTTTTTTGCTGAAATGCAAATTAAATTCACCCAACAGAAAAGCCTGTTCACTGAAGGCGAAAGGATGCGAGACACAGTTTCTGGTTGCGGTAGCTTTCTCTTCTCAAGGATTTTATCTCTGTGAAGCTAAGAATTTTTAGCTTGGTCTTGTGAGCCAATAGAAAGAGCTGCTTATTTTTGCCTCGCTGTTTTCCTACTGTTGCTTAGTGCACATCTGAAGAAAAAAATAGCATTCACTAGGGTCTTGTGGTAAAAAAAAAAAAAAAAAAAAGTCTCACTCTCTCTCTCTCTCTGCCTGTTAGGACTTTCTTGTTATCAGTGTTGCCCGCTCTGTATCTGGTGGCTGGGCTAATTTCTGGGCTGGAAAAATGTAAACAGAAGTGTGAAGTGAAGAAACTAAAGCCATTACATAACAGTATTGTAATATCATCCTCTGAGAACGAATAGCTGTGCCTTGTGCCAAAGAGAAGAAGAGAGAGCTGTATGTGTGCAAAATTTTAAAAAAATAATAATAATAATAATTTTTTTAACTGTCCTGTAGTTTGGGAAGTTGTCGTGATGCTCTGTGATGCTCTTACCCTCCTCTGCAGTGTTTAAAGCATCAAGTGTGTAAGGATGTGGTACAACTGACTCTAAAGGACAGACTCTATAGTGTAGAAGTTTGGATCCACTGAAGATACACAGCACCTTTTTAATTAGCTGGGGGAATGTTGTGTCCAATGTTGCGATCATTGCTAATGGTGACTCTCGGCTCTGTGAAGCTGCTGAACCTCACCACAGCATCCGCTCTGATGTGTGAATGGGTGTGTGGTCCTGCTACATGAAAACCGTGACCGGCTCGTGACTCTTGCTGAGAGCCGAATAGAGAGGCAAATGATTGTCCTGACGCCACTCTGACCTTCTGCCTTTAAGTCTCATTATAGCTGGAGATTAGGCCTATTAGGACTGTGTCATCGGCATACTTGATGGTGGAATTAGAGCCTTTCTGTTCACACAGTCGTAGAGGAGCAAGGAGTAGCATGACAGACTCAACACACTGTGAGCGGTGTCTAATTAGGAACAGTGCGGAACAGAGGCCCTTGATCTAATGTTGACTTAAACCTTTCTGTACTGAATACAGCTAAGGTGGTTTTCAATGATTTCCTTCTGTTTTGTGTCACATTTCAGCAAGCAGCATGGAGAGGGTCATCGGCTTGTACGGCGAGACCATCAAGGTGCCTTGCAACAACGGCGACAACAAGCCATCCGATCTGATGTTCACCAAATGGAAACATGTGAGTCTGTGGTGCTCTTCTTGTCTGGATTTGTAAGTTCTGGATCACTGGTGTCCTGCTGTCAGGTGTCAGGAAAACCAGCCACATTGGTGAAGTGTGAAGAGATGAATAAGTGGATTACACAGACCTGCTATCTTCACTGTCACACCCAGAAAAGACCCCCAAAAATTCTGCTTTTTTTGCTGTTAGTCTGTTCTGCTGACAGAGTATGACGAGTCAGCTCAGGACAGGGGCAGTGGGGCAGTTCAGTGTATGACAGATTGGTAATAGTTGTGCTTTTATGTTATTGTCTTTAGTCGAGTGAGAACGGCACTTCAGGAGATATCTTGGTGAAGCAGGAACAGAAGGATGAAGCGAAGATCACAGCCACCGACAACTATAAGGACCGTGCTAGCATCGGGACTGACTCCAGCCTGCTAATCAGCCGTGCAGACCTTAGTGACCAGAGAGTCTTCACCTGCATGGTGGTCTCCATGAATAATCTCCAAGAATACCCTGTTGATGTTGAAGTGCACAGTGAGTACAGCTTTCTACACATACACGCATATATATTAATTATAATTATAGTAATAATAATTCTCCCACTGTCAGAAACAAAATCAATATAGATTTTTTTCAGAAATTGCACTGTTGGACAGTCCCTACAGGATTTTCAAAAAATCAAGCAAACTTCGCAATATTTGTAGGAGCTTGCAATTTTTTAAAATTACCGCAGATTTTCCGCAGATTTGGGCCAAGACACATCATGTGACGTCATCACAACTCACATTCAGTCAAAGCCCTCTCTGATTCACACATCTTCATATCTTAGAAAGTGGAAATATATTGCATATGGTCATATTTATCTAGTATTTCTTATTATAAGATCACAATAAACAAAATATAAGATTATTAAACCTACAGTACTGTGCAAAAGTTTTAGGCACCCCTTTTTTTTTTGTACAAATTTTGTTATAGATTTTTTAATTTATGACTTCTACATTATCAGGTCAGTACAAAAAACATTTTAGATTCCCAAACATAATTAAATGTTACAGAAAAAATGTTTGTATGTCATTAAAGAAAGCAGCATATTACGTAAGAGACACTTTTCAGACAAAAAACACAATGAAGGCTGCTGGGTTTCACTGCAAAAATAAGAAGCGAGTGTGAAAGTCAAAGTCTCCAGAAGAACTGTGGCTGGTTCTGCAAGATGCTCAATAAAACTTACCAGCTCATTTCCTTATAAAACTGCACAAATTGTACCGGAGACTACTATTTTTATTTTTTTGTCACACCAAATATTGACTTTGTTTCATTTACTACTGTTTACTGCTCTTTATAGTATTTTTTTTAATGTAGAAACATTTAATTTCATTATTTTGAAAGCATCTTTGCTGTACAGCATTTCTTTGCACAGTACTGTATTTCAAGCCATTTATAGTCTTGTTATATTGGCAGATAATTTTGCTCATTTTAAGCATTTATTTCTCGAAATAAGCAAAATTATCTGCCAATAGAATAAGCAAACTAGCTTGAAATATGTAATAACGTCTAGAAATAGATTTAATGATCTTATATTCGGTTTATTGTAATCTTCTAATAAGAAATACTAGATAAATCTGACTATATTCAAAATATTTTCATTTGCTAAGATGACTTTTTTCTGCAGTGTAGGTTTCCCTGATAAAATGGATAGATAGAGTTGGTAGATAGAGTAGGTAAAAGGTAGGCAAGTTACTGTATAATATTTGTAAAAGAATATATTTGTATTGTGTGTACTGTGTGTACTGTGACTCCGATTGTCGATAAATTCATCCATTCATAATTCTCAGAGAGACCATCAGCACCTGAATTCAGGAACAAAGCGAGTCGGCTGGACGACGGCAAACTGACACCGGTGAGTGCTTAAAAAATGGTGCCCTTTAGGAGCCGCATTAGCTGCCACTGTGTGAAACTACAGCATATTCAACAAAACAACTGCAACCCTGGCAATGAATTGTTTTTTTTTTGAGGGTTTTTTTCCATCAACCAGCCTAAACATTAAACACACCCATGTGGCATCTTCCTGCCTGGTAGCTCAGGGTAAATCTGTTAGACATATCAGCATACAAACACACACACACACACACACACACACACACACACAAAGACACACAGAGAAAACAGAGAACCCCTTAATAGAAACATTACTGCTGTAGTGATTTTTCCCTAGGGAAAACGAAAAAGCCAAAGCAGCAGCACAAAACTGCAGCTTTGGGATGCACTGAACCACACAAAGGGGTGAAAATGTGACATTACTTTATGAGGGCAGTAAAAAAGGATTAGTACCCTATACAGGCTCAGCTGCACTTTATCTGGGCTGGGTTCAGTTGGGAGGCTGTTATACTTATGTGCTCAGATTTAAGGCGAGCTGGAGGTTCAGAGGAATGTGGGCATTCTTATGAGAGCGGACAATAGAGGGCAAGGAGGACTTTTTTTTTTTTTTTTTTTTTTTTTTTTGATAGCCACCTACTGAGGTCTGTCTTGTTCAAAGCACATCTACTTTGTGTACAAAGGTAGAAAAAGAGCAAGAGCTCAACCTTGGGGCAGTTCATGTTAAAAACATTTTGCTTGTCTGATGCTGAGGCTTAACACAGGACCAAGGAGAAGAGAAGAAAGGAGGAAGAGTATAGAGCGAGAAGGATACTGTCTGAGTTGAACCATGACATACTCTGATCTTAGAGTGTGTGTGTGTGTGTGTGTGTGTGTGTGTGTGTGTGTGTGTGTTCAGCTTGAGAGGTCTTGTATACAGTACTGTGCAAAACTTTTTGCACCCTATTTTTTTTAGTAAACATATTTGTTATAGATTTTTTATTTTATGACTTCTACATTATCAAGTCAGTAAAAAAAACATTTTAGATTCCCAAACATTTCTAGCACAAAATTAAATGTCACAGAAAAATGTTTGTATGTCATTAAAGAAAGCAGGATATTACGTGAGAGACACTTTTCAGACAAAAAACACAATGAAGGCTGCTGGGTTTTGCTGCAAAAATAAGAAGCGAGTGTGAAAGTCAAAGTGTCCAGAAGAACTGTGTCTGGTTCTGCAAGATGCTCAATAAAACTTACCAGCTCATTTCCTTGTAAAACTGCACAAATTGTACCGGAGACTACTATTTTTATTTTTATTTTTTTGTCACACCAAATATTGACTTTGTTTCATTTACTACTGTTTACTGCTCTTTACGGTATTTCTTTAAAATGTAGAAACATTTAATTTCATTATTTTAAAGGTATCTTTGCTCTACAGCATTTCTTTGCATGTGCCTAAAATGTTTGCACAGTACTGTATATTGCTTGCTTGTGACTGCATTGTCAGGAAGAAGGGTTTTGTTCCCCAAGGTCCTTAAAATCCAGACATGTACCTTAATAAAATTAGGCTAAAATTAAGAACTGCAAGGTAAAGGTATAAAAGATGTACCCTTTTAAGCTACTATGTCTGTAACAAGCCTTTAGTTCATGTGTGTGTTGTGCAGGGGAGTGATAATAGCTAAGAAGCTCTTTCATCTGTTGGTTTTATTAAATGCAGCTCCTGCTTGCTCCTCCTATAATGGAGTTTTTACACATCCCTTTTTTTTTTTTTTTTAACAGTGTATGAACAGGAATGATATATCGTATTCCCTGCTCTTTGTTCTTTATTGTAATAATTTAAAAGCTCTACAGCTTGTGTTTGGTAGCATAGGGTTACGTGACAAACTGAAACTGAGAGAGAAAGAGAGCGAGAAAGCACACACACCTATACTGATGTCTCCAGCTCATTTTCATTTCAGTCACATGTTCAGAAATTGTCACTTGAGGGAAAGTACCCATCCTACACAGCGTCAGCGTCATGACGAGTAGCACGTGCAGCCGAAATCACCTAAAGCCACCACGTTTACATGGCAGAGCTACAGAAAGTCCCGGAGTTTCCCTGGCAAGGGAGGCAGCTGTAATCATTTATATGTCAGGTTACAGTTTAATTTTGGAAACATCACCGATCATGAATGTGTAACTGAAACTCCTAATATAGTATCTGTGTCACACAGGCTGGCTGGGTCAAAGAGAGGAAAAATAATAACACTTCCTGGATCAAAGATTAGTGAATGTAGAAGTGGGGGAAAGGTTTTGGCTTAGTGATCTGGTTACACCTTAAAGATAAATATCCTGTGTGTGTGTGTGTGTGTGTGTGTGTGTGTGTGTGTGTGTGTGTGTGTGTGTGTTTCAGCTGGGAGAGTGTGTAGCTGCCAGTGCAAATCCCCCAGCAGAAATCATCTGGGTGAAGAATAACAAGACACTAGAGGCTGACAACAAGCGTGAGTGTGATAGATTCAGTCATTCTCTGTAGAAGGAAGCTGGTGTATGAGGAAACACATAAGTGTGTGTTATAATAGTCTGTATTTGTTTGTGCTAAATGTATGACTGCTGTGTGGGACAACTCTGTTTTTGTGTGTGTGTGTGTATGTACAGTGATCTTTATCAAGGCCACTATAGCGAAGGACCCAGTCACCGGCTTGTCCACCACAACCTCTAACTTGCAGTACACAGCAGGGAAACAGGATGCGACATCAAAGTTTGCGTGCGTCGTGACCCACGTGACCGGTCCTGACCAGATGTCTGCACCTGAAACCTTCAGCATCCACTGTAAGTACAACCCTGCATCATTGAAACCCGTCTTGTCTTTCAAAGTTAAAAAGACATGTTCATAGAGTGCTGCAGGGATGACGAGTTTTTGTAGGCGAACCGGAAGTTAGCATCACCCCTTGGTTCCCTCGACAAAAAGCCAACAGCCATGAGAATGATTTCAACACGTTCTTCTTTTGTCAAAGGCATTCTCAAAGGCTATCTGAAAAAAAAAAAATATATATATATATATATATATATATATATATATATATATATATATATATATATATATATATATATATATATATAAACTATGTTGAATGAAAATTTTTTGAAGACATTTTGCTGAAAATTTTTAATTTCCCCTATGTATGGCGACCTTTGGGACATCCTGTACAATTGGCAGAAGTAAAAAGCTAAAGATATGCTACAAAAAGACTACACCGCGGTCACATGACTTCAACGTCACCACCACTAAGCTTTATAGCACTACAGTTACAACAACACTACAACTGGACAGTACTATAAATTGATAAATCTACACGTTGGAAAGTTTGAGTTTTCCTGTTCAGCACCATGACATTTAATGTCCCCGACAACCTCTGTAGTCCCATTTAGCCACTTGTTAGCAGCCGCCTTTTTCAAGACACGTAAAAGGTTTTTAAAAAATCACAAGTGGGGTATTACTGATATATTTTATGTTGTAGAATAAAACGTGACTATATCTTGAGCTTGTGTTAACCACAGAGCTTATTTCAGGCATTTAACCAAAAACCCATTCAAAAACCTTTTGACTTCAGGACGATGGAACCGGAAGTGCTAAAACGCTAACTCATTTCCGGGTTTTAGGACTCATTTTTGCAGCATTCTATAACGTTTCATTTTCAACAGCCACATCAAAATTTTTGCTTGTTAATCAACAGCTTGACTTTTGTGGAACAAAGCGCACCAGCATCACCAGTGCTCATAAGAAAATTACACAGAATGGTCTGAAGAAGCGAGACTGGGGCTGATTTCTTTCTAGCCCAGACTGTATCATGTTCATGGATCAGTGACAGTCGACTCAGGGGATTTCACAGAGTGAATGTGAACAAGGTTGATTATTTAGTCATACATCCTTTTCCCCCAAATTTGGAGAAGAAATTAAAAGTAAATAAGCTAAACACACATCGTCCAATCAAAGTGCATATTACGAAAAGGACAGACGGCAGAGCCGTAACTTTAGTGCAAGGAAGCAGGAAGGTGTTTTACAAGGGAGGTGCTGGAATTTTAAGCGGCATACATTGGCATGCACTATGATGTCACACCTGAATGGTGGGCAAATCATTTTTCTTTTAACAGAGAATGTGTGTGTTGACTACAATGATATATGTATAAAATTAAAAACCTGTTGTTTGATGAAGTTTTCTGTAAGATGTAACGTTTATGGAAGGAGAATTGAGTGTAAAAGTCAGTAAGTTTCCTGACACAGAGGCTGGTTCCTGTTCTTTATTACATTATATACAGTCTTTCCCTGCGGAGTACGGGGGCTTAGTAGTTAGCACATTTGCCTCAACCTCCGGGGTTGGAGGTTTGATTCCCACCTCCACCTCGTGTGCATGGAGTTTGCATGTTCTCCCTGTGCTTTGGGGGTTTCCTTTGGGTACTCCGGTTTCCTCCCCCAGTCCAAAGACATGCATTGTAGTCTGATTGGCATCTCTAAATAGTCCGTTGTGTGTGAATGGGTGTGTGAGTGTGCCCTGCAATGGGTTGGCCATCCAGGGTGTCCCTCGTCTTGTGCCCTAGGAGTTTTGTGTTCCATAACATTTAAATAAATAAACGTTAAAAAAAAAAACCAGTTAAATAGTGCAATGTGTCATTCATTAATACATTAAAAAAATATAATTACCTGCAAATATATATACTGCAGTATAAGAGGAATATTATATCTGACATACAAACTCAAAAACAACTCAAAATACTCATTTCAAATTTGTTTATTTCTCTGTCCTACTTCCCTTGGTTACAGTGTTTCTGTTGACCATGTTTAGTATTCTGAGGAAAAACAGCATGAAGAGACACATGGCACAAAAACATAGAAGCAGAGAGAAAATGATCAGCATTGCTGAACTACCACTAATGAGAAGCTCAACAGGTTACACTTTATATCTGGGGCTAAATCGTAAGCTGCTTTAGACAGGACGACAGAAAGATGAAACCACAGGGACACAACAAAACGAGGCACCAGAGAAAGATCCCAGTTGCTGAATGTGTCGAGCTGATGCTGCACCTTTTCCTCTTACGCTTGTTCCTCTCGCCTTCATGCTCTGTCTGTCTCTATCATTATCCTTCTTTCAGACCCCACTGAGAAGGTGAACCTGCAGATTCTGTCTACGGGCTCCATTAAGGAAGGTGATAACGTGACGCTGAAATGCCAGGCAGACGGAAACCCTCCTCCCACCAGCTTCAACTTCCACATTATGGTGACAATGCATTTCCCACAAAGACCTGCTCCTCTGGGTCCTACTGTCCACCGTGTATATCAGAGCATGGAGAGTGTGTGGATAATACTGTTTGAATAGTAGCACATTCAAATACTGTGTTAAGTTTTTCTATTTTTTTAAATATTTTTTTACCTGGAACTGTAAAGTGTATCTGGAAGATTTAGGTGTCACATATGTGTGATCTGTATGTACTGATTTGCTTGAGTGAGTAGTAGGTCTAGATAAATTAGTTCTAATATAATACAGTAGGCAGGCTTTTGTTTAATTGATTTTTTATTATCTGTTTGTATTTAAAACTTCCTCTTACCACACTGTATGTTATTTTTTAAGCTCATCATATTTTCTCTTATTTAAAAACATTTTTTTTTTTTTTGCTGTAATTGCTCTGTTTTTAAAAATGTTATATAAATATCATTTCTCCTGTGTGCAGGGTAAGAAGGTCCCGGTAACCAACTCGGACATCTACACTCTGTCCGGCTTAAAGCGGGCTGACTCTGGAGAATATAAATGCTCTCTGATCGACAATGAAAACATGCAGGCTTCAGCGAACATCACTGTCACCTGTAAGCACCGAGATTTCTTCTGTTCTTCTGTTCCTGCCTTTCTACACCTCACCATCTCTTTTCATCTTGCTCACAGTGTCTCAGTGATATCTGCAAATTGGCCTTTGAGGGAAAGAGTCAAGCAGTGAAGAGTTCTCTGAAGTTTTTACCTTTTTTTTTACTCTTTAACAGATAAACTAAAACACGAGAGACATATTAATCAAATATATCTTGAGCATGGTTGGAGATTTGGGACACATTACACAGTTGGACTAATTAGAGTTTGTGACTCTGGTTGAGCCGAGGTCACACTTAGTGTGTTTGCTTTCGATTGTGGTGTGTGACGTTTCTGAAGCAACCTGCTTGTATGTCATGCTGTCTCCACTGAGCAGTTCATGTCTAAATTTAGCTAAAAGGAGTGTATGTGTCTGTGTGTGTGTGTGTGTGTGTGTGTGTGTGTGTGTGTGTGTGTGTGTGTGTGTGTGTGTGTGTGTGTGTGTGTGTGTGTGAAAATGTGTCTCCCGAGTCAGTCCATTCAGGGTTTAGAAATTTTGTGATTGCAGAAATGAACGCAAAATCAAGCAAACTCCACAATATTCGGAGGAGCTTGCAATTTTTCAGTATTACCGCAGACTTTCCAGATTTGGGCCAGGATATGTCATGTGACATCATCACAACACACATTCAGCCAAAGCCCTCTTTGAAGCACGTGCGTCGAACATGAGTACAGCTAAAAATTCTCATTTACCAACAAACATCACTGTGAAACAGACAGTGCAAACCAATTCCGTGCAATTTCAATCTCACCAATTCAAGTAGTTTTCCACAAAAAAAGCACAAAAAACTTTTTTTTAAAAAGTGACAGCAAAAGCAAGCATTTTTGGCCGCAGAAATCACAAAAAAAAAAAAACTCAGCGAAATCCTGTACGGACTGCCAAGTTGTGCAACAGAAAAGCGCTCACCCTATTGTCTAGAGATCACAAGTTTGAATCACGACGATGCCACAGCCAACCATGACTGGGAGTCCAAGAGAGTAAAATTGGCCGTGCTCTCTGGGTCGGAGGAATTGCATGTTCTCTCTCTACTATCACCCACAACAACACTAGCCAATCGTGAGTGTCTGTGAGCTCATGTATGCGGAAGGGGGTGGATAATGCTTTGCTCCAACTGTGCTATGCTGCCCAGTGATGCTATATATATATATATATATATATATATATATATATATATATATATATATATATATATATATAAAAGCAGCAGTTCAAGATAGATGTGTTTTCGCTGGATTCACCTGTCTTGGAGGAAGCATGTGTTTATTGACTTTATTCTCCTCTGTTAGTAGCTGTCAGGGGAGTGGGTGGGAGGGAATTGGCCAAGACCAAATTAGGGAGAAAGAGAAATGTTCCCATAAAGAGAAAAAATATCCCAGGGAATATGTGTCAGGTTTGGCCTCGTGCTTACAAGGCTGGTCATCTTTTTGTTTTTGTTTTTTTTTTTTTTGTTTTTTGTTTTTTACTTTTTTGTTACTTAGGTCAAGGTTAGGTCAGATGTACAGTAGGTGTTGGAATAGCATTATTTAGCTACAGTATTTAGCTACAGTAACAGTACATGACTAAAAGTCCATGGAAAAACCACAAAAATGATAGAATTACAATGTGTGTGTGTGTGTGTGTGTGTTTGGAGAATGTGAGATTTACTGGAATGATAAGCATGAGAGTCACACCTGCAGTGAGAAGATACAGTGTGAGGCATCTGTTCACTGTCTCTCTCTGTTTCACCCTCAGTGTGCTTTATTGCTATAGCAAGTAATGGTGCGTTCACATTGCCAAAGCCTGGCTTATAATGTGTGCATGTGATTATTAAATTAATTAAACAGACAATTAAACAAAGTGTGTAAAATTGAAACTAAATATGTTAAAGGTGCACTTGTTAATGTTTAAACCCTAGACCTATAACAATCATATCATTTCAACGATATATTAAAAACTACGTATTGCAAAACTACAAATCAGTTAATCTGCCTTGTTCTGAAATTAGCTCCACCCCCTGCATATAAGAGCTTCAACTACAATTACAAGTCGCCAATAAAATCTCTTCCTCTTTCAGATCTGGACCTGAACATCATTCCCTCAGGAAACATCCTGAAAATGGTTGGGGATTCCTTGGAGGTGAAGATAGACAAGAATTCCTCAAGTGAAGCCACAGTGATCTGGACTAAGGTGAGAGCACCATACTCCAGTTCACCAGTTCACACATTGTCCCTCTGCCACTGTCACTCAGGTTAAAGCCTGCGGTTTATAAGCTTATAGTGCTTTGAATCTCCCCTACAGAGGATCAGTAAAGATACATCTTATCTTATCTCTTAATGAGAAACGTTAGGCAGAGCTGATAATATCTTGCCCTGTATCTTATATCTTCAGCTGGTTAGAATTAGCATGTGTGTATATGCTGCAGGCATGTGATCGCTTGCTGAAATGGCTATGTGTGGTCTGTGTGTGTAAGTGGCTGAAATATATTACACATGGCAGCCTTGCCTAAATACTGCTAAAGAGCTAAATGGATTTCCCTCCTGCAGGACAACGGCAAGCTGGACAAACTCCCCGACTTCAGCTCTCTGACATATAATCACGCAGGTTACTATGTGTGTGAGGCATCTATAGCCGGAATCAAACGCAGTGCCGCCTTCAAACTGGATGTGGAAGGTAAAAGTCGATCACACATCATCTGCACACAGTCACACCATCATCTCATGCCTAAGAAAGCAACTACAAATTACTTAACAGACACATTTTAAATACATGCAGCTAAAAAAAAAAATAAATAAATATGAGCCATGTTTTTGCACTCATTTAAAGATTATGCAATTGTGATAATTGCATAGTTATCGGTTATTAAGGGGACGCCCTTTCTTTGACCAACTCCCTGTATCTCTCTCTCTCTCTCTGTCTCTGTCCTGCAGGCATCCCCGTGATTAAGAGTCTGAAAAAAGAGAGGAGCACAGATGGCAAAGCCAAGGTGCTGATCTGTGTGGCTGAGGGATCACCTGAACCTGAAGTGTCCTGGAGTGTCAATGGAACCCATGTGAGTCTCACACTTTCTCTCACTCTCTCACAAACACACTCATTATTCAGTATAACTAATGTAAGTATACACAGAAACATTAGCTCTCTCAGATCAGCAGTTCTGTGGTCGAGCTACAGTGATCTAAGTTTATATATTATTATATAGGATTTATTACATCCTATAACAGCATGTGTCAAAGTGTTGTACTCCTCTTATACTATATCACAACGTCAGTGCTAACATTTTTTATTTTTTTAATGAACATGTCGTACGTTTTATCCATTTATAGTTACATTTAATGTTGTCGAACATTTTAAAACAAGTTAGTTCCTGTTATCCCTTACGTTAGTGCGGCTATGAGGACTAGTTTCTTCACAAGCCGCATGAAGATAATTATACAAAAAATAAAGCTTGTCATGTTATCTCAACATGCAAAAAATGCCTAAAGACCTTCCCATGTCAGGAAACTTGGGGAAAATGTTCCTTCCATTTTTTGCAGTCCTTCCAAGATTTCTCTCTTCACAGAAAACTTCACCATAGCAACAATTACAATTACAATTATTGCCATGCAAGTTCCTGTGTAAGTTGTTACCATAGAAAGGAAAGAGTCATTCAGAATGAGCAGATTAATATAAACCCATGAGCTTGCAGACAGTCCGACTGTCAGATTCATGCTGTTATAGAAAATCAGTGCCTCCTGACCAATCGGAATATACCGTCCCCTCCAAAACTATTGGAACAGCAAGGCCAATTCAATTGTTTTTGCTGTAGACTGAAGATATTTGGGTTTGAGATCAAAAGATGGATATGAGACAAGATTTTAAAATTTCAGCTTTTATTTCCTGGTATTTATATGTAGATGTGTTAAACAACATAGAACACAGCACATTTTGTTTCAGACTATTTGTATTTGAGCAAAAACATAGGAACAGATAAGTCTTGTAGTAAATATCATTTAATATTTGATTGCATATCCCATACTTGCAATAACTGCATCAAGCCGGCGACTCATCGACACCACTTATACTTTTGCTCGCCTAAAAAATTGGGTGGTCTGATACAAAAGTTTCTATGTTTTATGTTGTTTAACACATCTAGATGTAAATACTAGGAAATAAAAACTGAAATCCTAAACTCTCGCCTCATATGCATCTTTTGATCTCAAACCCAAATGTCTTCAGTCTACAGCAAAAGAATTGAATTGGCCTTGCAATTCCAGTAGTTTTGGAGGGGACTGTATATAAACGAATACAAGTGAATAAGTGAATATGAATCATTTACAAAGATAGAACAGCCTGTGTATACCTAATAGTGACTTCATGATTAACAGAGAGCTTCTCCCAGAGTGACGTTATTTTCCTGTCAGTCATAATCATACATAAATTTCAGGATGAAATCCTAATCAGTAGTGATTATAATCTGAACCTCACAATACAACTACTAACCCTAATTTGCATCTGTTCATGTTGCAGTTCCAAATGAAAGAAAAAGTACTTTCACCCTTCATGTTATATTTAGGAAGCACCGGTTATGCTGCCAAAGCACACAGGGCAAGCGCAGTGGTTTTGACTGCAATGTCTCACTAATGTAAAATATGCAAGGGGTGGATATTGCTCAAGAGGGCAAAGGGGGCAGGGTTTCAAACTGTCAAACCTATAATATGAGCTGTACTAACCAAGGGCCTCATTTATGAATCTTTTAGTAAAGATGTGTGTAAATGTTTGCATTAACCAAACCCAGCTACAAATTTCCACTGGGTTTACAAAAGTTTTGGAAATGCTTTTCCCTCTTTGTACTCACGTGTGTAGAGTATGTTGAATGCCAGTCACCTGTAAATCACCAGGTGTGTGCAGGGCACAGCTGCTTTGCATTCGGTGACGTCCACAAATCTCCATTAAGAGCAAAGCTCACTGAGCTGAAATGACAAGAAAATTGCGAAAAAGATTTCTTATAGGAAGAAGTCAAGGTCATTTAGACTCGCAATGAAAATATATACAGTATATTATTAATTTAAAAAATTATTTAAAAGCACCTGAAAAGGTTCAAATCTACAGACAAATTGCAGAAATTAAATGTGAATTAATCAGGCGAAAAGAAAATGGTGTGGCATGAAAGCGAAGGAGAAAAAAAGATCTGCACTGTACCCAGTTGATTGTGGACACCAACCACATGACACTGCTATTTTATTTATTTTTTTAATGCTGACAGTGAAATCTGTGCAATGCATTTTTAAAAGTCGCTGTGGATAAGTGCCTCTGCTAAATGTCAGTAAATAAGTGATTTAAACTTGACAGTATATTCCATATATGAAAGTTCAGTAATCCATGCAAATTATATGATTTGAAGCTGATCAATCAAGGTTTAAATTAGATTCATTTTACACACACTCAGGAGCATGTGTAAGATCAGGATATGAATGTTTTTTTTCTGAAATTTTAGGAATTTCGTGAGTACAAAATTTCTTGTGTAAACACTGCTGCGAACTATTTACGAATAAATCCATTCGTATCCTGCTTGATCAGTGAGACCGGTAACACTTTACAATAACAGTACATGAGTAATCATGCACTAATACCTGAATTGAAATACTTACTTAAATATGAACTAATGATGAGTTAATGCATGTACTAATCACAAACAAATGAAGAGCTAACCTTAACTACGACATGAATTCATGCGTGAATAATGACCACCTCATTTACATGTTTGTTAGTTAACGTATTAATTAACACGTAGGGATAAACTAAATCAAACATGCTGTATAAGAAAGAATATGAATTAAACATGCATAATTTCAACTGTTTATATAATTTGCCATATGCAGCTGTGTACACAGACATCCTTGGATGGTGCTGGATTACTTTTAAAATGTGCACTGATCCTCATCAAATGTAGAAACATGGACAAATAATAAAGACCAATAATTATGCATGAAATTATGCACATTTAATTCATATTATTTCTTGTGCAGCATGTTGATTGAGTTTACCCCTACGTGTTAATTAATACGTTAACTAACAAATATGTACTAACATGCACTTAAGGTGGTCGTCATTCACGCATGAATTCATAAGACTCATATCGTAGTTAAGGTCAGGTCTTCATTAGTTCGTGATTAGTACATGCCTTAACTCATCATTAGTTCATATTTAAGTAAGTATTAATTCAGGTATTAGTGCATTATTATTCCTGTACTGTTATTGTAAAGTGTTACCATGAGCCCCAATGTGTGAATAATATGACGTGGACATAAAGTCTGTGTTTACAGTTTACAGAGTTACATGGATTACAGTTTTGCAATCGGGACATAATGCAAAATTTACAGTTTTGTATGACGCCAAACTTCAGTGTGATTTTAAGCATTCAGAGAATTCAAAGAATGGAGAAAAAAAAAATCAAGACAGAAATAGAAAAACAGAAATAGAACTTGCTGATTAGACTGGTATGGGCACTCTCGAGGCGTGGCCTAATATTCTACCGAGCAAACTTCTCCTGCTACAACAGTCAAGTACTGAAGAAACCAAGTAACCATTCATTTTTATGTACCATGTGCACTTTGTAGTTACAGAAGAAATGCAGCAGTGTTAATGCATCAGGCAGCTGCAGGGTGCACGGGTTCACTCAGTGCAGGGAAACTCACTGGAACTTCATTTCATTACAAGCTAAAGGCTTTCTTTGTTCACTACCACAGGTAAAAGTACATGTTTATGACTGCAGTAAACATTAACTCAGTAATATACTAGGATGCTTGTTTGGTGAGGAAAGGAGAAACGTAGCACTATGTAACGTGTAGGTGACATTAGTGTATAAAGGTGGGTTCAAGTCAACAGCTTAATTAAAATTACGATTTTAAAAACAGTTTAATTAAGAAACTCAAAATAGTTCATGAGTAAAATGAGAACTAAATTCGAAATACTAAATAAATAAGCAATTCAGTCAAATGCCAAAAAAAAGCTTTAATTTGATAAATCGGTTAACAGTATAGAGGTAAACTGTAAACACCTCACACATACACTGTAAGGCCAAAAGTTTGTGGAGACTTTACCATCACATTCTTGTGCTTGTTGAACATCCCATTCCAGATTTAGTCCCCTTTTTCTGTTACAATAACCTCCACTCTCCAGGGAAGGCTTTCTTCTAGATTTTGGAACGTGGCTATGGGGATTTGCCCATTCAGCCACAAGGTGCTTGCTACAGCATGCAAAGACATTCTAGAACATTCTTGTGCTTCCGGCTTTGTGGCAACAGTTTGGGGGAAGGTCACATGGCCGTGATGTTCAGGTGCCCACATACTTTTGGCCATGTAATGTATGTGCGTTAACAATATAGGTGCATCTCAATAAATTAGAATGACGTGGAAAAGTTCATTTATTTCAGTAATTCAACTCAAATTGTGAAACTTGTGTATTAAATAAATTCAATGCCACAGACTGAAGTAGTTTAAGTCTTTGGTTCTTTTAATAGTGATGATTTTGGCTCACGTTTAACAAAAACCCACCAATGCACTATCTCAACAAATTAGAATATGGTGACATGCCAATCAGCTAATCAACTCAAAACACCTGCAAAGGTTTCCTGAGCTTTCAAAATGGTCTCTCAGTTTGGTTCACTAGGCTACACAATCACGGGGAAGACTGCTGATCTGACAGTTGTCCAGAAGACAATCATTGATACCCTTCACAAGGAGGGTAAGCCACAAACATTCATTGCCAAAGAAGCTGGCTGTTCACAGAGTGCTGTATCCAAGCATGTTAACAGAAAGTTGAGTGGAAGGAAAAAGTGTGGAAGAAAAAGATGCACAACCAACCGAGAGAACCGCAGCCTTATGAGGATTGTCAAGCAAAATCGATTTAAGAATTTGAGTGAACTTCACAAGGAATGGACTGAGGCTGGGGTCAAGGCATCAAGAGCCACCACACACAGACGTGCCAAGGAATTTGGCTACAGTTGTCGTATTCCTCTTGTTAAGCCACTCCTGAACCACAGACAACGTCAGAGGCGTCTTACCTGGGCTAAAGAGAAGAAGAACTGGACTGTTGCCCAGTGGTCCAAAGTCCTCTTTTCAGATGGGAGCAAGTTTTGTATTTCATTTGGAAACCAAGGTCCTAGAGTCTGGAGGAGGGGTGGAGAAGCTCATAGCCCAAGTTGCTTGAAGTCCAGTGTTAAGTTTCCACAGTCTGTGATGATTTGGGGTGCAATGTCATCTGCTGGTGTTGGTCCATTGTGTTTTTTGAAAACCAAAGTCACTGCACCCGTTTACCAAGAAATTTTGGAGCACTTCATGCTTCCTTCTGCTGACCAGCTTTTTGAAGATGCTGATTTCATTTTCCAGCAGGATTTGACACCTGCCCACACTGCCAAAAGCACCAAAAGTTGGTTAAATGACCATGGTGTTGGTGTGCTTGACTGGCCAGAAAACTCACCACACCTGAACCCCATAGAGAATCTATGGGGTATTGTCAAGAGGAAAATGAGAAACAAGAGACCAAAAAATGCAGATGAGCTGAAGGCCACTGTCAAAGAAACCTGGGCTTCCATACCACCTCAGCAGTGCCACAAACTGATCACCTCCATGCCACGCCGAATTGAGGCAGTAATTAAAGCAAAAGGAGCCCCTACCAAGTATTGAGTACATGTACAGTAAATGAACATACTTTCCAGAAGGCCAACAATTCACTAAAAATGTTTTTTTTATTGGTCTTATGAAATATTCTAATTTGTTGAGATAGTGAATTGGTGGGTTTTTGTTAAATGTGAGCAAAAATCATCACAATTAAAAGAACCAAAGACTTAAACTACTTCAGTCTGTGTGCATTGAATTTATTTAATACACGAGTTTCACAGTTTGAGTTGAATTACTGAAATAATTGAACTTTTCCACGTCATTCTAATTTATTGAGATGCACCTGTATGATGTCCTCAGGAGTTACATGGATGTTATTTTGTAAAGTTCAGTAAACAGTCAGAAAGGACATTCTGCTGGATGTGTTTTCCAGATAATACAGAGACGTTTATAATATTCTAGACCCCCACAGGACCAAGCACGTACTTTGTTGAACGTCCTCTCGATGTCAGAGGATGTTTTCAACAATGTGAGTACAATCTGTTAATGTTATTGGAATGATCCTTGTTAGCTGGACAGTTTCTCAAACTCAAAACAGGAATGCTTAGTTTTGATTAGCTTTGTGATTGGTGATCACAAAGCTTGAATAGGACCACCCTCTTTGAGAAAATCTGGTGAATTGTAGACGTTGTGACCAATTATACACACTGTAGATGCATACCGTATCAACCTGATTAACTGTCAGTAAAAGATTTTGCTTCCCTCAGTATTTCACTCAATATCAACACCCTTCTCTTCACTTGACATGGTCTGTTGGTTGTGTAACAGCGAGTTCCTGCTCTTGCCCGGCCTCGTTATGATTTCACAACTGTATAATTAGTCGAGAAATACCAAATGGCTGTTGATGTTAGGTTGGAGAGGAGGCTTTCAGACTTTAGTTTGTGTATGTCTGAAGGAACCTGAGCTGCATAATGTGTGGAGAGCTCTATGTATGTGTGTGAGTGTGTGTGAGAGAGAGAGAGCACTAAGCACTGCTCAGCATCAGCTAACCTGTCATTCTGTCACTCATTATCACATTCAACACGAAGTCAAAGCCAATCCGTTGCTGCTTAACATTCTGTCCGTCTTTCTCACTCACACACACGGACACAGATGTTTAAAGGAAGGCACAGAAACTCAAAGAGGCCATTTAAATCCAACTGGCATGCGCTGAAACTAGCACTTTGCACTTTCTACCCTGCTATAATATTGCATATATCTGAGCTTATTCTCCCGCTGAGCCTGTTGAGTGCAGTTACAACACAGAACACATACCTGATGGTATTCCACACTGGGTTTGTGTCAGAAGTGTTCATTTTCTACAGTCATACGCCAGCGGGAGCGACGTGTGTGTTTCAACACTGCACAGAAATCTAATACGGATCTATTACTCAAAACTGTGAGGATAGCATTCATACTCTACGGGTTCGAGTAGGAAGGAGATGGTATGATACGGAGGTATGGATTTTACAGCCAAAATGCAGAGCTTGGTTTCTATAAAGCAGCACAGTGATGGCATGAGAGCAGCAAGAGGCTGTGATCTGTTAGGGTTTTTTTTTTTTTTTAAATGTCTATAATGGCTCTGATGCTGGAGGGGGTTGGTAATTGAAGAGCACGGTGCTGCGTTCAGTTTAATTGCAGGCTGATTATCGGCACTTGGAAGTTCAGTCACACTGGGTTGGTGCCTCTCTGTCCTTGTGTGTGTGCGTGTGTTTGATTTTCCTCCTCTCTGACTGTTCAGCATAGACAGCCTGGAGGATAACAGCAATGTTCTATGCCCCTCTAGTGGCCATCGTTTAAAAGAATACTCCAGCATTTTTTAAAAATGTAATCTCTATATCCACTGCATCTGATGTGCGATTACCACAGACAAGAACCGACACGTTTCTCCACGGTGAGAAAAATGAAACAAAACAAAACAAAAAAAAATCACTTACTCAAAACTTACTTTGCTGGTTTGCATCAGTAAATGTTTCAAATATGTGGATGTACGGTATATAAGGCGAATTCAGTGCTGCAACCACTGCATTCTAACAGTAAACCATTTATGATCAGAAAATCTGTGTAGTTAAGCTGTGTAGTTTTAAACCTTTCTCAAACTGCAGCCATACAGTCAAAAGAATGGCGGTTTTTATTTATTCATTTATTTATTCATTTTGTATTAAGTGGAAATGTGGCTAGCCAATGAGACTGACACAAATGAGGCAGCGGTGGCTAACTCGTTTCATTTTCTCACATAGACTGTTCATGATTTGAACAATTCCCTTATATCTTGAACACACAGTAGGTCGGATTTGTTCAATCCTGCATGATGTTGACTTTTTGTCTTGCTTTGGTGGCATTATTCTAAGAAATTAGAAATGAACTCGCATGCGCGTGTGTGTGTGTGTGTGTGTGTGTGTGTTCCTTCACAGAGCCAGAGCCAGTACAGCAACGGGGTAATCACTTACAAACTAACCGTGATGCCCAGCGCGAACCTGACCGTCACCTGCCGAGTCTCTAACAGTCTAGGCACAGCCAGCAAGGACATTGAAGTGCTCTCCTGTAAGTACTGAAGGCTCTTCATGTCTGGGACTGGGTGCATACTAACACACTAGCTCCTTTGTTGTTCTTTCTAATCACTGTCTGTCAGTGCCTCACACATGCACACGCACACACGCACAGTTCACAGCAGTTCACTGATAAGCAGATATAGAAACTACATCGTATCTGATGAGGAGAGCTTTAGTTCAGGAGTGTCAAGCTCTAATTCTTCCTGGATTTTATGGGCCTGTGAAGGGCAACATACTAAGGCTGTTCGTTTTCATCTATTATCTATTCTTTTTATTAACAACAATAACCTAGGATGTGAATAGAATAGAATAGGGTGATTCTAGTTGATAACTTTTCTTAAACTGAAAATTGGAAAAACAGCACTTTCGGTGAGCGAGTGTCCACTGTAGTCTCAGATTCCTGTTCTTGACTGACAAAGGTGGAACGCTATGTGGCCTCCTGCTGTTGTTGCCCATCCGCCTCAAGCAAGGTTGTGCATTCTGAGATGCTTTTCTGCTCAGCACGGTTGTAAACAGTGGTTATTCAAGCTTACCGTAACCTTCTACGTTCTGTTCTGGCCTCTCTCATCAACAAGGCGTTTCCACACGAAGAACTTCAGCATGCTGGATGTACACCATTTTGTGTACACTCTAGAGAATGTTGTGTATGAAAATCCCAGGAGATCTTAGCAGTTTCTGAACTACTCCGACCAGCCTGTCTGGCACCAACAACCATGCCACGGTTAAAGTGACTGAGATTACACTGTTTCCCCATTCTGTTTGATTTGAACATTAACCGAAGCTCTTGACCTGTATCTGCATGATTTCATTTATGCATTGAGTATGCGATGGCAGTCACTATGCTATGGGTCTGGTGTGAATTCTAGACTGTGCGAAAAATGTTGAGTAGTAGTGTAGTACATGTTGTTTCAGTATTATTTTTTTGGCAAGTTTGCGCAGGCTAAATGAAACGAGGCAAGGAGCTGTGTTTGGCCTGCGGGTCTTGAGTTTGACACGTGCATTAAAGCCAAACTCATGTGCGTACATGAAAGAGATCAGGATTACATAACTGTATGATCACGCTATATAGTGTGGATGAATGGAAGTATTGAGAAAAGGTGAAAGTGTGTGTGTGTGTGTTTCTGCTGACGACTTCTCTCTTTCATAGTAGTTCATATACAGCATGAGTTGTTTTTTTTTTTCTCATTCTTCTGTTTTCTCTCTGTTTCCCACTCACATAATCTTTCTCAGCTCTGGTTTTCTGGATCTGTTTGCCGGGGCTGGGGTGCTTGACTCTTCCTTCTGATCTGGTTTTCTGATCTTTCGCCTCTCAGGCCATCACAGCATGCTAGTAGCCTCCTCATTACTAAAAGCTGAAATTAAGAAATTCCGTATTAAGGTGTGACATTTAATTATGAATTATAATTTGTTATGGTTTTGCTTGTTTTCTAAAAAACAAAAAAACAAAAAAAAAACCAACCACAGTTTGGTGGTGGGCTCAATCAGAACCTTTTTGGTTTACTGTTGCCTTTAAATTTAATTTGATTTCATATCTGATTTCAGTACGTGAAGATCACACAGATTCCAGAACAGGTAAGCGATTGATTTGTTCTGTTGGTCTTTCAGTAGAATAGATTTTCTTACATGAAGTGTCCTGAAAAGCTCCCTCTCTTTCTCTATGAGTATGCTGGAGCCCAGTTGATCTGGATGGGGTGTCAAGCATCCCAGCATCAAGACCATTTTTTTTGTCCTTTTACTTTTTCTCCTCTCATCTGTTAACTATTGATTAAAAATGTTATTCGTACACCTTGTTGCAACAGTATAAACCTTCTGTCATTGACTGGTTTCTCGTGCTGCTGTTCGTCTACACAGATGATGAAGATGATAAGGCCAAGGTGATTGTGGGCGTGGTGGTGGGTCTCATCGTGGCAGCCGCACTAGTGGGCATCATCTACTGGCTGTACATGAGGAACAGGTATTCAGTTCATTTCAGTTTTATACATATTAGTGTTTTTAATAGTAGACACTGTCACGAAGCAGCTTTATGGAAATCAGGATGTAGATTTACAGTAAATCCCTGAGATGACATGAGAATGAAAACCTGAGAGGAACCAGACTCAAAAGGGATCTCCTTCTGGGTGACACTGATTATAAGTGCGATTAGAAATCATTACAGTATACAGGGAAGAATAAAAGCAAACGGTGCCTTGAGAGGATGTTCAATTTGAGCACATTGCACTTCACTGGCTGTCTTTGCTACTGTGCTAATAAAAATCTAGGATTATTTTTGTTGTCTTCTATTGGGGTGGAGAGATGAACCGATTTAGCAGCACTAAGAACCTTTCTATAGTTAAGAAGGTTCTCCTTCCAGGCAATTTGGAAGACTACCAGTTTAGTTTGATGCCATTTATGCTCTAACTCTCATGCGGTCTGTTTTAAAGGGGTCAGACTGAGAAATCAAGTAGAGAAATCAAATTTTACTTGATCTTTAGACATATAAGAGGTCATTGTACCATTAAAACATCCTGCATCCTGTGTTTCATAGCCTAATATGTCCTCCTCAGAACAAAGAGAGCATTTATTTAACCAAGCTCCAAAAACGGCTCGTTTGGATGTGGCGGGATTTGTGACATCACACAGGCAGACACATTTGCATATGACTGCCCCTACAGCAAGACATCGACACCTACTTTTACATCATCGCACGGTCGGCCCCGCCCACTGGCGATCAGAACTGCTGAAAGCAGTTCCGCACGTGTTATGGCAGGGGGCGTTGACAATTAATTCATAGACAAAGATGTTAGCCAGTCATAGCAGTGGGTGGTTACATTGAAGTCTTAAAGGTAAAGGACACAAAAACTGTGATTGAGTCAGAGGGTCAGAGACAGGGTGGAAAAAGGTCATAAATTACTAAATTTTGTATGGTTTTTGTGCAAAAAAAAAAAAAAAAAACGTTACTAATATTATAATTACACCTCAGGGAAGATATTTTATAAAATAAATAAAAAAAAAAACATGTCATGACCCCTTTAAATTGTGATTGAAATCATTATACCAGGATGCTAGCGTTTCCTTACTTAGTATTTTTAGTGAAACATTGACTCACACAAATCAAAGTCAGTAAATCTGGGAAATTTTGAATAAAGCTGGGTCCAGTAGCACTCGTGATGTGTTTGATGCAGTAGTGAGGCGAAGTACATACTGTAAATGATGCTTAAGACGCATTTTTAAATGTAAGGTAGTAATCAGAGATCATTTCATACTCAGGTAGTTTGACTGTTTTCTATATTTAGACCCAATGTCAGGATTAAATCAAGTGTATGTCTTGAAATCAGTGGTTTCCATTATATTCAGATTGACGTGTTCTATAGAAACAAACGCTGCTCACAGAGGGTCTTGTGGATTATCAGAATGAAGATTGATATGCTTGTCATCTGAGAAATAACCGCAAGTAGACACATGAATCACAGTAGTTTTAAAGACTAGCCCTGTCATGAGCGGTACACTAAACCCTGCGGTCTTACTATAAGACATCTACACTCAAAAGTCCTCGAGAGTGCATGGGTCTAAAAACATTTAGGACATTGCAGCAGCTCGATTACCCACTCAAACCGCTGTGTAATGACCAGTGAACGTTTTTGTCATTTTCAATTTGAAGATGAATGAAGTTCAGACTCATTTCTACCGCACTGACAAATACGAATCTCGTGCAAGGGGTTAAATCAGCCTTTTATCCTACACAGTAGCTCCATATATACGAAATTAAGCAGTCATACTCGGCTTTATCAAATACTGTTTATGACACAACAGCTGCAGCTGTAATGCTGTTCCATGACAAGGTAAATGAATGAAAAATGCCACTTGGAATATCTTGTTGCCTGATGTTGCCAGCTCTAAACGAACCCCTCTGCTGTGATTAGTCCAATATTACTACTGAGTGATCGGTTTATTAGGTATACTGGCACCTCAGTGATGTGTGTATCACAATAGGATTGTCGGTTTAAACTCGGCCATAGAAGAGTAACACTGATGTCTTTCTCAGACAAGGCAGCTGGAAGACGGGCGAGAAGGAGACAGGCACCTCAGAGGAGAGCAAGAAGCTGGAGGAGAACAATCATAGACAAGAGCCTTAGAGTGACACACAGGACCGGACACACAGGACACAGAGATGGTCAGCTTATAATCTGTCTCTAATGCTCTGAAATGCTTTTTTTTGTGGTTCTGTGGATACGGTTCCTAAAATCTAATGAAAATATAATGGAAATAATTGAAAGGATTATATAAAGCACTGCATGATGATAAAAGCATGACTGGAGGGGCATCGTGTAATAATCGAGACACGTCTAGAAGTCGCTGAGCCTTTAATGAGTGCCAACATGATGGAGATGTGCAATTACGCAATCAGTCTTTTTTTATTATGGTAGATGGAGGTTGTATATCTAAATTCTGTCTTTTTCTCTCTGTCTCTCTCTCTGACGCAGAAGAGAGGCCTTGTCACACTGAATGTGCTGTACAACACAACAACATATCCATCATCTGATCTAAGACTCCTGATAGGCTGTCAGGCTGCATACGTGCGCATCACAGAATCGCCTGGAATATTTCTAGACCCAGACAAACAATTCCTCCAAGTAAAACCCCAGCACCATGCAAGAGTTAAAAACACGTGTGTTGTAAAAAAATTTAGTCTGCACTGAAAACTGTGTCTTTTTCATTCTGTTTTATTTGATTTTCTTGTGTTATTTGTGAATGTTCTTTTCTTCCCCCTCATGCGCGTTGCTGGTGTGATGGGTTCGGCTATCCCTCTTTTCCACCCTCTTTTTAGTAGAAAAAGAAAATTACTGTACACTTTTCAGGCCTTTGTAAATATGTCACTGGTGAGCACATTCTCTTAGGTCAGTGCTGAGATTGCTGTATAATTCAGGTTTTAAGTAATTATGGAGAGATGAAGACTTCACTGCTGTTACATTCTCATTCTCTGTTTAGATTTATTGTGCTTTTTTTTTTTCCTCCCCTTGATCAGTACCAGTTTAGTTTGTTGCCACCCGAAGCGAAGTTGATTTCCTTGGAAAGATTTAGGACACACTGTATATTGGTAGCGATAGGAATATTAGTAGTAGGGTTCTGACTCTGTGGGTTTCAGTTATAAATTCGATAAATGTTGTTAAAAATGAGGCGTGTCCTAATGAACCCTTCATTAGCCTTACAGTAAGTTACTGAAAATCCAATAGAAGGCCATCCTAAGCCCAGACTACTGGCTAAAATACAATAAAAAAGGGTGATTATATGGGATAGACACTAAGTCCAAAGTCATAACTCATATTTTGTAGCTATCATCAAATCACAGATACTTGACTATCTAGCTCAAGCAGCAGAGTAGCATAAACTCTACCAAGAAATGACACTCAGACCATATTTTGCAGCCTTGCACAAAGCCTTAATATCTACTTTTATTTGACTATTTATTTCCAAAAAATAAAGAAATGAAGTTTAGTTTCTTTGTGCCAGAGAGAAGGTTCTTCTGCCTTGATTTCTCTCAGCTTATGTAGGTTGTCTATAAGGTATAATGTGCTTTTATTCATACACGTCAGCACTTGATTGCTCTGTATGCTGTTTTTATTTTATTTTTTACATTTCTATTAGTCTATGATATGACTGATTTAGAGTCCCACACTGTAGTTTTAGCCTGTGATAGTCTGAGGCATTGTTCCGTTAACTGTGGTCTGAAGAGGTTGTAAATATGTCCAGTCTTTGTGTCTTAGCTCATTTTTGCCTATTTATGTTGTGTATGAGGTTAGTTGCTCTTCTGCCTGGGCATTAGTTAGCTATAAAACCCTCTCCTCCCCATCCACATACTCTTATTTATGTTCAGTATGTACCACTGCAGGTTATGTGAGATGATGGTTATGTGAGATGTTTGGAGACATGAGATTTCGTTTAGTTTTGTCTCTCTAGATGAATTTGGGAAATTTTGTCTCATGCATATGTTTATTTCCAACCATCAGGGCAGCAGTGAAACCAAAGAAGGTAAATGAGAAAAGGCCATAAAAGTGTTTGTAAATACCGACTTTTGGTTTTGTACTTTTGTTGAAAATAAAGTGTACATTTTAAAGGTGGTGTTTTGGCTTGCTTTTATTCTTCTCCATCAACCACTTTCCTGTTGAGTTAATTATCAGTAACTGTAAAACTGATATCTGTTACCCAGCAACTCCGGTCCTGGTTTTACTACACAAACCCACACACAGACCAGAACATCATCCCAAGTGTTATTTGCGAACATCTATTAACATAATCAGGAGATCTGCCTTACACTAAGCAGCAAAATATGACGGAGCCGTTTGGTTTGCTGAAGCTGTCTCAAACCTTGCTAGATAAATGTGAAGGGGACAGAAGCCTAATCACTTCAGATTTCAAAAGGTTCACAATGCTCCTGTGCCACAGTCAGAATGGAATCTTTATATGCAATATTCTCCTTTTTCACTGGCTAAAAATATGTGGACACCTGACCATCACACTTGTGCTTGTTGGGCATCCCATTCCAAATTTAGTCTCCTGTTTGCTGGTATAATAACCTCCACTCTTCTGGGAAGGCTTTCCACTAGATTTTGGAGTGTGGCTGTGGGGATTTGGTCTTTCAGCCACATGAGCGTTAATAAGGTCAGGTGAGGAGGCCTGGGGTGCAGTCAGCATTCCAGTTAATCCCAAAGGTGTTCAGTGGGGTTGAGGTCAGGGCTCGTCAGGTCTTCCAGTCCACCGTGTCTTCATGGAGCTCGCTTTGTGCACAGGGGCACTGTCATGCTGGAACAGGTTTGGGCCTCTTAGTTCCAGTGAAGGGAAATTATAATGCCACAGCATACAAAGACACTCTAGACAATTGTGTGCCTCCAACTTTGTGGCAACAGTTTGGGGAAAGATCACATGTGGGTGTGATGGTCAGGTGTCTACAAACGTTTGGCCATGCAGTGTATATTGCTTATTTTACATTAAATGATATTTCGTCTAGTTCAGGCATGGCAAACATGAGAAAAGGTATTAACTCAGTCCACCAAATGAATTTGCTATCTGTGTTCTAAAATACTGTCATATGGTCTGTAATTGAATTGGAAGATGTTTTCGTTGAAAATGAGCTAGTCTGTGTTATTCCACAAGGGACAAAATAGAGCAATAAACTCAGCCATACACTCACCTACTGAGAAAATGTGCTAACGATATGTTTGATGCTGTAAGCTTGTCTTATTACTAATTTAGGGGTTTCACAGCAAGCCTCTACGTAAATGCTGATTTTAAAAAGCCACATTTAAAAGATGTGTTAATGCGTTATTGGTCTTTTTTTTTCAATAATGTGGTCAGTTAACTACAATGAGTTTGAAACCCCTGCTTTAAGTGAATAATTGAAGTTTGGACATCGTAACCAAGGTTTGCACCGTTTCAGTGACTGGAACTTATTTCCTCTTTCAAACTCTCATTAATATTCAGTCCCTCCAGAATTTTGCAATCGCAGTAATTAATGCAAAATCAAGCAAACTCCGCAATATTCGGAGGAGATTGCGATTTTTCAAAATTACCGCAGATGTGACGTCATCACAACACGCATTCAGCCAAAGCCCTCTTCGATTCACGTCAAACATGAGTACAGCTAAAAGGTCTCATTTACCAACAAACATCACTGTGAAAGGCCGTGCAAAACAATTTAGTGCAACTGCAATTCTACCAATTCAAGTAGTTGTCCCCCAAAAAAAAAAAAAAAAAAAAAAACACAGCAAGTTGCACTGCAAATTTTTAAAAAAGCTTTTTCGGCCGCAACAATCACAAAACAACTCTGCAAAATCCTGTACGGACTGATTAAAGAAGCTATTGTTTAGACGTTTTGTAGCTAAATAATCCAGTACTATTTTAAATGTGAATTATAAAGCATTTATTGTGCTCTAATCAAAAGTCGGTCACTTCTCTATGTTTCTGTCCGAGTCCTCAGTTACCTGCCTTTCTTCTTTCAACTCTGTATGAGAGCCAGATCACTACACACCAAAACACACAACATTAATGTTAATACTGGCTTTTATAAAACATTTTCACAAGAACAGATCACAAGTTAACATCATTACTGAACAATGAAAATAATCTCAGGATTTTTTTTTTAACAAAGTATAAATAAATTGCACACGTTACATGATCCACAAAGGATTATTCACTGAGGGAAAAAAAAATCATTAAAAAAGTCATCATTAAAAAAAAATAATAAAAAAAAAACAGAAAGAAAACAGAAACTGTCCCACCCTCTGCAATCCTATCAAAGGCCACTTTGTTCATGTGGGTTGGAAAGAGGGGTGCACTCTGCTGAGGACTTGAGACCTGAAGCAGGGAGAAGAGGGACCAGTGCAAAAACAAAGCTTTAAATGAAAAAGTGTGTGAAGCAAATCTGATCAAAGGGACCAAAAATCACTGCTTTCATCTGGTTTAACATTTCAAAGGTCTCAACAATAGTTTGAATCGTTAGGTGGAGTGTTACGTTAGTCGCTGCTAACTCATCTCTCCAACAAGCTTTACAAGAAAACAAAAACAACACACACTTCCTTATTTTGAAATGATAACATCAGGAGGTTTTCAAATGTCTGGAAAGTCAAAACCAGAGGAAATGTTTTCTCGCGGTGCCAGACAACCAGAGCCGACGGCTGCAACCTGATAGCCTTCACAATATAACTGTTCAACCATGAAGGAAATGCTGTTCTAATGATCATCTTTATTATTAAAGAAAGCGAGCAGCTCAGAGACGTGGCTGCTGATAGCTGATCAGTCCTGGTTATGACCTCAGGGCTTTGCTCACAGACTGCACTGATCTATTCAAATGCCTTCCTCTGGCATGAATGAAATGAAGCTCAACAGAAACAAATACATTCAGGGGCCTTTCATTTGGCAGCTAAAGAGAAAGTGTACTGATGTACAATATGTCACGATGAAATTCAAGCCTTGATAAGGAATTGCTCCAATTGGACCCTGCATGGCACTCCAATAACAAGGGCACCTTTAAGGCATAACTAACCGTGCTTTATTTTAGGAAATGCAGCTCTGCATGGGCGTGGCAATGTTTTGGCAATCCTTTACAATCAGGTTCATTTTTAGCAGCTCATTGTTGCTACTGTCGGAGGCAGGAGAAAGCAGATTTACCCCAGTGTTTTATGCTCAGTCCTGCAATGTTGGCCTGTAAAAACTTCGTATCTGTCTGAGAGAGATGTGACACAGGTAGAGATGTACTGCTGAATCAAACTACAAGAAAAAGTAAATCTGCTGTGGGCAACTGTGTGAGTGACTCCTCATCCTCCTCCTCGTAGGAGTTGCCAATGGTTAAAAAGAAATTTTCTGCGAGAGGATGGAGGTTTGGAGGCTCCGGCAAAGCTGAGCATAAATCGATATTCCCTATTAAGCAAGTATGATTCATCTTTAAACTCGTCATAAATCATTATAAACCATATAGTGTATGCGCATCTTTATGCAGGCCTTGATTTGAGTTGATCGTAAATAAAAACAAAAAGTTGTGGTGCATCAGCTACGATCCGTCGCGGTCATCTCTACCTCTCTCTGTCTCTCTCTTGTGGAACGAAATGGACTTCATGAGATAATGCGTCGGTGTAAAAGGATGCACTCTATTGTTCTCACTAGTAGAGTTTGTCTTTCTCACAGTTCTTCACTCAGAGGGAGGGAGCAGTTATGAAAGCAAAACACACACACACCCCATGGGGTGCAATTTAAGATTCAGCTGATCACCATAAAAACAAAAGACGATTTAGACAGAACTGTAAAACTACAAAGGTGTGTGTGTGTGTGTGTGTGTGTGTGTGTGTGTGTGTGTGTGTGTGTGTGTGTGTGTGTGTGTGTGTGTGTGTATTAGACTAAGGCTTGCAGCAGCAACAGCACAGCTGGCAGGAGAGGCAACAGCAGCCTGCAACAAACTGGCAACATCAACAGTCAGGACAGAGTTCAATTCGATTTCAATTTTAATTCAGTCAATTCCAGTCCTACTTGGATATGCAGCAGTCTGCAGCAAAATATGAGCTGTATAAACAGATTTGCAGCTCCTCTACTAAATGGAGCTAAACAGAGTGGCACTGAGCAGAGAGCAGCAGCAGCATTAAGCCACCACGCGGCACAGCACTGTAAACACAAGGCTTTTTCACAGATTCCACGTTTTGACCCCTTTACTTTCCTTCCCGAGCCTGGCTGGGCATCATGCCCATGTCTCTCTCTCACTCTCTCCGAGTCCCAGAATCTGCCGGATGCCTGTAATCTGAGCCAGGTCAGTAGGGGAGTCACCCTGCATGCTGCCCGTCTGGCGCCCGTGTTGAGTCAGACGGAGGATGGAGGGCATTTGGCTACAGGTTCAGTCTTGGCGCCACCAGGGCAAACTCACGCAAAATGTTGCGCGCTACGTCCACTTTATTCTGAGCGATCATCAGTGCCCTCTTGACATCGTCGAACGAGTAGCCCTCACCCATCAGCTTGGCGATTTTGGCATCCACGTTCTCATGCGAGTACTCAGGGGGTCTCCGATGCAGGATCTCTGGAGGGGTCTTGCGAGGAAAGGGCTTAGGCGGTCTCGCGGGTGCCTGCAGACAATCTCCGGCCACTGGTGGACGGAAATGAAGTTATGCACCATTAAACAGGTCATAAAGAATGAATGAGGCCAAGCAGCTCAGATTCATCTTAAACTCACAGACACACTAAGAGCAATGCCGAGTCATCGTTAATAATTCAGAAAGACCGCACTTATCTCTTACTAATGGCTTAACTAACATCCTAACACAATATAGTACAGGGACATTACAGGACCTCTGACAGCACTTCAGTGGTACTGTATACATCATATACAGTCTCCTCTGAAACTATTGGAACGGCAAGGCCAATTCATCTGTTTGTGCTGTACGCCAGAGACATTTGGGCTCGAAAGATGGGTATTAGGATGTCAGCATTTATTTGCTGGTATTTACACCTAGATGTGTTAAACAACATAAAACATAGAACCTTTTGTATCAGTCAACCCAATTTTTAAGTGAGCAAAAGTATATGAACAGATAAGTCTTTAAGTAAATGAAAGTGAATAATACTTAATATTGGGTTGCATATCCCTTGCTTGCAATAACTGCATCAAGCCTATGACTCTCTGACATCACCAAATTGTTGGTTTATTCTTTTGTAATGCTTCTCCAGGCTTTTAGCACAGCCTCTTTCAGTTGTTGTTTGTTTCAGGGGGTTTCGCCCTTCGGTCTCCTCTTCAGAGGTGAAATGCTGCTCAATTGGGTTAAGGTCTGGCGATTTACTTGGCCAGTCAAAAACCTTCCACTTTTTCCCCCTGATAAAATCCTTTGTTGAGCTGGCAGTGTGTTTTGGATCATTGTTTTTCAGGACATTCCAAATTGTTGCATTGGCTATGCCCAATATTTGTGCAATGCCTCTGATTTTCCCTCTTTTCTCAGCTTCAAATCACTTGCTTTTTCCCCCTTAGACAGCTTTCTGATCTTCAAGTTTACTTATCCTTTTAATAACAAATGCAGGCTTCACAGGTGAAACTGAAGGCTAAAACCAAGAGTAGAGGTACAGAGCTATTTATTGTTTAAACAATCATCTAACAGGACACACCTGGGTAACAAGAAACACCTGCCAGTCACATGTTCCAATATTTTTTGCTCACCTACAAATTGGGTGGTCTGATACAAAATGTGCTATGTTCCATGTCATTTAACACATCTACATATAAATACCAGGAAATAACAGCTGAAATTATTTTGATCTCAAAACCAAATGTCTTCAGTCTACAGCAAAAACAAATGGCTTTGCCATTCCAATAGTTTCTGAGGGGATTGTATGTCCATGAAGTTAGTAGGCTGGAAAATAGACCTGTGTCCATTCTGAAGATGTTTCACCACTCAGGACTGAACTGATGAAGCACCTCACATGAGTGGAGATAACATCTTTTGAGGTAATAGTAGACATCCGTGTTTATATATATATATATATATATATATATATATATATATATATATATATATATATATATATATATATATATATACACAAAACGTAAGGGCGTTTTCACACTTTTTTTGTGGAACCAAGGTCATTGATTGGCTCAACTTGCCATGATACTATTTCCATTTTCTTAACTGTTTCAAATTTTGTGATACTGATTCAAGTCGTGTATGTACAGTGGGGGGAAAAAAGTATTTGATCCCCTGCTGATTTTGTACGTTTGCCCACTGACAAAGAAATGATCAGTCTATAATTTTAATGGTAGGTGTATTTTAACAGTGAGAGACAGAATAACAACAAAAAAATCCAGAAAAACGCATTTCAAAAAAGTTATAAATTGATTTGCATTTTAATGAGGGAAATAAGTATTTGACCCCTTTGACTTAGTACTTAATGGCAAAACCCTTGTTGACAATCACAGAGGTCAGACGTTTCTTGTAGTTGGCCACCAGGTTTGCACACATCTCAGGAGGGATTTTGTCCCACTCCTCTTTACAGATCCTCTCCAAGTCATTAAGGTCATTTTCAATGCCCTGGCTGAGGAAAGGAGGTTCTCACCCAAGATTTGACGGTACATGGCCCCGCCCATCGTCCCTTTGATGCGGTGCAGTTGTCCTGTCCCCTTAGCAGAAAAACACCCCCAAAGCATAATGTTCCCACCTCCATGTTTGACGGTGGGGATGGTGTTATGACTTGGGGTCATAGGCAGCATTCCTCCTCCTCCAAACACGGCGAGTTGAGTTGATGCCAAAGAGATCTGACCACACCTGACCACAACACTTTCACCCAGTTCTCTGAATCATTCAGGCAAACTTCAGATGGGCCTGTACATGTGCTTTCTTGAGCAGGGGGACCTTGCGGGCGCTGCAGGATTTCAGTCCTTCACGGCGTAGTGTGTTACCAATTGTTTTCTTGGTGACTATGGTCCCAGCTGCCTTGAGATCATTAACAAGATCCTCCCGTGTAGTTCTGGGTTGATTCCTCACCGTTCTCATGATCATTGAAACTCCACGAGGTGAGATCTTGCATGGAGCCCCAGACCGAGGGAGACTGACAGTTTCTTCCATCTGCGAATAATCGCACCAACTGTTGTCACCTTCTCACCAAGCTGCTTGGTGATGGTCTTGTAGCCCATTCCAGCCTTGTGTAGATCTACAATCTAGTCCCTGACATTCTTGGACAGCTCTTTGGTCTTGCCCATGGTGGAGAGTTTGGAATCTTATTGACTGATTGCTTCTGTGGACAGGTGTCTTTTTACAGGTAACAAACTGAGATTAGGAGCACTCCCTTTAAGAGAGTGCTCCTAATCTCAGCTCATTACCTGTGTAAAAGACACCTGGGAGCCAGAAATCTTGCTGATTGATAGGGGATCAAATACTTATTTCCCTCATTAAAATGCTAATCAATTTATAACTTTTTTGAAATGCGTTTTTCTGGATTTTTGTTTTGTTGTTATTCTGTCTCTCACTGTTAAAATACAGCTATCATTAAAATTATAGACTGATCATTTCTTGGTCAGTGGGCAAACGTACAAAATCAGCAGGGGATCAAATACTTTTTCCCCCCACTGTAAGTGCACAACTTCCATTAAAAGTCTTCAGACATCTGGGGAACCTACAGCCTATCCCAAGAACACTGGATGGGATGCCACTGCAGTGCATCATGCACACACATTCACATGTAGGGGCAATTAAGCATAGTCAATCCAGCTACTGTCATGTTACTAAGAGGTGGGAGGAAACTGGAGAACCCAGAAGAAATCCATTTACACACGGGAAGAACATGTGAAACTCCCTGGGCACACTGGAGCTGTGAGACAGCAATGTTACCTGTTGCACACAACCGTGCCATGTAAAGGCAAGAACCTCATACTTCCCAGTTTTCAGCAGAAGTTACAGATAAGTTACAGATTTGCCCAATCAGTCTGCAAGAAACTGTCTGTCTGAAAAAAAACCTGTGTGATAATGCCTTTCTCAAAAACCCCAGAATCAACCAGGGTTCAAACTTGAATACAATGAGTGTGAAAACGCCCTAAGACTATACAATATAATATTATATCATTGATTTAAATGTCATACATGATGTAGGAGGCAGCTGGTCGTACTCTTGCGAGTTTCGGAGTGCACTTTCCCCTGTCTGTCTCCGAACAGGTGGTAGAGGGACTGAACTGCTCAGACCGTCCAGGAAAGCATCTAAATATTAAATACATAAAACAGGACACATTTAAAGCACCGTCGTGATATAACCACTATAGTACAATTAAAGTCCATTATGTTCCGCTATGATGTTTTTGTTCTCGGAAGTCACTGCAGAGCTAAACACTACGCGTTTAAAAACAAGAACATGCCCAAACGGATGTGAAGGGAACTTGTTCATTATCCACAAATTTGCTGTAACCAGCTTACATTGTCTGCCACAAAATTACTGATGAACAGCTCTCTTACAAAAGGTTTTACAAATTTAATCAATGCTAACAAGTCTGAAGAGCCATGTTGTGGCATTTTTTTTTTTTTTATTAAAACAAAGTTTTAATAAAAAAAATAATGCAAAATGTAATTAGTGTAATGAGGACTTTATTGTCTCATCATACTACAGTGCTGTCGAATGCTCTTTGAATGTCTTGAATGTTGAATGTCTTTTTTTGAACATTGTGTCAGCTACAAAATATGTTATTAGCCCTGCCCCTAGTATCAGTTTCTGTTGGTGTCAAACTTCAGCAGGTAAGCAAAAGCATACAACCGCTACTGAACTGGTGACCAGTAGAAAAACATATTTTTTTATAATAGTATTTTGTTGCTAAATGTTGTGGTATGTTGTACAGTGAAGTCACCTGAGCTGAGAGGGAAGTGTCCGGATGAGGGCCGAGCAGCTCTGGGGCAGGATGGAGATGAGGAGGAGGAGGAGGAGGAGGCGTCTGGGAAGCTGTGTCTAACAGGGGGTGGAGGAGGAGGCTGTGATGGAGGCGCTGTGTTAAATGGATCTTCAGCTGGCAAGGCTGGAAAGGACACAAGAAAAGAACATTTTAATCAGCTGCATCGCTACAATTTCACCACTAGATGGCAACACTATATCTCAGCTAAAACTATTTCAGCACGTAACTGACCACAAATGAAAGATGCAGCTAAGGCCATGTTAGATTTTAAGTTGGATTACTTTCATCAAATCAAATAAGTCAAATATTTAGATGGTTATGAAGAGATCAGTGTTTTTTTTATGTCTATCACACGTTCAAATATTCAGTGCAATTTATTTCTGAATGAGCACTCAAATCTCAATCATTAATAAGCAATCGGAACCTGGTATCAAAATTTAATGAGGAATGGAGACGGGCGGATGAACTACTATTTGCCTTTGATCAGCAAACCATCTAACAAAATATTAATGAAGGCACCAGACACAGACACCCAACTGATTTTATCCTACTCATATTCTAGTACTAAACGAATCTCTTCAATAAAAATTAACACTATTATTAACCTTAACTTCAAATAAACCTAGAATCAAAGACCACGGTACATAGTAACACGCATTTCTGCGAGAGGAGCCATGTCATTGGTTACCTTGTGGGGGCAGAAGGATGTCGTAGTCTGCTGGAGTCCGATTGTTGTGGAGGAGACACTGTGCGGCAGGAACCACACCCAAAACAGATGAGCCCAAGTCAAACCCACCTGAGCGAGATAACATACAGTTACACTCATCTACTGCTCCATACACTAATCAGACACAGCACACTGAGCTCACGAACAGCAACTTCTGCTTTTAACACACACTCAACAACTGCTTTTATTTTTCAGCCTCATAGTGTGCAAACAGTCACACATGCAAGTGCACGCACACACACACACACACACACACACACACACTCACAATGACTATGACAGCTAAGAGCTCACTTAAGTACAGCAGAATTAAAGCAAGTGTTTACCGTGCTCTGGAGCTTTCTGCTTCTTCCCTTCTGAGCTCAGATCTGACAAGTTGTCTGAAGTCCTACACAACAAAAGACAGGGTGTGCTTGTTTAAACCATCATGTTTCTTTTCATTTACATGGAACCACATTGGTACATGGTTTAAAGTGTCATTTTGTAATGTAACGTCTTCGTAAATATGAGACAAAAAGTTTATTTTAGTCCCCTCACATTATTTTCATTATATATTTACACTCACGTGTATGAACACATACAGTCCCCTCCAAAACTATTGGAAAAGCAAGGCCAATTCATTTATTTGTGCATTTGAAAAGATGGATATGAGATGGGAGTTTAGGATTTCAGATTTTACTACCCGGTATTTACATCTAGATGTGTTAAACAACATAAAACATAGAACCTTTTGTATCCGACCACCCAAAATTTTAGGCGAGCAAAAGTATAGTCACGGGTGAAACTGAAGGCTAAAACCAAGAGTAGATGTTCAGAGCTGTTTATTGTTTAAACAATCAATCTAACAGGACACACTTGGGTGACAAGAAACAACTGTCAGACATGTGTTCCAATATTTTTGCTCACCCACAAATTGGGTGGTATGATATAAAATGTGCTACGCTCGATATCATTTAACATGTCTATGTATAAATACCAGGATATAACTGAAATCCTAAATTCTCTTCTCATATTCATCTTTTAATCTGAAACCCAAATGACTTCAGTCTACAGCAAACACAAATTGAATTGGACTTGCCGTACCAAAACTTTCCGAGGGGACTGTACATGCCATCTGGAGAGCCTTGAGCACATTCTTTTTTTGAATCTGCATCCAGAAGTATTGTTCAAATGCTAATAATATATATATATATATATATATATATAGACTTTTTTTTGGTCATTTGGTTGGTGCAAATTTGACTTAAAATTACTGCCTGCTAATGAATCTGCTCCAAAGAAACCCTGCACTGGTTATTGCTCATTTCTGGATTGTATAAAATGAATGCATGAGCTCTTTTCTTCATCTTTAATAGTAGTCAATTGTACACCAAACAAATGCCCCAACCACTTGTTTTGTTCTTGTCAAAACCACAAACACATACACACGCACTCGCACACACACATGCACACACGCACTCGCACACACACACGCACACACATACAATGAAACCGTTCAATGAAATGAAACTGTTGGTTATGAAGGATGTGGGGGCAGGTAATCAGCAGTCAGTCCATAGATGGAATTGGCCAATTTTGTCATTTAAAAAAAATTTTTCTTGCCATGTAGACTGTAGTCAAGCTAGCTAGATTTCTCTGAAATATAAAGCTATAACCTTTAAATTCACCCCACAATGCCATTTTGTTTTTATTTAAACCCCGACATCTCATATATTTCTCAAACATTTTTGCTTTGAAAAAGGTATCAGTTAAAAAAAAAAGGAAAAGTCCCAAGTTTGCTAGACAACAGCAGGGAACATGTTCGGTAAGGTTTTACTCAATGTGTTATAGTTTAAGTAGTAATGAGCTGTGTTGTAATTTGTAATCACAATCAGCATTAAGTAACAAACCAAATAAAATACAACAAAATCATATTTTATTATTTGATTATTCTTGTACAGTAGCTTGTCCTAGTAGCATGCCCAAAAGTGGCTTTAAAATTGAGTTGTATTTCCATAAAGCTAAAAGAGACGGCCTGGGACAGAGAACATGTATTTTTAAGTAGTGAACACAACAGGAGGATTATATCTCTATTGTGTGTCAGAAGTGAGCTGTGAGTTAATTACTGCTCATATTGTACAGTGAGTTTTAGGCATAGACTGTTGTGTGCATTGTGCTTTGCTTTAAATAGGTGTAGCATGTTGTCATTTTAGTGTGTGGGAGGAAGTGTGTATACACACACACACGCACACACGCACACATACCTGTTAGGGATGCGGACAGAGATGCACACAGGAGGCTGTGTGATGCACACTGGGTGAGAGGAGGGGATCTGATACTCATCCTCTACCCTGTCTGTTAGCCGAGATCTCTCCAAGCACATGCTGCTGAATGGGTTCGAAAACCTGCTGCACACACACACACACACACACACACACACACACACACACACACACACACACACACAAGCATTACTAAACACAACACCATGAAAACCACCATTAGTACTACTCATCATTAAGTTCCTAGAAATGTCAGTACACATCACGCTGCTATCGAGCTTGAACAGCTTACCATAAGCTCCTCATACATCCTCATTAGCAGCAAACACAGTGTCAGCGCTTAATTACACTGCTTTCTCTCTCACACACATACACACTGATCTAAATGTAGTATGAGTATGTGTTTGTGTAAAACGCATTTCATTTACCCGAAAGGACTTGAAACCCACATTACCGCTCAAATTCCACTCAAATCTTCATGATATTTATGATTTCAAAGGCAAAAAGCACATTTGAATATTTAACATACAGTCGAGTCCATAAGTATTTGGACAGTGACACAATTTCCATAATTTTGCCTCTGTACACCTGCACAATGGAAATGCAGCAAAGATGTGATTGAAGTGATTGAAGTAGACTTTCAGCTTTCATTCAATTGGTTTAACAAAAATATTGCATTACTGTTTAGGAATTACAGCCATTTTGACTACACTACACTTTTTGTGCATTTTGCTGCATTTCAAATCTATTATGGTGGTATACGGAGGCAAAATTATGAAAATTGTGTCACTGTCCAAATACCAATGGACCTGACTGTATACTGTTTTACTTTTAGTTGCCCAAAAAAAAAAAAAAAAAAAAGACAAATTTCCTTAATCTTTAGGCCAAATTGTTGTTTAATTCCATCACTTATTTAATTAAATATACAAAAATGATCAAAGTATGTGTCTTTAAATGATAATGACTTGTAAGTAGGCGTTTATTGGAGTCTCTTTGTCTGTAGCTGCACCTCAAAAGACATCCTATTGAAAATATAGTGCACCACATAGGTTTTATTATGTTACAGCCTTCGATCCTGAGCTCGGGTTACTGCTACTACTGGAGTTTCACATGCTCTCCCTGTGTTCACCTCTCCATTTCCTCTCACCTACCAAAAAAAAACC